>JBAKGM010000326.1:9098621-9119681 GCA_037177215.1 Asparagus racemosus | reverse complement strand
TATATATGGGAATAGTGTTTATAAGGTGGCACTTTAGATTCAGTCTAAGGAAGCGACTCTTGATTTATTAATTAGACTATTCTAATTGATGATCCGCTCCATTCATCGTGATTTAAATGTCTCAAAAAATCTATAAACTAAAAATCATGATGATTAAATACATCTAACACATATTTTTCATTATCTCTTTAGTTATATTGTCGTAAAACTGTTAATTTTATAATCACTCGATGCATGGGTAACCACAATCCAATATGGCTAATTTTTTATTTGTATACAATCCAAAATATATAAATAAAAATGAACGGTGTGGATCGAGTAATTTGATAGCATATAATATAGTTTTGGAGGCGCTACCTTGGATTGAATCTAAGGTGCCACCTTATTAACACTTTTTCATGCACACATATATATGAATCGAGTAATTTGATGGCATATACTGTAGTTTTGAAGGCGCTACATTGGATTGAATATAAGGCACCACCTTATGAACACTTTTTCCTCTCTCTGTGTGTGTGTGTGGGGGGGGGGGGCAGGGCTTAAATGCAAAATCTACATCAAGTTTAAAACATCAATTTAATTATGTTTTCTAGAGCAAGTACTCGGCTTCTCCACCGCTAATTTGAAATTACAAGTCATGTTCCCACTATTAATTTGAACTTAGAAGTGATGTGCCCGCTATCATTTTCTTCTTCACTCTCTCTGCTCACAATACAGAGTTATACCTAGTGAAATTGACGGGAAGAACGTTTATTTTTGCCTATTTCTAAAGGTTAACATAAACTTCCTAGTCCTCTTTTTGTTGTGTGCATAATGGAGCACGCAAAGCTCACCACATGAGAATACTGTGAACTGAAAACCATTTGATTTTTAGTTTTATATAAAGTTGATCATGCTAACTGCTTTGAACATTTCTGAGCTGCATAACATGCATGTTTACTTCTAGATATTGAGTTTTTGTGATGAGTTATTGTAGCTAACACAAGGAGGGTAGCTTGAGATTGTGTGGATATCTTCGACGTGGACCAATGTTTGTTATAGATCATAGGATCAGGGTTAAACCAAATCAGACATTATTGAAACAAAGAAGAAATCGCGATGACTGCAAAGGAAAGTTCAAATAAGCTGTCCCTTGAAGCTCAAATGGAGAAAGCGATTCATCGAGCCCGCCAACGAATTTGGGATAAAGGCTTTTATCTTGCTTCAGAATTTGACGTCAGGTCCTCCTTATATGACTACAATCTCTCCAGATCAGACATGCATGTGCATAGCTAGGTGTCCATGTGTGTGCATTTGCTGGTGCATTTCTATGCATGCTTGTGGATATGCATGTGTATTATGTGTGGCCATTTTATTGAGGTGTGGAGTGTGGTGGGTGGGGTTGAGGAATGGAGTGTGTTACATATTCTTAGATGATGTTGTGATGTATGCATGCATAACTCCTTGATGATGATTAATGCTTGCCACTACTTTTCAAGATATACCGCTCCAATTTGTATTCTAATGGCAAGTTTACACCACATTAGCCTAGTAGTTGTGTTGGCTGCTTATCTGTCAGCCAGATGATTTGCTTCGTCATCAACTTCAAGTGTCAGCTCGTTCTACACTTAACATGAATCATGTTATTCTTAAATTAAGTCTCTCTAACCATTAGACCAAAACTCCAAAGTTATGGTGAGGATCAATGATTATAGTTTTATATTAATTCTAACATGCTCCTGCAGGTTGAGCGCCCATTTTTTTCGAAACTTAGACTCACGCAGCGGGGTCAATGTTTAGAAAATCTGCTTTAAATTTGTGGCTGGTGGGATTTGAACTTGGGTTGTCTGATACCCTCTTAAATTAAGTCCCTGTAACCATTATACCAAAACTCTGAAGTTATGAGGATCAAGCATTATAGTTTTATATCAATTCTAACAATTATAATTCTCATGGTTCTTAGCTGTTTTAATTATTTCTCATGGCAGCTATACATTTGATCACTTCTTAAATATTTTACATGTATTATACTATTGAAATAAATTTAGAGATCTTTGATAGCCCATTTCTCTTGTTGGTTTCAGTCCCTTTGCTAATCAACTTTGAAAAATGTACTACTATTCAGGTTGCTGAACGTCTTGGGTTAGTACCAGAAAATTCTGAATCATTGTCATCAAGTTACTGCTCTGGGCAGAATTGTTATGCAGACGCTGACTTGAACCCTCTAGTGTACAAGCTTATTCATACGTTAATCTTGCACATACATGAAAACGAACCTGATACCAAGAAGAGTATATTAGTGTTCCTTCCAACATATTTTGCTCTGGAGAAGCAATGGGTTCTTTTAAAGCCACTCAAGTCACTTTTCAAAATACATATCCTTCATAGTAGCGTTGGCACTGATCAAGCACTCTTGGCTATGAAAATGTGGGAATCCCACCGTAAGGTATGCATGCTTTTATTGCCTAGTTATGTCATGTAAGATGGAGTATTTATCTTAATGTTATTATCAGGGTTTGTAAGATGGCATCTGAGAGGCCGCTTTACACTATATTACTATAAGAATATACCATGGAGTTAGAAACTCTATTTTACTTGTTATCATGTAAAAAAAAAGAAAAAAAAAAGAAAGAACTGGAAAAATTAATATTGTGATCACATCTAACTGATGTGCCCGTCAGGATTGCAGAATACAAGTTACTTGGTTCACATACACTGAATGGAATAATATCAAATAAATGAAATTATAACTGTTACATGATATATGCTGCTGTTATGTATTTTCCTTTCTTGTTCGTGATGAAGCATAGTCTCCCTTTCATTTATTGAGCTTGTCTATTGGAGAACTGAAAAACTTAAACATCTTCGATTAGGTGCGCTGAAGCTATGCAAAAATATTACAATGTTAAAGAATTAACTTATAAATAAGCTAACTGAAATGTGTTCTCTTTAACATATGTATACACTCTTCGTATGGCCACAGGACTTTCTTATATTTGGTTAGGTTGAGTGTGCACAATATAGTCCATGCACATTAGTGAAAAAAATATATTTAGACGGATATGTGATGCTGTTCATGATAGGAACCAGATACTGGAAAGTTCAACGAAGTGGATCCCATGGAGCTTGAAGGCATTTATTGGTTAGATTCTTCCTATGTTAGTGCTTTAATTAATTCAAAATTTCATTTTCATATCTTTTCATCTTAGTCAGGTATCGTTTGATATGTCAGTGATGTATTACTACTGTAAATTAAAATCTCGTCTACTGATTTAATACTCTTTTTAAGGCATGGGGAACAGTTAGCTCATTTTCATTTTAAAATAGGATTTTACTTAATTGACTTCTCCAATCTGTTTTGCTATGCAATTGGAAGTTGTAATCTAAATATGGTTGAGTTCTCATGCAGGTTATATTAGCCACAAATATAGCAGAATCATCCGTCACTATACCGGGGGTTGCTTTTGTCATAGATTCATGTAGATCTTTACAGGTCCTTTGGGACCCGATTACAAAGAATGACACAGCAGAGCTTGTTTGGGTGTCAAAATCTCAGGTATTCCCACATCCAAATTTCTACTACAAACTTTCACTAGCAAATACTAAGTAATGAACTTTTTACAGGCTGAACAACGTAAGGGCAGGACAGGTCGAACCTGTGATGGTCAGATCTATCGATTGGTCACTCGAACATTTTATAGAAGCCTCGGCAATTATGAACATCCAGCAATATTAAAATTATCATTGAGGCATCAAGTCCTTATGATTTGTTGTGCAGAATCTAAAGCCATTAATGACCCCAAAGGTATTTCTCACACCTATCTATGTTCATTATAAAGTCTAGTCATACTCAGCTCATGTTGGCCGATGTAATTATCTAATCCTAGAAAATCTTTCTCATCGTTTGAATGACACAGACCACTAACTACATTGTTGAGTGGATTTCTGCAAGCGGCACGTAATATTTAGATAAATTGATAATTCATTTTGCATGCTGGTTGAGTCACACATAAAAAATATTTACTGCTCCATTCCCACCTAATTCGTTACACTCACTGCCTGTTCAGAAGATAATTAGTTTCCAAATTTTCCTTCAATGTAAAGTAATATACATGTGAATTTATCTCATCTTTGTTAGCCTGCACTACCTACCTAACATGGTAAAGTTTCTGCTTCTAGTAGTTAAGACATCAACCACAATCAGGAAGCAAACACATGTAATTCAGGTCAGTTTTAGGCAAAGTGTTAATCTTAAAGCAAAAGGCGTAAGCTTTGTTTATCTAATATTTCAGTCACAAAGCATAACATTATATAAAATGGGAAGAACCAGAAGGTCATGAAAATTATGTAAAAATGAAAAAAGCTCTTCTGCAACTTTCTAGGACTTGTGTAAGATACAGAAGATTAAAGTACTTCCAAGGAGCTCACACACATAATCAAATGATAATGCCATAACGGCACAGGTCATATGTATAGTATAGCTGTCTTTCTAAAGCTCTAGTAGATTAACTGCAATAGAGTGAATTAAATTTTGAACTGGTCTCTCATAACAGCCTTGGAAGGGGAGGTTTTTGTTAGCTATGAATCTGGATATTGTGTCTGTTGACAATAACTGATGCCTTGGTATGCATGAGGAAAGGGCAGTGGGGGTCAAAAGGGTTGTCAGCAGAAGATATTTGGATAAGGTGGTTGTCTTTGGTATAACCGCAAACTTTATCCTCATGTCCTTGATTTTCTTTTTGGTTTGACGGTTATAAACGGGGCCAACAAGACAGGTTTGTGCTAAAAACTGGTTTTGCATGCAAATAGACCATGAAGGCACATGCTTCTTCCAAATATGGCGAACTTCATAACATGTTGGATTTTGTGGAAAGTTTACTCTATAACTCGAAAAAAGTGAAAAAAAATACAGCTTATGTTCTGACGTAACATGTTAGACTTGTGGCCAACATATCTGCTGTTAAAGTTTCAACAAGTTCTGTTGTATTATTTATTCTATAAGATTTTAAACATAGAAAGATCCCAATTAATAGTTTGTTAGAAAATTATGACAGCTATCTTGGCTCCGATAGATGTTATATGATTGGTAAAGGAAATTGTATAATGTTTATTGAAGCATTCCAGGACTCGTGTTACCTTGAATGACAGATTATAGAAACCAACTTTCCGCTCATCAAGAGTGGATTTTGGCATAGCCGAGCTCTTTCTTTCATATCCTAAAACAATGCATGATATGGGTCACTGTCAAGGTGATGGTTCATGAAATTGCCTAAGAGGGTATATTAGGCTATTAGCTATGGTGGATTTATGGGCACTGGTGTTAATCTCTCATTCCAGGTTCATTTAGGTTTATTTGGAAAAGAGCTGTTAGTTCTAATTGGTTCAGTTGGAACCAGATTGGATTGTGTCTAGTCATGTTGCGGTTGATCAAATTAGGTCTGGTGCTCTGGTTTAAGCAGGTAAGGTTCATATGTCATCAGTGTGATGGAGGCTTCCGATAAATTAGTTTCTGCATGTGCTAAAAGGGTTTCACTGGTTAGCCTGTGATATGGTTCGTATGTCATCTGAATTGTACACTATCTTAGAATTAATGTATCAAGTTTCTCGCAGATGGAAAGAACATATCATCTGTATAACTTACTTTGGAGGTGAGATTCATGTTATAAATGCAAAATTTAGAGCTTTAAGCATGTGAGCTGATGCATTTTAGTATCTTAACATAGTAAACAAAGTTACAAAAAGCGCTAGGCGGCCTAGGCATTAAACCCAGTGTCTAGAGCCTAGGCGGGGGACCAGGTGTTTTCCTACCTTTTTATTTTTTTCATTGCAATCAATGTTATCGAAAGCACTAGGCACCACTAGGTGCCAAACTGGTGCCTGACGCGCAGGTGCTATGCCTAGGAGGAATTCTTTTTCCATTTAAGTGGTGACAGAGGAGGTCTTGCTGAAGGTCGGAGGTGTTGCAGGAGGTGGTAGTAGTTGGTGGAGGCGGTCTGAGGAGTATGGAGGAGGTTAGAGGACGTTGAGGCAGCAAAGGAGGAAATCATGATCAAGACCTAAGCGGCGCAGTCCGCGTAAGCAGTCTCCGCTCCTCTAGGCGCTCCTATGACCTACGCAGGTGGTTAGGTACCGCCTAGGCCTGGGCAGGAGACTAGGCAGGCTAGGCAAGTGTGGCAACTGGTCTTGGGCTTGAAGAATTAGAAAAGTAATTTTTCACGATGTATGGAGTGTTACCACGTCGAGAACTGGTCATGTAACTTAGTTAATTCTTCATTAGAGATGTCTCAACTTAAGAATTTTCTTATAGCTGGACATGGGAAAAAATTGGAGGATTATAATGATTCTGCAATCTAGTAAATCTATTAAGATGCCAACTTTAAGTGTGCTTTGGCATTATAGTACTTTTTAACAATCATGAAAACTTGTCTTTTATCCTCTTTTTTTTCCTGGGTAATTGGACGATCAAAGAAACAGCAAATCAATATCACATCAGGATACATGCATGATTGAGACATTATAGTATACTTAAAAGAGAAAGGCTTCTCTAACATCTTCAATGCTTATTATGTTTGTATATGGGCTCTGTCTTATTTACATGTATCATTGAGATTCGGGATTTTAGACATATACATGCATTCTCCTGAGAAGCTCATTTACAATATTTGTGCACACAGCATTATTCCAATCTTTTTGTTCAGATCAGATCATGAGCCTAACCTAATGTTTGGGCTTTCATGTTTCTAGCAATGTTGCAGAAAGTTCTTGATCCCCCTGACCCGGAAACTGTTGAAGAGGCATTGGATTTTCTTGTTCATATTCGTGCACTGGAGCAGACTTTTAGCCCCAGGGCCAGATATGAGCCTACATTCTATGGTCGTTTACTTGATAGTTTACCTTTATCTTTCGATGCTTCAGTTCTTGCTCTCAGGTTTGGTGAGATAGGGTTACTTCAGCAAGGGATTCTGATTAGCATATTAATGGATATCCAGCCTTTACCTATCCTCCAACCTTTTGGCAATCCAGATTTGGTACCACCTTATCCTGTATTATCCATGATTAGCTTACATGCATAATTTTTGACTTTATCATATTTTTCACAGTTTGCAATGTATGTAAGCAATTACTTCGATGTCAACTCCATCAATACTTTAGAAGCCACCAAGAAAGAAACTGCGCTAATTGGCAACCTGTGTGCATTTCAATTCTGGCAGCATGTTTTTAAGGTAATTAGTTGATCGCCTATGAGTAGTCACTAAAAGCTCTGTGGAAGATAAGCTAATGTATAATTGCGTACAAAGCTTTTTAGAATTTGGGAATGTATTGGGAGCATGGTAGGGGGTCTCTGTGAACACATTTTGGTCCTTCTATCTTTGCATGAGCCCTCGCTTCTCATGGTGATAGCTAACTAACAATGAAGTCTGCTTGCTGTTTATGAAAATACCTGAAATTTGATTAGATACTTAAATCTTTCCCAATGAATATAATATAATACTAGTGTTCTTACTTCTTACATATAAAAGCTCTGCTCATACGATCATATAGTTTGCTCACTGACTGATCAAGTCACGAGTGGCTCAGAAGATACTCCTAGTTTCAAACTTAGCGAGCTCTTTGGAACCGGGATGTATCCTAACCATTCCCTCGAAATGAAAATCCATTTAAGTTAACGTTTATACAACTTAATTTTCTCAATTTTATTTATCTACCATTCGTACAACGAAGACTTGTTACTTATTGATCTCCCGGGAGCTATATATTATGGAAGTATCTGCAGTCGCGTTCTGAAAGATCAAACCTGACTGGAATTGCCTGATCCTAAGTATCCTTTGAATTAAACATTTGCAATGTAGTATGGGAATGAAGGCTTGGTGCAGTAAAGGGAGAATTGGCTAAGGGAGGACGGAGAAAGATGCAAGTTTTTAACATGCGAATGCTCAATAGGTTTCTGAAAGATGAGATTTCAGTTTACTAATTTTTGCTTTCATTTGTTTGTGTGATTCTTCCTTTACTCTTGAACAATATCTCATCTTCTAACCGTATACACTTATACCTTGGAAATAACATTGTTTTCCTTCTTCCGGATAATAAGTTTAAGCTTTGTGCCCACGACATAACAAAAAAGCCTTTCTTGCCTATGTAATTCCTACCTTCCATGCTGCTCTATTGAGGGTTATTTTCCTCAATTATATTCCAGTCTCCTGTCCTTAATTTCCTGTAAGCTGTGTGCCTCTCTCTCTCTCTCTCTCTCTCTCTCTGGTTTCTTCTAATCTATATTGTTTTCTTCTCTGAAGGATAAACACCGGCTCGAGCGAGTAAAAGAAATCGTCAAGGGTAGTGAGCCAAAAACATCCCAATCACTGATCTCTGAGCTTGAAGAGGAATGGTGTTCACTCCACAATATCATGCACACATCATTGCATAACATAGCCGAAATTTGTACATCCCAACATAAACAATCTGTTGGTCACTATGCCTGATTTCAGAAGTTTGTGTAATTTCTTTTATTTTATGCAGATGAAGATGTGAGCAGTGAACTGCACCGTTTCCGTCCTGCTTTTCTTGCAGCAAATAGACTTCACATTTACCATGAGCCTAGTGCGTTTAAACATACCTGCACTTTGCAGTCTGAGCTGTTGCACGGGATGAATGGGCTTAAGCTGGATGAAGAGAACCTTGATTCAGTTAATAATAGGGGATGCCTTGCTACACCATACGTTACTTCCAGTGACTTCCATGCCATTGCTGTATTTGAGAAGTTGAAATCAGTTATCAAAGAGGTAATGTTCCAGCTATTTCATTTTTGTAGGCTCTCAATATTCTTTCAGTGACTACAAGCTTATTACGGTCTGCATGCCTCCTTTTATATCATGTTTACATATGATTCTGTTTTTTTTATTATTTTTTGTCAGTTACGGATGCTGTATACAAAAGAAACTACTTGGAACAGTGGTGAAATTGTTAATTCTGTAGCTCCAGACACCAAAGGGGTTGCTTTATGTCGATACTTCATTAATGGATCATGCACCAGAGGAAATCAATGTTTCTTTTCTCACTCTCTTCAGGCCAAAGGGCCGACATGCAAATTCTTCCTTACACTGAAGGTACCCCACTAAGGGATTACTTTACCTCATACTATAATAGCTTCTGTCTTTCTATTATTATATGTATGGACATGCACTGCTGCTGATTTCTTGGTTAGTTATTTTTGTTTTTCCTGACGTTAATTTGTTTTCTGTGCCATGCTGCTCTAATAATTTTTTTAATCTATACTATATATTTAAGAAAAAGCCCCTTACTGGTTTTGGTGCTCTCCCTGTGTGCGTCAAATTTTTGAAATTTCCTAGATGCCCTCACACTTTGAAAAAACAAAGAATCCGCCGTCACACTTGCAAATCACTATGTGACAGTTATGTTTATTATTTGATCATGTTTGTCTCTTGGGAACATACGTAAAAAAAAAATCAAATGGAATCGTGTCCAAAGCCTTTATAGTTTCATTTTTTACTTTAACTTTTCACATGCTATGTGCTATTCCTCTGATTGTGAGTCACACAATCTGGCAAAAACGTGCCCACTTTTATGATCAAGCATGTTGCTCTTTTCTTTTCTTTTCTTTTTTCTTTCTAAACTGCTAAAATTTCAAGCAGTTCACTACTGTGAGGATTTCGTTTAAATTTAAGCAAATTGCAACAAATGAAACAAGATATATGGGTTTTCTCTGGGAGCTATTTTTGAAAACTTTGGCTTGGCAATCTCTATACAATTTCATTCCTGTAAAAATACTATATTTGACTTGATGAAGGATCATTGAGATTTAAGTTTTTTTTTTTCAAATGCATGAAACACATCTTAGAGGTTCTATTTGCTTTAACTGCTGATGCTTGTGATGAATATGGTATTTCCTTTCGGTATCTTGAATCTAATGTGCTGATGCATACGAACAGGGTTGCCGTAATGGTTCTTCTTGCAACTTTTCCCACGACTATGAACCTAGCAATTCTGTTATCACATTACCTATCAATTCCTCTCAAGAAGATAAAGCAGTTTCAGCTTATTCTATTCTGCAAATGTTACCCACAACTGGCTCTGGTTGTGTTCTTGTATTGGGTGACAAGGATCTGAAGTTCACATCTAGTCTTTCACACCTCTATGATCCAACTAAACTGATTGTTACCACTCCTCATGCTTGCTCCTCTGAGTTAGTAGGCTCACTGAATGGTGTTAAACTATTATCGAATCTGAGCGAGCCCTGCAACTCAATCATTGAAACTAAAGGAAAGGTTCCCATTCCTTGGAAAAAAGTGCAGTCTGTATTATGGTTTGTTGAAGCCGATGAGGATGATTCTAACATCCAACGCTGTCTCATTCAGAATTTCTTTGAGCTCCTTGCCATTAGAGTTTTGGCTGAGGCCTTGTATGATCTGCAGGTGATTGTCACCATGAACAACATCAGATTTGCCCAATTGCAGGTATTGTCAGAAATAAGATTTATGCTCTTGAATTCATGCATTCATTGGTATATTCTGGGTCTTGTCACACTTTTTTTTCCCTTTCGATTTTATTTTCCGGTGAGCGCCTAGTGTCAACAAGGCACCAATCGAGGATAATAACAGTTAAGAGAGAGTAATCTTCATGAAAACTAGAATACAAAGACTGATTCCATGAAATAAATACCCGAGGCCTTCTGATTTCATATGAACATTGTCATTTTGATATGTTTTTAGTAGGAAGTTTGATGGATGAACTCTTTACTTCATTGCATCTGTATATTGTTTCCAAATACATATCTCAGCTCGCAAACTGAACGAAGATGCACGAAGTTATGATGATCTATAAATACCATGTATATCCAGAAATTAGATTAATTTTGCAACCTACCTCATGTATCAGATGACCTAGTAAATTTTGTTAATGAAAGGATATTTACTTTGTGACCATGATCCACCGGATAAGATGTATTAAATTCTAATTCTCATCCATTTTTCTTTCCATGGATGAGGTATCTATCTTTAAGTAAGGAGGAGCTATGAATTCTCTTTTCACCGACCACTTTCACTTCCAGAAAGCTGTCATTGGCAATGAAATTGTTGCCAATTGAATGGGGCTAGATTGATTTAAGAGGATTTACTATAATGAACTTTTATAACATTTGAGGTTTTTGATTCTCGTATAACCCGAACTTAAATGTCGGATGGTGTCTTTCAGGTAGAGAGATTGGCAAGGGAATGTTTCTTTTTCCTTGCTCAATCATTTCCATTCGATGAATCCACATTCGGGAAGTTCTTGGATCCAACTGGCATCACAAGACCAATGCAAGCCTGTGCACCTATTTCATATGTTTTCAATATGCGCCGGCCAGCTGAGATACAAACTGGAATCTATGTGTCTGAGCTTCGAAAGTGTTTATATGATAAAGCAGGCAACTGTTAACCTCTGTGAATAGGCAAGATTTAATGTGGATGTATATATGGTAATAATAAGCAAAACTTTTAGAAAATCATCTGGTCAAAAGCTTAAATTTGTGCAAAAAAAATATTTAGACAGATGGGGTTTGCATGAATTAACACCATGATCATGAATTAATACCATGATATATATATATATATATATAATCTTTTTGTACTATATTCTGTTGGGTTCTGGTTTTGAGCTGCAACTTCAAGGTTTGAGATTGTTTTTTTTCCCGACCATGTTCATTCAGAGCTGGTTTTAGGTTCATTTTGTTTGCTTGTTTCTTAGGTTTACTGTGATAATAATCTGTAACCATACTATAATTGATTGCTACTCATGTGGCAGACAATTACAGCTTTCAGTTACTTATAATTTGCCAATTTGAGGAAAATATTCTGCTGAGTGGGTGGCTGGTAGTGGTAGATCACATAGGTGGAATTTCTCTGAGTTTGAAAGCAGACATAATGGTAAAGCATGAAAAGTTTTTGAGTTTGAAAATTCTCCTACCTTTACTCTTTCGCTGACAATAGAATTAGTTAATCTAAAACTATATAAAAGTCCATTTTCGGTCATTGTGAGCCACAAAAATGCCCTGACATCTAAAATTATAGTTGTAAATGCTATCACACTTTAAAAAAATAAAAATAAAATGAAATCCACATTGGAAAAATCAAAGGAATGTCCTTACACTTAGAAAAAAAATCACAAAAAAGCCCTTAAACTTGAAAAATCCAAAAAAATAAAAATAAAAATAAATAAATAAATAAATGAAAGTACACTCATAATCATATCTATCCATTTCTTTGACAATTTGATTATAGCGCCACCCCATGTTTTCTATGATGCATGCATCGCGTGCACCGAGTACCTGTGATAATAATGAAAAGGCTTTCTTCTTAGCATTTTCAGTTGCTATTGTTATAGTATATTACAAATAACTCCTAATCTATCGGATTCGGATCTGCTCCACTATAAAAAAGTGGTGAAGAACCATTTATTTGTTTAGTGGACAATTGTACTTTACATTTGAATATAAATTAAAAAAACAATGCAATATTCATGAAAGTATGGTGAGCATTAGATGTGGTAGTGATCTCTTTATTGCTAAAATTTTTTCAGCGGAGAGGATCCAAATCCTATTCTATCATTCAATTTTACATGACCATGAAATATTTTTTAATGTAAGCCCTTTTCGATAAGAGGAGGAAATATTTTTGACATACGATGCGGGCTCTCGCATTCATTAACTTAATTATTCCTTTTCGCATTCATCTGGATCTGTGTTCTTCAGGTCTACGCTCTTGTGATTTCAGATTAACACCAGCTTGTTAATGATTCTTACTTTCCTCCATCTTAGTTATGCTTGAGTTCTATGTTACGACTATAACAAAGTGAAGTTCTATTCAAGGGAAATATAAAATTCTAATTAGCGTAAACTATATCAATTAAATATGTTTTCTCTCAAATTCGATCCCAACAGACAGGGCTAGAACTCTTCATACATCAGCCTCAACAACTAGCCCGGCCCAGTTTACCAAAATGGATCGGATCGGTTCTCGACTGATCCGACCCATTACAAACCCCAATCTATCGGCATCGTATCGACGGGAGGTCTTCAGTTAAGATCGCTGCTGAGAATCTGAGCGGAGAGAAATAGAAAATGGCGGGTAGAGCCCAAGCGCTGGGGGCGTACAGATCGCTGCTGAAGGCGACAAGGAAATCGTTCGCCGGAGACGCACTCATGCTGTCGGAATCAGCGGCGGAGATTCGCCGGAGGTTCGAGGACAACCGGAGCGTGGCGTCGGAGGCGGAGATCAAACGCCTCCTCGACGAGGCGAAGGAGGCCTCTCACTTCATCACTCACATGATCGTCCAGGCTAAGCTCGGCGATCATGGAGGCTACGGTACGCTTAGAATTCCATAGTAATCCTCAGTATTACGGAAAAGATGCAATTTTGGTAAAAATTTAGGGTTTTGATGTGAGATATGAGGCCTCTGCTGATTTAAGTATATATTTTTTTAGTGAAATTGATATGAGGAAATAAGAGCTAGGTTAATTTGGAGGATTAGAGTTGCTTGAGTTGGCTAAGTCAATAATCTAATTTCATTTCAGCATCTGCGTAAAATACCCACTTAATTATATTGGATGAACTTCAGCCTAAAGGCATAATTAAATGGCTTAATTATTGTTGGTTTGGTTCTCTTGTCAATCTCTAAACCAAGCTATTTTAATCCTCAATAGCCTTACATTGATTGAGCTGAGCATGAACTCTTTTTGGAGTGAGGCGACCTAAATAGCTGTAGTGCAATCTTCTTTCTGTGTTTGTTTTTAGTTGGTTGATAAAACAACAATCAGAAGTATAGGTTTCCAACTATAGTGTTCTGAGACTATATATATGAGTTTAAACTTGTAATACAACTTCAGGCAATGCCAGAGTTGCTAAAAGGATAGATAATGCTATAATTGAGCTCTACAAAAGTAATGGTTGTAACATAATAAGGTAGAGACTTGTTAATGCAAGTGAAAACTATTTGCAGAAATATATTTAATTTTAGGAAGGTAATCTCAAAATTGATCTTTTGAATGCAATTTTGTTGTTTCCTTGATCTTGTAACTTTTGATATAGTCAGCTGCAACAAGTTTAGAGATTTTTAAAAACTTGTTTCTGGTTCCTCTTGGTCTTTCGTCCTCTAGCTTTGTGGATGATCCAAATGAAGGAAGAATCAAATCTCAAATCTAAGTAAGGTTCATGTTTTTTTTTATTTTAAAGTTTAACTCTTCAGCATCAGCACAAGGTAGATATGATTCATATGAATCAACTCTTGCTTGCTTTGTTGCATTGCCAATCAACATTGTCCTAAAAGAAAGATTTTTAATTTTAATCTATTTATTTAACTGAGTGTATATTTGGATCAATTTCATACCAATACGCACATGCCCATGCGCATGCAAAAACCTTATCCACATAGTTACAAGATTTTTATCATAGCAAAATCTTGTAAGCATTAGGCATTAACTATGAATTTATTTGTAATACTGAAAAGAGGAGTGCTTTTATCAACCCATTGACGTAATATATTCTTTTGGAGACCATGTTTAACCTTTCTTTTCTGTCTTTCATTCTCAGGTATTAAGTATCATATGATAATGCAAATACCCCAATGAAAGTTCATGGGCAAAGAATTAAACTTAAAAGCAAATCAAACAAAATCTTGACCATTAGAATTCACAAGTTAACAAGTTATGGTTGAAATTAAGACACCACGAATCTCATTTGCAAAGTAGTTGATTGTGGTAAGCTTCATTCAAAATCTCAATCAGACTTCAATTAGTGGATTCTCCAACCCAGTTTTATAAGAACACAAGTGCTTAGGGTAAAACAAATGAAGGTACACAGATCAAGGAACAAAATCGTTCCATTCAGTGGGACCTGGACCAGTTAGAATGATCTATATTTTCTAAAAATGTATTTATAAGCAAAAATTATTCTTTTCAGATACTTACTCATTTGAGACTGTTTGCAGTCCGTGGTTCGTGAATCAAAACAAGGGTGATGGGACAAAACTATATTCTTAGAACACCTGAAGGTTAAGGTGCACTATCCGCATTGCTTACTGTTAAAAATCTCAGACAAGAGCCTTGAACTTTAATGGTTACAAGAAGTAAATGAGGCTACTCGATAGTAAAGACTCTCCAGTCTCTGCTCATTGTTTTCCAATGGGCATAGAGAATAACGTGTAGAACTTAGATCATTATCTGGAGCTTAGGGTCTAGGTTGTTAAAGCTCCAGGTTGTTAATTTGCTATACTATCTTGGTGCCAAATGTTGATTTCTTTTGAAAATAAATTTTATAAGAAGGGGAAAGAGGCACGAAAGGCCCAGAAAGAACCTCACTCATTATCTTGTCTTTGGACTTCCTCGGGAAATAAATCAACTCTTCTACCCTCTTGATCTTGGGGCTATCTCTCGAAGCAATAGTGGATGATCAAACACATCTTCTCTTCTACTGAATGGTGGATATAGAACCTCACAATCTGTAATCTCTACCACATCGTCATGCTCACAATCATGTCTTGTTCAACTTGCTCCGTGATTATTCTTCTGTTTACATTGGAGCTAGGGTCTCCCCTTTTGTTCTTTCCTTCTGAAGCTCTTCTTATTCTTTTGATGTCATTTATTGATTTCTTAGGGCCTTAAAACCAAAATATGTTGCTAAAACTATGTAAAAAAACAGATGCTATCCAACTTAAGATCATATGAACTGAACACTTGTTCTTTATGTACAAGGAGCACTGGGTTTTCAAGTGGATCATGTAAATACATCTTTATAGGAGTGGGTAAAGTCTTATGTCGGTCCACTCTGCAGTCAGCCTAGCACACTACCATGACTACCTTCATTTTATAACACATTTACATGTTCACATACTTAAATATGTTGTGTACATGCCCCTTCTCTCCCCCACCCTTTCTGTGCATGCGCGTGCCCGTGTAGGCCATCAGGGTGGGAGGTTGCTGTCTGTGCATGCACTTGTGGGGTATGTTTGTGTATGTGCACACCTGTTTGTTTTTGTCTGGGTGTGTCGGTGTATGTGTGTGTGTGTCTGTGGGTGCAAGGCCGCAAGCATCTGTTTGTGTGTCAACACATTTTCCTGCACACTAAACTCGTGCATGCTAATCGGCATGACTTGACCAATCTAGTTTGTGTCCTGCATATGTAGGATAAAACGTTATCCAGTAGAACTTATTAACCTCATAAATATAATTGTATCTGTTCCTACTTGCTATGAAATTCCCAACTTTTGGTATGTATGTTTCTCCTGTGATCTGGAAAGATATAGTATCCTATTGCACGCATAACTAAGATAATCTGTTATTGTCCTGGTAAATTTATTTCCAGAATTGGCTTATTAAATTACAAAATAAGTGCCTGTGAGTGAATGGGTTACGAACGAATTATATGTTCTGAAAATGGACTTAAGTCATGCTATATGTGGTGCTAGCATGAAAAAGTTGTTACTAATAATTTTCTTCTACTTAAAATATATTCACAACACGTTTACTTTTGAAGAAAATTTGCTGGTTTACCATTTACTGTACATGTCTTTATGTCATCGAAACTCCAACTAAACATAGTTATAACTATCGACAGAGCCTGGTGGGGTCAACAGGGGTCAACAGGGGGCACGTGCCCTCCGGGCTCCACCCCCTAATTTATGGCTCGTTAACTTTGCTCCTTGGCTGATGCACAGTGTCTTATAAGAAGTCTGCCTGCAAGTATAATTTTTCCGCTTTTTATTATATCTTGTTGCGTCAGGGACTGTAGTGTAGTTGAAATTACAACATGAGCCCGCATGGGCCTGTGCTAAAATTTCTCAAATAGAGAATTTTTTAAAGGATCAAATAGAGATTTTTTTTATGGATCAAATAGAGAATTCTTAGGTGCTTGATATTTCTTGTAAGTTTTATTTTTTTATCTATATTTAGATTTTAGACCCTAAAATAAATAAAAATATATCTATCATAGATTCATAGTCAATTTGTCTAATGATATTATTAAATATTGTTTATAATTTCTTCAATAGATTCAAATATAGTCTAGTTAGTTTGGAAAAAACAAATTATAATCAGCGTTATTTATACTTTTTCAGATGCGTGGATAAAATCGCGATAAGAAATTCAGAACCAAATTAAAAGTTTGCGTACAAAAGTTGGTGTTACTCAAACCTCTATCAAACCATCCGAGAACTTATAGTGATTTCTGAATCATTATTTAATCAGAGATGCCAGAATTTAGAAGAACTTTCAGTAGATCCTGCACTTCGTATATGTGATTACTCTCCCAATAACCAAGACTATTAAGTTTTTTAAACATTTATTTCATATATAATGCTTGGATGGGGTTTTCAAATTTGTGATCCTATCCTTTTTCTCCCAAAAATTCATTATATTGTTGAAAGTTATTACTGGTACCCATGTTTAATATGTTTGGAAGAGAAGAAAAAAGAGTGTGCCCCCCCCCCCCCCCCCCAACCAAAAAAAAGCTTCAAATCCTGGCTACGCCACTGGTTATAACCATAATTAATCAAAAATGTCTTTTTGTCCATCTATTTATTTGTATAGTTGTGCAATTGCACTTTCTGCTGCAGTTGTGAAGCTTGGTAAGGAGCATGCTGGTGGAACACTAGAAATTCCTTCGGAAGAGAGTCTGCATAAGTCAATAAAGGAAATTTAAGCTATTAAAAAGACGAGGTGATTACCACTTGGGTTCAGGTTTGATTGGCTTATATCAAACTGCTTATCTTGACCGCGTTTACTAAGAAACATAGAATTTTTTTCCCTGCAGTAATTTTCAGCCCCTCTTTCTAATTGTACTTCGAGAAGGACATGTGTGGATCATTTCTTTCATTCGCAATCCGATGGAAGTTAGCGGGTTGCTAAATGTTGTTTTATTGCGCCAGTGGCTTCTTTGGTTACTTTTAAAGTGGATGTACTAGATTTTTTTTTTGTGTATTTTTGGACAATAATATCTGCAGATTATCTGGTAGACTGGAATCGTGTTGCATTTTTGACAAATAGAAATGAAATGTGCTAAGCTATGATGGTGTGGTTCAGATCACATGCTGATATGCTTATACAATTGTTTTGCGTTTTTGACAAATAGAAACGAAAGGTACCACTATTTATTTTTTAAAAATTTTATTCAGCTTTTTATCTCATTCTAAGATTAGATTACATTCCTTTGCTTATTTGTCGTTATGTTAATTTGTTAGAATATCTGTGGCCTTTCTCCTTGGTTCATACTCTTGTTAAGGAACATGGAAATGAACCAAAGGGATACCCTCATTCTGATGAGCCGATTCTCTGTAAGGTTAGTTTATATTATTTTTTAACTGCAATTACCATGGGAAGTCAGAAAATGGTGGAGCTCCCTTTGTTTCTCCTATTTGCTTTTATTTTTCATTCAGCTGATTTATATTCAATTGTTACAAATTCCAGATCATAGTCCCCAGCGCTCATAAACTCTGTGACAAAAAATGCAACCATCTACTTATGATGCCACATTAGGTTATGTAAATCATCAATCATATGCATCTGAACTTGCAACAAATGGTTTGACTGCTTATATCAATATACTATGATAGACTCTACTTGCACAGCCCTGATATTTGCAAGTATTTATCGTCTTTTGATTAACCAGGTTCAGAAGCCTTGTTCATCCTACCACAAGGAAATTATATTTTTCCTTCAGAAAGCAAAAAAAAGAAAAAAAAAAAAAGAATGTTAAAGCAAATTACACTTCAGACTGAAATTTTTTATGACCTTAGAAATTTCAGATTTCATGTGAAGGTCACAAAAGTATTTTTCCTGCATAGTGGTTAAAACTCTGGACCTTTCACAACAACCTCGCTGTTCCTACCTGTTTTCACCATAAAAAATTTCTATAATGTCATCTTGACATTTTAATATCAAATTCTCAGTCAAACTATATGCAAATTGTTAATTATTTTCTTACACCTGCAATTGTGGATTTTGCTATATTTTTTTTGTAACTAATCTATCTGGTCAAATTCTCTTTAAGTCACACCAAAGTTGTGTGGAAGTCTCCGACCAAATGATTTCTGGTGCACGATACGTCTAATTGTGCACCCATTGAAATTTGAAATAACTTAATTCTTTAAATAGTAATGTTCTCGTTCTTGCACATTGTGTGTCTGCGGGACAGTTTGGTTGATATAAAATATAAGAAGTAAGAAGTAAATCAAATTTGTTATTTCTAAGATTATGAAGTAGGAATTAACGGAAGTATTACTTCTTTTGTTTGTTTCATAAATTGTTGAAAGTAGAGGAAATAGTGTTTCTTCCAATTCATTCACTCTTTTGTTTGGTAGCAATTATAAATATTGTTAGGATGAGAGAAAGATGATCTTTTGGGATTTTATTCAGAAATAGAGAATATCCATGCAATAACCTAAATGATTTTATTCCTAAGTTGACTCAATTTCAGCTACTTCCGAGGTACTACCGAGCATTGAGGGAAGAAAAAAGATTTAAGAAGTAGAGATGACACGTATGTGTCACGCCAGCTTTTAAGGAAGTACTAGAAGCAAGATTTTCTAGAGAAACAAACATACTTTTCTTCTCGGAAGTAGCAAAAATAGCCCATACTTCTTTTAGCTCAGCTAGTCCATAGCTATTTCAGTGTAAACAAACAGGCCCTTAGTTGGGCATAATCTTGTTAGGCTAATACAAATAGAAAATTATGATATTTGTGTGCTAAGGTTGGAAATAACCGAAATTCTGGAAGTTGTGTAATAGTATTGTACCTGAGGCCATGCACCTCACAGAATTGTCCAGTATCTGGGGCCAATTATGTAGCATTTGTTGGTATCGGTATCCACCACCAATCAATTATGGTCTGGACTTTTGCCCAATCCGTTCCTTGCCATTTTGTTACAGGAAATCTTGAGTTTTTGCTTGCTAGCCTTAATTTTGTGTCCTGAGTCTTGAGAGGCTTGGCTATTTCAGACTCTAGGGGTAGCTGTATTCATGAATCGCTTCGGATAATAAGTCTATTTGTGTGTCGAGGATCCATTTTATTTTTTATTGGTGAGCTTCATCCTAAAGACACCCACTGCTCTAATTGTTGCTGGTAGCTATTTCTCTAGCTCAAGCTCAGCCTAAACATTGATTGGGCTGAGCATGCACTGTTTTTGAGTGAGGAATCTAATTAGCTGTAGTGCAGAGCTCTTGATGAATGGTAAATTGGTCAAAGCTATTCGTGATTGTGGTCTTGTGGATTAGCCTGCTTGAGAACATTGCAAATTTTCTTCTTTCTTTGTTAATTTTAAGTCGGTTGGTAAAACATCAATCTTCTCATTATCCTATTTATTGAAAACTAGCCCTTTGGCTCGTGCACATGTTAGAAAAATGTTTGAGTTCCAACTATAGTCTTTTCCGACTATGAATGATGAGTTGTAAACTTATACTGTCACTCTAGGCAATGCCAGAGGTGCCCAGAAAAAAGAAAAAAAAAAGAAGAAAAAAAAAAAAAAAAAAGAGAAAAAGAAGAAGAAGAAGAAGAAGAAAGACGATGTTACAACGAAACCTATAAAAGTGAAGGTAGTAACATAATTAGGTATAGACTGGTAAATGGAAAATTATGGCAACGATAGCTTTACTTAACATAGGTAAACTCAAAATTTCCCTTGATATTGTAGTTTTTGATATAATTCAGCTGCAAATTTGTTTAAAATTGGTTTTGGCTCTCAGTATTATGTTCTTCATATTTGTGGATGGTCCAGATGAAAGAAAGAATCCAATCTGAATAAGGCTCATATTTTCCTTGAAGTTTAAACTAATCAGCATCGTCATGAGATTAACATGAAGCCACCGAATTTATTACTGCTGATCAAAATACTAAATAAGTTGCAAAAACTTCATGGGATTTAGAATCTCGTGAAGTTTAGCACTTAATTAATTACCGCTAATCAAATTGCCTGGAGCAGGGAAGGATTAGTCCTGGATAATTAAGTACTAAACTTCACGTGATTTTAAATTCTTAGAAATTTTTGCAACTTATTTAGCATTTTCGATTGAAATTTTGTTCCTTGGTTGTATTGACAATATAT
>JBAKGM010000326.1:9073386-9087108 GCA_037177215.1 Asparagus racemosus | reverse complement strand
CCCCCCCCACCCCAAAACCCCACCCCCCCCCCCCCCCCCCCCCCCCGGGGAAAAAAAAGTTTCAGGTTTTGCAGATGACCCCAATAAATTTGAGCAAAAAAACAACAATAAAGAGGCATTTTGATAGTTATTAGGGTTTAGTGTAATTTATCCAAAAAGATAGTGGAGGTTTTCTGCAAAAGGCGTTTAGTGCAATTTTGAAAGTTATTGAGAGCTTACTACAAAACGTTGAAATTTATTGGGGGTTTAGTGTAATTACCTATAATTTATGTCAGGCCATTCATTCAATAATTATCATATTGTAGTTTACATTAAAAAATTATCAACTTTTTTCCGGATGCTTCTTTTCAGTTGTTAGAGCCAACTTTACTAACAATTGATTTGAGCTGAAATAATGAGCAACTAAAATGCAAAATTAACCCATAAAAATTTCAGAAGTACGATTGAGAGTCAATGAGTTGTAATTTCTCCATGTTTTACTCAACAAAACAACTAGTTTTACTTTTATTCCTTTATTGCTTTTCTGATAAGAAAATTGTTAATTTCCTAATTCAAAATAACCTGTAAGCTGCATGATCAATCTCTCCAGACCATTACAGTTACAATTTTCAATAATAACTTAATAATTGAGTAGAACTTCAATATAATAATATTCCTAAAACGTGAGACTGTGAGAAGAACGTGAGGCCTGGATAATTTACAAGCGGGAAAACTCCAGAGACTTTGGAAGTCTCTTTTCTATCTGTTGGCAAGAAAAAGGTGGGGGTAAAAAAAATCACACCTAGTAACAACAAAGTTACACGCCAAAAACAGTCACAAAAGAAAAAGGCTCAAGTCCCATAGATCCTAGTAATGCTTGCATCATCAAAGGAAGAACAAAGAGTACACCTGTTTCCTCCTTGCAGGGAAAAAACAAACTCCGCGCCAAGCAAACGCCACATTTTCCTTCACACTCCCTCACTCTACTCTCCCTCTCCTCTCTGTCCCTACTCATCTCTAGATTTTGTTTTTGCTGTCACGAGCAAAATGAACGTTCCATCTCAACTTCTACTCCTCTCTCCAACTAAAAACACCTCCCTTATCTCCTCCCCATTCTCTGGCTCCAACAATCATTTTCAATGGCCTCTCCCTTCACTCCTCCTCCCTCCACCTCTTCTAACCTCAAAGAGAGGCCCCACCTGAGCTCGATCCTTAAACTCATCTCCATTGTCAGCCACCACATCCAGCAGTTCCTCTCCGACCCCCTCGCTCGAAAATCCCTCCACCTCCAGTGCACCGCGAGCATCACCACCAAAAATGCAGCCTCGTTCGACCTCTCCGACCACTCGGTCCTCTCGAACCTCTACTGGGGGATCAAGAGCCTCGAGCTCGCAGTACAGGCGAAGAAACCCGAAGATAAGGCCACCCATCTTCAAAACTCCGAGAAAATGTTGCAGGTACCCGCGTTGTTGGACGAAGATGGGAGCACCCTCGGCGTCGGGAATGACTACATAGTTTGTTGCACATATTTTTATCTCTGTTTGGTTAGAAAGCTTAGAGGGGATGAGTGGCAGATGACAACACACTTTTTACAGTGTGTGCTGGCTTCGCCGAGTACTGTTAGATTGGAATTTGAACCTGAGCTGTGGAGGAGCCTGTTTCGACCAATGATGACTGATGAAAAGGCGAGGCAAAAGGCGAGGAGGTATAAGGATTGGTTAATGTATTATCAGGTGGTTTCATATGGAGAAGCACCTCCATGGAATGAAGAGGGAATGAAGAATCGTCAGTAAGTAGCATATCTTTCTGAGTTAATTGCGGATAGACCCCCTGTACTATTGCTAAATTTAACCTACTACCCTGTAGTTCTATTGTTGCAGACAGAACCCCCTGAATGAAACTTTTTTTTTTTACCCTTTTCAGGGGATCTATCTGCAATAAAAGAACTACAATTGCGTAGTAAGCTCAATTTGGCGACCGTACATGGAGTTTATCCGCACTTAACCCCATCTATTTTGTTAAAATGATTGCTAACTTTTTGCCTGAATGATATAAGTCGATTCTAGAGGACCCGTTCATGGCATGCTTGAAAAAAGATGAAAGTAACAGCCATTTTTCAAATTGTCAGCTTTTAGATCATAAGTTAGGAAAAGGTAAGAATGCTTTCTGCTTTTTCTCTGGAAAGGGTCACCTTTTCTCAGACCTTTTACTAGTACTGCCAAATTTAAAAGCCTATTGGAGTTATGACATTCTAATGGGCAGAAAGCATGCAAGCAACACACATATTTTTAATTCCTCAGAAAAGGGTGGGGGGTTTGTTTATATTTTAATTATTCATCTATAAAGCCGCTGAGCGACCATAATTGGTATATACTATAACAAGATAGCCAAGCACAAGCAATGCCATCTTGGTATCCCTTTTCAGAAAACGTATGTATATTGTTTTGAAACGAGAAGAGTTAGGACCTTATAGAAACTTACCATTCACGGAAATTTTCATCTTCGGCTAATGTTCTTGTGCAGGTACAGAAATTTTGGAAGTCGCAGACGTTTGGGAACGGTAGCGCGAGAACTTAAGTGGACAATACTTCAGGAAGTAGGTATCTCTTGGCAAATATACTGCTGATCTCTGAAGTCTATATAAATCATATGAAGAGTAGCTTAGGACTTCAGGTTCATATCAAGAAGTAAAATTTATGTTCAGATGTAAAATGCATGTACTTATTATAATGTCTTTTCTTCAACCTTGGAAAATAGAACAGCGTCAAATTCAGGAGAACGGTGATTCCAGAAATGTAATCTTACAAAGTCGTTGAGAATAGTTTGAAGTAGGAGTCTTAGACAATCTTATAATCGAAGTTCATTTTAAGGCGATGGAAGTTTTGAAGCAAAAGAAATTAGCCCCGTGAAGGCCATGAACATCATCTTTTGCTCTTCTGAAACCAAGTGACAGTTATAGAAGAATGTTGTTGAATTTTTGGACCCAAAAAAAAAAAGAATGTTGTCGAACTTGGAAAGTTAAAATCTTATCTCTTTACCGAGCCTGTAAGAGGAACATTGTGATATGAATTCTCAATATGCCATCTAAACAGAATGAGAAAGGAAATAAATGCATGCATCATGCTTGATTGTCTTTATCTGATATAGTTATGCCACAGTTTATTAATATACTTAAGATCGCCAAACAGTTTATGAACCTGCAATGCTGGCTCGAATTCATTATTTCTGTAACATTTACCAGGATAAAATGGGCAACACACTTGAAAATCAAGATAATGTCAAGAGAGAGAAGACAAAGGTCCCTGCCCCCAGCCCAGAGGAATATGAAAACTCTACTGAACCAAAGGATGGAAAAGCTTTGATTACATACTTGGATGAGGAATTTGATCCAGAAATCAATGAGAGCTTCGATATCAGATGCCTCCAAGATATGCTAGAGGACTCCCAGTCAGATTCCCAGACTGATTCTGAAGATTCAGAGGTAAAACAATAAACATATTGGGGCCAGAGACTCGTATAATATAAGATCATAAGCTCCATGCTTGTGCTGGTTCCTGCAGATTCAATGGAATTAGATGAAATCATAGAGATATAGGTTAGAGAGTCTTACCTCCAAAATTTCTCCTGGAATGACAGAACAGATTTATGATAAGGAATTTGATTCATCTTCTCATCATCTTAAAAATGTGACAATAACTATGATGTAGAACATGCAGGGAGTTGTTTATAAGATTAAACCTTTTCCCTGAAGATCATTATATTAATTGATACTTAATATTTAAACTAATAATAAGTAGATTAACTCACTTTCAGAAAATCAATTTGAGCATTTCACCTAAAAAGTTTTTGAGAGAGAGGGGGGCAGAACTTTTTGCTTTATGTTTAACAGTTCTCTTGTACCAGGCTAGGGTACATCAAGAAAAGGAGAACCCAGCAAAGGCTTTGCAAGAAAATGAAGATATTTTAGCATCCAATATGGGTGAAAGGTATGTTTTCGAGTTATCAAAAGTTAAATCTCAACAGATAGTAGTCCAATAAATCAATGTGGTGTAAAATGATGACGACCTCTATAGTTTTCTTACTCTCAAACAGTTGATTGTTACAGGAAATATTTACCTGAAAACACTGTTTCAGATACATCTAGATGGCCAATGCAAGCACAGGACTGCAAAGCAAATACTAGCTGCCTATTACCTAGCAGATCTTATAGTACAATCAGCAACTTAAATTTCTCAATTTTGGATCTAAAAGGAATGGAGTCAAACTCCTCCTCAAGATACTACATAGAAGAAGAAATCTCACCTGGAAGACCATCAACACATGAAATTAGATGTTTCCGAAGTTTCTCATCTAAGTTTCGGAAAAAACACAGCCTACATGAATTAGTTCATCGTGGAAATTTTGCAAGGAAAAGAATAAACGTTTCAAGCAATGATAAAGACTGGAGCGACGAAAGTTCTAATTACGAAAAAGAATCGCAAATTGAACTTTTGGGTAAGTTTGAGAAGGCAGTTTCAACCCTAGGCATCACAGATGGTACAGGATGTCGAATGGATGGTGATTTAGAGGTTAGAACTCTATGGGAATTACTGAACAATAAAACCGAAGTGAAATATAGTTCAGTGAAGCAAGAAATCCTTGACCAACTGATGACCATGATTTCAACTTCTAGAAAAGAGAAAGTTATAAGGGCTTCAGTGTCTATAATGTCTGTTCTAATATCAGAAGACAAAACTATAGTAGAGGGAATCAAAAGAAAAGATTTGCATCTGTATTACCTAGCCAGTGCATTAAAGAAAAATGTACATGAGGCTGCTATTGTTATATACATGTTGAATCCATCACCTTCTGAGATTAAAAGTTTGGAACTTTTACCAGCTCTGGTGGAGGTTGCTTGCAACTCAAATAGTCAAAAAAAGGAGTCAATCTCACTTCCTTTGACACCTACAGCAGCATCAATAGCTATGATTGAAATTCTAGTAACTTCATTTGATTATGTCACGAATAACATGCACTTGGCAGCTATTAGTTCTCCTAAGATTCTCTCCAAATTTGTAAATGTTGCAATGAACAAAAACTTGGAAGAAGGAACAGCCTTGACAGCTATTTTTGTGAGGTGTATGCGTCTCAATGGGAACTGCAAGAAGTTTTTATCTCAAATTACTCCTGTTGACCCTTTCCTCCATCTTTTAAGAAGTAATGAAAGCCGTGCCAAATCAGCAGCACTTGATTATTTTCACGAGATTCTTCGTATTCCAAGGTATAATATTTTTACGCACGTTCATGTTGACAACTAGCCAATTTTTTTCATCTTAACAAAAATAAAACTTATGGTTTAAAACTGGAAAATGAGCAGAAGACAAGCAAGTAGATGAAGTAGCTTAGACAATAAACTGTCGAGGAAAAAATTGCATTTTAATTTCTATTCATTTAATATTTGGACTGTTTCAGTAATGACCTGTGGTTATTAAGAATAATAACCAAAAAAAATCAGTTATTCATGGAAGGATAATATGTCATTTACATCAACTTTAAGTTATCTTCTAAAGTGCCAGCTTGCACATGTACCAGGTCATCAGCCATTCATCTGCTCCATCGGATACGACAGCAGGGAGGGGTCAGTATAATGCATACGTTAATGAACTGTGTGCAACAAGCTGAACTCAAGCATCGAATTTTGGCAGCAAATCTTCTGTTTCATCTGGACATTCTGGTACACTCATTAATCCATTCTGAACTCACATTCATAATCGCTTATATTAGATTGAGAGAATGCTGCCTCCTTTTCTGATAACCTAGAGGTAAGAAAAGGTTAAAAGAAAAAAAACTTTGAGGTAACATAAATGACCTTTTAGGTTATGGGCATGATTCATGATAAAGATACTGAGACACGGAGGTTATCTCCTTTCTATACAATTGAAGAATAATAAAGACCTTCTGCTTGAAAGTGGTGACACTGTGTAGACAACTTAAGACTGAAGGCTTTCAGGTGAAATTTTTTGAAAAAATATGTTGATCAGTGAGTTAGAGACCAACATGAAGGATGAATTTGAATACTTCTAGATGTAACGTATGTATACTTTATAAGCTGATACCGCTTAGATTCAACATACCGAACTTGTCTACAGATCCCACGGGTTGTAGATCAGTAATGAGCATCATGACTATAAGAGAGTGAGAACTCTTTTTGGAACCAAAAAAAAAGCTTATGATTAGTAGACATTTATACTTGTGAACACGGTTCAACACTAGCACAGATGTCGGGCATGGCAATGTCCAAAATCCCAAACACGACGACATGGTTACATATGTATATATCAGAGTTATTAGCTTTTGTCAAGAGAAGCATGAGTATAGTCCAACTTATATTTCTTAGGTATTTGCGAACTTGTAAGTTCAGACAAAGATGGATCTGTAGGTCGTGTCACCATATTTAAGTATCCGATATATCATAGCAAATACAATTTGGAAAATTAGCACGCATGAAATAGTAATATTTTATAATTTTAGCAAATAATGATGCCTGAAAAAGAATTTACAACTTTGATGTAATACTCTGTCAGGTAGGATCAAATTCTAAGAGAATGTTCAGAGAAGAGGCAATGCAGGTCTTACTAGAAACAGTTGCTTGTGAAGATAACTCCAACGCACAGGTACTATCAGCATTAATTCTTTCAAATGTTGGAGGAACATATTCTTGGACGGGAGAATCATATAGTGCTGCTTGGTTAGCAAAGAAAACGGGGTTGACGTCTGCATATCACAAGAACATGTTCAGAAATATTGACTGGTTTGACCCTTGTTTACAGGTGATAATCAAGAACTGTAGTCATATTCTGTCAGTAGTGCAGGTTTTGATTTAATAGTACCTCAAACTGCTGTAGGATTCTGAAATCGATGCATGGAGTTCGAAGGTTGCAAGAGCAATGATCAAATTTGGGACTTCTGTCTTCAATTCTCTAGGAAAGGGAATTCGGAGCAATGCAAAGAGTGTTCAACATGAATGTCTCATAGCTACTGCATGGCTTGGAAGTGAAATGACACTTATTGGTCGAAGTGACCTCAGATATTCTGCTTGTGAAATATTGTTGAATGAAGTAGCATCATTTCTCCATCCAGGTTCAGAGCTTGAGGAGAGAGTGCTAGCATGTTTGTGCGTGTACAATTACACTTCTGGGAAAGGTAATGCTGATGGTTGAAAGGCTTCCATGCATATTATTTTATAAGAAACAGAATTATTTTATAAGAAACAGATGTCATGCCAAATGATATCAGTGAATGTCCTATTTGTATCTTGGAGTTGAACTAGCATAAAATCTTCATTCCAAGAAGATGTTCCCATCTCCTCTACCATATCTGTTGAGATGACATACATTCAAAATTTGTTATTCAGTGTTCCTCCTTGGTCGATTCAAGGCTCAAAGGCTAGTGCATTCTTTCTGATTACTCTAGGTGCATGAAACGTATACAATCAACTCTTCAGAATAAAGCCCACATGATCACAGTGGATGAATAAAGATATAGCTTCTGGCTTCAAAATTATGTCATAATAAATTATAAATTATAAATATATAAACAGCAGAGATCTGAAAAGTGAAAACTGAAACACAACATGAAACAGGTACTAAGGACTAGGGACAGAAGTAGCCATAGCTTTTACAGTCCACCCAACAAGCAAGCATAATAAATAAATAAATATAAAAATAAAAAAATAAAAACATCAATGTATATTACCTTCGGTCTATTTGTTACTTCAGCATAAGGTATGCACTATACAGCCAAAATTGCTTTCTTGAGAATTGTATGTTTCTATAATCACATACTTCACTCAATTTCTTAAAATTTTTATGCAGGCAAGCAGAAATTACTGAACTTTTCAGAGAGTTTACGAGAATCACTTAGACGCCTTTCAGGTGTCACTTGGATGGCTGAGGAATTACTAAAAGTAACAGAGTTTTTCCTTCCCAACCAACCGGTCAGTTTCATTAAACTATTTAAGTTTCCTTCAGTTCAATTTCTTAATAAATATGAAAAAGAATATATTTCAATGTAAAATTTTTCTATAGTGATTATTTTTAGCAACTAAAATTTTTAACTACTTCCAGGTTTTAGCCACATCTCAAGGTTATAATTTGTATGCTGGACTTCCTAAAATAACACAACCATTATTATTGCTATTTGATAATTGACATAATCATTATTTGTGGTAGTTTTTTCATATGAAATAACAAATTTAACATGCACCGCGCTAATTCCGTATAAGTATAGAAATAACATAATGTAGATGGTTCATTTTGACCTCAAAAATTGTTCAAACTGCCAGTGATGTGAGCACAGGAAAATCTACCTCGTTAATCACGTAAGTTAAGCTCATGCAACCAAGGAGAACCATTCCCAATTCTCTTACTTAGATAATGACCTTAGCAGAAAATGCTACTCTGTTATATTTAGATCAAATTGCACTCGGCGAAATGAGTATGTTTCATCTCATAACAGAAGCCATAAAGTTACATACTTCCTTGCAGAATGTGTGGAGCTCAGATGCTATCTAATAACGACTAATAATCTATATACTCCTTCGTATTGATTTAAGTATAAGTTTAAAGTGAGAAGCTTCTAATTTCTACTATGCAATTATGGAATGTGCAGCGTGTGTCATGTGTACACACACAAAGTCTGGAGATAGGTCAAAGTGGTAATGGAGCTGTAACTGCTCTCGTCTTCTACAAAGGGCAGCTCCATGCTGGATACTCTGATGGTTCAATTAAGGTATGAATGTATGAAAGACATATTTGTGAAAAGCCTTGACAACTGAAAGAAATTTTGTACAAGATATACTAGATTTTCCTAATACATATAGGTCCCTTTCACAAACTATCAAGTTATTTAATTTCTACATCACAAAGCATCAACCGGGACTTTAAATTGCCATTTATAATCTAAAAATTCTCAAAATACGAATCAACTTGATTATGTGCTTCCTGTGGAAATTGGAATTTCTACAACTTACAAGTTCAAAACAGGTATGGGACATCAAAGGACAAAGAACAATTCTTGTGTGGGAAGTCAAGGAGCACAAAAGGCCTGTGACTTGCTTTGCACTTTCAAACCAAGGGGATGGCCTCATAAGTGGATCCATGGACAAAACTATCAGGGTAATTGTGTTATCCAAGTAAATATAACACTCAAATTTTCTTTTAAAGAAACTGCTATTAACTCATGCATCTTTCTCTTCCTTTTACAGGTTTGGAAATTGATAAACAAAAAATTGGAATGTGTTGAAGTGATACACATGAAGGAACCTATTCAAAAAGTAGCCTCTTATGGTGAAAAAATCTTTGTGGTCACACAAAGTAAAGGCCTTAAGGTACAAGAAGTAACTTTGAGAACTTATAAAGTAGAAATTTCATATAAGAGATCCAAGTCCTGTGAACATTTTCGGCACATTGTTTGCAATCGGTTTTTAGATAATACTTCACATATTAAGTTATGTTAGCATTATCCAGAGAAATGAATATCTGATGGGAACACTTCATTCAGGTCTGGGATTCATCAAGAAGAATTCAGATTATTTGCAAAAACAAACACGTGAAAAGCTTAGATGTAGCTCAGGGGAAAGTTTACATTGGTTGTACAGATTCAAGTATGCAGGTCAGTGAGGTGATAAGCATAACATATGCACATGTGTGCTTCTGGAGTCATAATGTTCTTGAAATTTTTACAGGAAGTAGATATAACTGAGGACCATAAGATAGAGATAAGGGCACCAGAAAACAGCTGGAGAAGGAAAAACAAACCAATAAATTCAACAATTGTGTATAAAGGTTGGATATATTGTGCAGGTGCAGTTGTTGAGGGATCAAGTATAAAGGTATGCATCAGATTCCATCACTATTAAACAAAGAACGTAATCAGCCTAGTATGACTTCTGTAAGTTTACAGGAATGGAGAAGGCACAGAAAGCCTCGGTTTTCAATAACAATGCCAAGAGGAACAAAAGTGCAGGCAATGGCGGTGGTTGAGGACTTCATTTACTTGAACTGTAGTTCATCTCCAAGTATAATTCAGGTGATTGGTTTTCTCGTGATTAAAATCTTTCCAATTTGTGTCCAGTGTTCTTAAGTTGTTCCTATCCTATGGATCTTGTACTTTTTGAATCTTATATAAGCATTACATAAGCAGATTTGGTTGAGAGAACACCAGCAGAAGCTAGGCAGATTATCAGCAGGTAGCAAGATAACAAGCCTCCTCACAGCAAACGACGTTGTTTTATGTGGCAGCGAAGCTGGGTTGATCAAGGTGATTCTAATACCCATCTAACGTGTAAAATGAAAGATTTACATAGTTTATCTTCCATAGTTATTCTTACGCTAATTTACATATGAATGGCAGGGCTGGGTTCCTCTCTAGAAGAACAGAAGGCAACAGCGCAATTGCAAGCCAAAGTGTTGTTAATATATTTCTATAACTTCTAATGTAAAATATATAAAATGGGCCACTTCACCTTAACGGGACAGGAGATTTACTTACCAAAGAGCAAATAATAAAATAAAATATAGCCTGTACTTTAAAATAAAAACTACTGTCAAGTATTCAAATCTAAATGTTACATACCTAGCACTATGGAACTTGTACTATTCTTTTCTGTACACAACTGGTGCAAAAAGTGAAAAAACCAGAATTTTATCGTTTTTCAGTCAGAGGAAGGGAATAGATAGTGATGACTTGAGAAAAAAAGGATAAATTTCCCTTACTACTCTGTCCCTCACCTGCATATCTGAAAAAATGGGGAATATAGGTCTATTTGAAGTTAAACAGTTCTATATGCATTTTTAATCATCTTAAAACTAAACGATAGAAATGTGGACATCAATGCATAAGGTATACGTATGTGCAAGTCAAATATGAGAAATCCTTACATTGAGCTGTCCGATATGATCCATCAAGAGATGATGTGATTTCAAAGATATTGGTCTAAGTATATTTTAAAATACTCGTCAGAAACAAGTTCCCACTTAGCTCTCGGACTTAAACCATGCCTCAGATTTGAATGGATTGGTATAAACTAAACATTTTGCATTATGTTGTATCTCAATACAAAAGCAAGCCCTTTCCTCAAAATTTGTTTCCTAGTTCCTTAAGTCACATGAGTTCAAACCATGTAGAAGTGCAATTGAAGTCATTCCTACAATAACAATAATCTGTACAAACAAGCAATTACGAAGAAAAGAGCATTCCCAATCAAGTTGCGGAACGCTTTCAGTGTGACATTACCTGAAACTCGGCATCAGAGTTGTTAGGGTATAAAAGTATGGCCCTCATCCCTCACCCAACTCCGAAGTTTTGGTGTAGCGGAGGACTTTAATATGATATCAGAGTAACCGATGTCCCAATTCCACAAACATGCTCTTAAAGAACATTTGGGGAAAAAAAACTATTGGTGCATAAATAGTCCAGTTTTCGGCCTATGACACGCAACCTCAGGGCCATCTTAGAGTATAAAATTTTAACTTCGGTCCCCACCACAATTCTCGAGTTTTGGTGTAGTGGAAGGGGCTTCAATAAGAGTAAAGTTCCTGAACTCAGCAATTTCATGGCAATTTTTACGTTATAATCAACAACTGAAAGGCTCTTGTTTAGGAATAACTTCAAACGCCTGATGTGCAATCTCAGTTATAATATAATCATGATTCTAGAATAAGGAAACTTGAGTTTGAGTTTAGTCCTAGCAAAAATAAATAAATAAATAATAAAAGAAATACAGGTTAGGAGAAGAACCTAAGTCGAAGATATCCAGCGCAATTGCTCTCGAGGAACGATTCGAAGAAACCATGATTGATATATACTCCTAAAATTGCAAGTAATTGCTAATTCTTTATTTTTATAACTAAAATTTGGAAATAGGAGAACTGTACTGTACAGAATCAACGCCTGAGAAATGTCCGTACTGGAGATTAAATATCCAGCGAATGGGGTGAAAGGGGAAATTTACCTCATTGTCCTTGGTTAAATTGATATAGCCCCCCAACGACATTACTCTAGCACCGTTCATTTACGCCTTCAGATGATTATGTGTTTATAGCCTGCAGTTTGCACCAATAATAGCACTCACAAAAATTTTAAAGTTGCAGGCCACTATTTTTCCCATCTTTCGTCAGAGAGAGTTGTCAACTAATTTCTTTTAGGGGTTTTTAGATAGTACCCCCTCGTATCATCCATATTCTGATATAACTCCCTCGAATCCTCATAATAGCTATTACCTCTCCCAAATCACATTAGTAAGTTAAAATAGACCCATAGTTAGTTGGATTATAAATAAAAAGAAATTTTCCGTTATGTTTAACTTTTATGCTGAATTGATCATTATACCCCTCCCCGAATTCTCCTAAACCCATTAACCTCTTCCTTAACAACGGTCATCTCCACTACATCAATGAGACTCTTTTTTTTTTAACTCTATGAAAGACATTGAAGAACCTCCAAGCTCATCCATTCTTCATTTCTCAAAGTCTCTCCTATATTTGTCTTCTGGTCTGCTATGGAGTTTTGCAATTTCAAACTCCTCTTCTAATGAATATGATGGTGTTTGGGCTACTATAAAGAATTTTTGTGGGTTGCAATGCAAGATTAGGACACGCAAGCAATGGGAGAACAATTGACTCCGGCTCTATGGCTGCCCATGATGTAGGAATTCACATTCAATGGTTGTGGGTATTCTGCTTAGGTTGATGACAACAAAAGGTTAATGGTGAAATGTTAAAAGAAATTCAATTTGTTGGGGAAAAAGTTGAATGAGGTGTTATTCTTGATCATGAAGATCCTTTTGCTGGCATTGGGGGTTTTGAATTTATGTAAAATGTTAATTGTTTGTCAAAGTTTATAGTTTTTAAACAATGGAAGTTCATGTATTTTGCCTCCCACAGGCAAAATTGAAATTGCATAACACTAATTACATTTAACTCAATCCTAGTTAGAGCATTTGAATGGCTATACTAACAGAGAGAGCTATTTCAACTAACTTATTTGGTTTGGCGGAGGTGATAGCTATTATGATGATTTGAGGGAGTTAAATCGAAATATGGATGATGTCAAGGAGGAATATCTAAAAAACCCTTTCTTTTTATCTTGTTCTGTGATAATAAAAAAAAGGTGTCCTTCTCTAATTAACAACTTTAATTGATTATAAGGAATTTGGACTTTCTCCACTATAAAAAAGTGGGGAAGAGATCACTATTTTTAATTCTAACAATTGACTATCTAATGAATGATTGTGATACATTCTAAACTAACGCGCACCGTACTCTGTACAACCCTCATTCCTAATTTGCACTCAAAGGAAAAAATCATAACAATTTAGTAGATAATCAATGATTATTATTAAGTAGTGATCTATCTAGTACTCCTTTTGTAGCGTAGAGGATCTAAGACCGATTGTAAGAATAGGTTCGACTATGACGAGGGGTTATATTAAATTTATTCTTTTGTAAAAAGTTTGGGGTAAAAGTCCATCTGTGTCTTGTATCCATACTTCAGTACTTTGCCAAACATGCACACGCACTGTGAACGTGCCCACGTGGGTGGGACCACCCACGTGAACTCTAGCGCGTTCACTTCTTCCTCCGTGTGTGAACGCGGTGTGTGAACGCGGAAACAAAAAAAAGGAGACGTTTTCTTTAGTCCCACATCGATTGATTTAAAGAGGTGGAGGAGTTTGTTTCCCTATAAATAGAGAAGGGGTGAAGG
>JBAKGM010000326.1:9049343-9073286 GCA_037177215.1 Asparagus racemosus | reverse complement strand
TTTGCAAAAGATAAATTTGTAACAGTTCGTTTTACAGATTCAACGATAATTTCTCCTGCAACTTCTTTTCCCGCGAACAGTTGCAATGCAAGATTAGGACACGCAAACAATGGGAGAACAAATGTCTCTGGCTCTATGGCTGCCCATGATATAGGAATTCACATTCAATGGTTGTGGGTATTCTGCTTAGGTTGATGACAACAAAAGTTCAATGGTGAAATGTTAAAAGAAATCAATTTGTTGGGGAAGAAGTTGAATGAGGTGTTATTCTTGATCATGAAGATCCTTTTGCTTGTATTGAGGGTTTTGAATTTATGTAAAATGTTAATTGTTTGTCAAAGTTTATAGCTTTTAAGCAATGGAAGTTCATGTATTTTGCCTCCCACAGGCAAAATTGAAATTGCATAACACTAATTACCCTTAACTCAATCCTACTAAGAGCATTTGAATGGCTATACTAACAAAGAGAGCTATTTCAACTAACTATTTGATTTGGGGGAGGTGATAGCTACTATGATGATTTGAGGGAGTTAAATCGAAATATGGATGATTTCAAGGAGGAATATCTAAAAAACCCTTTCTTTTTATATTGTTCTGTGATTAAAAAAAGGTGTCCTTCTCTAATTAATAACTTTAAATGATTATAAGGAATTTAGACTTTCTCCACTATAAAAAAAGTGGTGGAAAGATCACTATTTTTAATTCTAACAATTGACTATTTAATGAATGTATTGTGATACATTCTAAACTAACACGCACCGTACCCTATGTGCAACCCTCATTCCTGATTTGCACTCAACAGAAAAAATCATAACAATTCAGTAGATAATCAATGATTATTATTAAGTAGTGACCTATCTACTACTCCTTTTGTAATGTAGAGAATCTAAGACCGATTGTAAGAATAGGTTCGACTATGACGAGGAGTTATATTAAATTTATTCTTTTGTAAAAAGTTTGGGGTAAAAGTCCGTCTGTGTCTTGTATCCATACTTCAGTACTTTGCCAAACATGCACACGCACGCATGCATTAATGCACGCAAAGACACACCTACACGTAGTTACACAGAAACGCGTACATATAGCTGCATACAATATGTACATATATACCCGTCCACGCATATTTACATGCAAGGAAAACAATAATATTAGGTTTAAATTCAAGGTTGAAATGAATTGCCCTTAACGGGTTGAAGCTCACTGCTGAGGATGACTTATTATTGTTCTCCTTTATTTTATTTTATTTTTCTCTTTCATGCGATCCGTCACAACTCACAAGTACATCTCAAACTCCAAGCACCTAATAGTTAACCAAAGAGAATAATCACGGGACACAAAAATAATAATTCAAATCATAAGTTATAATGTATTAGCACTTTAATGTCTCAGGGTCCGAAAAAGATAAACATATCAATGAAAAATAGAACTTTGTGTTATGGAGAGTTGGAGATGAATGCTAAATATGATTGGATAAATACATTTATTCAATACTTACATATCGTAAGTAGAGGGTCTAGCCGAGTTTGTAAGCTGCTCATGAGTAGTACTCTAAAATCTCAAGTTCGACTTTGAGAGAGCACCCACATAAATTTAATTTTTTGGAATACACGAGGCCCTGAGTTGTATAGTGTCCCTTACCCACGCTCGGGAGTTTGATACCTATGGTCTGAAGGATCGTGGGGAAGTTCCCTAGCCAATACAAAAAAAAAAATATACGTAAACTTATTAACTAGGAAAATAAATTAACTGCTCCGCTGAAATATTTTAGCATGTTTCCTTCGCCCAAAAAAATGGATCACGAGGAAAACATTTAAATTTCAAAATAAGTGTTTGACTGAACATTGTTGTTGTAAGAATAAAATAGGCCAAACGTAAGAATGTTGCAACAATTTTTCATCTATAAATTTGTTGTTCCGAACTAGCCGAGACCAAATTCTTGAAGCAGACCATGTCTTAATATTTGAAACAAATTTGCAACGTGCACCGGTTTCCGAACTAGATGACATAGACTATGAGAGCTAACTTGCCGGGTTAACGGGTGTTGGAGCCTTCGTCGAACTCCGAACCCGCGTATCAAAAATCCGGCCCCATAAAAAACTTTTCAAGGCTGGAGCTAAAATAGAAAATAAAAAAATAGAAAAAGGGGGGAAGGGGGAGAGAGAGAGAGAGGGGTCGATGCCAGGGGCAGCGGTAGAGAGAGAATCAGCGAGAGCAATGGCGGCGGCGGAGCCTGTAGAGCCTCAATCTCTAAAGAAACTGAGCTTAAAGTCCCTGAAGCGTGCCCTAGACCTCTTCTCTCCAGCCCACGGCCATCACGTGCCTCCCGATCCCGAGAGGTAGCTCTAAAACCCTAACAAACCCTACCTTTGATTTTTACCTTATCCTCTTATTTTGGTACTGATTTTGATCTTTTTTACTTCTGTTTTCCCTTTTCTATTTTGGTTTGCAGTAGGAAGATTCGGCTCAGCTACAAGGTTAGGGCTGCCAATCTCTCTCTCCCTCTTTCATTATGGCGATTTGATTTATTTACTATTTATATGTATATTGGATTGATTCGATAGTGTGAATCTCTGGATTAGGATTCGCGGAATTTTTTTTAGAAATGAGGATAATAAAAGAGCATTTTTGTTTGAATTTGCCGATCTATCTTTTATTAAGTGCACTGAATATACAAAGAAGGGTAAATTTAATAGATTTTTCTTTTAATTTTCAGTTTGAACCTTTTTTCTAAACATATTAGGTAACATGCTCTTATACCCTCTAAAAATAAAATTAATAAAGAAAAGTGTAACTTTTGAAGTCATGATAATCACACAACCGGAAGGTTAAAGAGAAGGATAATATAAGGTTGCTAAATGCCTTACACAAGGAGGATGGGTAATATTTCTTGAACTATGTTTGAGTTTGTTAATTTAGCGTTAACTCAGCTATGGAAATGTGGTTTAGCTTGAAGCATGCCTTTACAAATGTGTTACATGTGGAAAGAAAAGAATTTTCGCCGGGATCAAACTATTCAACAACTTTGTGCACATTCTTTGAACTTCTGATTAAACCCCTGTATTTCTTTCTTCTGATTTTCTTATCTTAGAAAAAGTCGACACAAATGTATGAATCCTTGACATGCACATTTCAACCTAGAGGTCCAAGCATTTCACATCACATTATAACATGTGTGATTGTGCATTTCCATGTGATATTTCTTTTCATGTGCTTTTTTTTTCCAGGTCATCGTAGTTACTTACTATAGAAAACTAACACTTGATTTGTTGCTTTTGGGTGTTTTGATTTGAAGCTGAATGCGGAATATGGATCAGTTAAGAACTTGTTGAATGACCAAGCTCGTGAGCAGGGCAGAGACAATGCACAAGGTCAAGGAGGTCCAGCTTCCACCTCTTCTGAATTGGCTTTAACAGGTACACTTTGAAATATACGCCCCACCACTATTCTAAATGCTACATATCATTCGTCATTTCGTCAGTGCTTATATTTGATGCTTAAAGAGGTTTCTGTTTGTTGACTTATATCATATTCCATTTTCTTATAAACACAAACTATATTTACTCTTGCAGGCAATCACGAATCTAAGGATCAGAAAGAGGGAGGCCAAAACGCTCTTGTAGCTGCACCAGCAATGCTACCTAGAGGACCGTATGTCTACCTATTTGTCATTTGCATTCTCAACTTTTTGATTAATGTCAATATATGTATGGATTTTCTCCCAAGTAGGTAATACTTTTCTGTTGTCTTCAACAGGGATGTAGGGAATCCAGGTCGAAACGCTGCCGGAGCTATAATATCAGTTCCTGGATCATCAGAAAGGTGCTTTCTATTTCTTGCATAGACTGGCCATTTTGACTAGTTAAATATCATCTTCCTTTCTTTAAGGATCACCATAATACTCTTTTAGGTACTGAAATGTTTACTTAATTTTCTTGCTTCTATTTCTCACATTCAATCTTAAAATGGTTAAAGATCTTAAGTCTGTTACATGAACCGAAAGATATGGAGTTATTATAAGGCTATCTCCACCGACATACAGAAACATAATACCAGGAGCGCATCTTATACATAAAGCTCTTATCATGTTTGGTATAGCTCATGGTAAATGAAAATAACCTTTTCTCAAGGTCTTTTATTGTTAGTGTAAATCATGAAAACGTGCTATGATGCATCTGATTAAAGATAAATATCATACTATACCAAGACATTTCTTCACGTGTACCTTCAGTTTTTCCCCTCCTCTGTGTGTAATTTGTTTTGGTTAAAATTAAGTTAAAAAATTATATATCGCTGCATTAGTTTTGTACTGGAACAGTTCTTTTATATGATCTATAGAAATTTATCTAATATATATGTTTCTTCTAGGCATCACTCAACATCCGCGCTAATGGAACGGATTCCTAGTAGATGGCCTCGTCCCACCTGGCATGCTCCATGGAAGAACTACCGGGTACATCTTGTTTCTCATTCTATGATTTGTTGCATCATTTCATCATGGTGTTGCGTTGCATTTATAAAATTTGTTCCCAATTGATGGACAGATAGTTGTTTTTATAATGATTATAGTTCCTGCTATTTAGTAGCTAGTAAATTTTACTTCTACCTAAATTTCTTTTCCTGATTTGGCTTGCAATATATTGTAACTGATTGACAATTCAAAATTTTTATGCATTATTTACTTTATCTACCACTAGTTTAAAAGTTGAGCAATAAGTTTATTTATTATACTGACTTTTTGTAAATTTGGTACCAAAGGCAGCCTTTTAGATGGGTATGGCTCATCTGACTCTATAGAAGAATTTATTCTGACTGACAATTTGAAATGTCGTGTCATCTAATAATGAAGGTTCAAATAGATGAGACTTTGACTTTCTTATCTCTCAGTCTGCAGAAAGCTTCAAAGTCATTATGTCCATGTGTGAGACAACTCCTTTTTTTTCTAACTTTGTCTACAATTGCTATATTATTTCAAAGTAATGCTATTCTTCTGCAAGACATCTTTTTGGAGTTCTATTTCTAACATCCTCTTTTTCCAGCTTCGATCATTTTTCATGTTACCTTCTACCTCCACCTTTAGTAGGTCTGATGTGCTTTTGCATATTTAAGGAGGCCCAATACTTTGTGTAGTTTTTTCTATCTCGAGCAGTATTATATCAACATATTAAAAAAAGTATCTTTTCCTTCCTCTCTTGATTTTTTTACTTTTGCTAATCTTGGAAAATATTTAGATTTACAATCTTGTTGTAAAATCTTTTGTCGCCACATGTTTTACTTTTATCTTTTGCAAATATTTTTTAGATTTGATGCTGCATAAAATTCCTGCTGTCATCATTGTTGGACCTTCTCCAACTTTAGCCTTTTTATCATTAGGCACATTGGATTGCTGTAGCTTGTAACTGGAGACCTGCATCGTATGGTTATAAGTCATGAGTCCTTGGTAATATCCTCAGCATGATGTTGTTTCTGTTGCACTTATGCAGGTTATCAGTGGGCACTTAGGATGGGTGAGATCTATTGCATTTGATCCAAGCAATTCATGGTTCTGCACTGGTTCTGCAGACAGGACAATAAAGGTTCACCTCAAATATTTATTTGTCCTGTGATTTTATATATTCTTGCCGTAATGTATTAGGCTTTTCTTACCATCATCACCTGTATTAGGCTTATCAATCTTAATTTGTTATTTTGGAGAATTATACCTTTTACAGGTGTTATATCCTCAATCTTTTTTCCTTTTAACACAATCACTTTCTATACATTAAACTCAGCGACAAGTTATTATTATGAGTTGTCAGGTGAATAATGGGTGGTTATATTTGCTTGTGCGTATAATGTCATAAGCTGCATTTGTACGCATATATGCACATATGCATGTAGTTATTATTCCAGTGATCTTTAAATTTGCTCTTCCTATCTCTGTTGAAGGAGAGAAGCTTCTTGATTTATGATGCTTGTATGGGATATGAAATTAACTTAACTTCTTATGGTTGGCATTTTCCATCGTGGACTAGTATCTAAAAATCATGGAATGCATTTTTAGTAAAAATATAAAGAGAAAAGAACCAATAGTACATACCTAAAAGTAAGCACTCTGGTTATTTAGAATCAATTATTCGTCATGATGGTGAGATTGAGGATAATGATGTCCATCAAATCAAATCAGGATGGTTAAAATAGAGGGGTGATTCGGGAGTCTTATGTGATCATATAATACCTCTGAGAGTAAAGTAGAAATTCTATAGGACGGTTATAAGATCAACAATGTTTTATGGATTGGAATGTTGAGCAATTATAAAACAACATGTGCACAAAAATGTGTAGCATAAATGAGAATGTTACAATGGTCTTGTGGGTGTACACTAAAAGATAGGATAAGAAATGAGTTCATCCGTATTAAATTAGAGGTTGCTCATTAAGGATAAAATCAGAGAGATTCGACGAAGGTGATTTGGTCATGTACAATGGAGACCTCTTAATACACCAGTTAGGAAAAATGATAATATTATAGTTAATGGGACAAAAATCTAGAGGTAGACCTAAAAGAACTTGATTGGGAGCAATTAAGGACGACATGGTAATGGTTAACTTAACGCAAGAGATTACCCATAATATAACATAATGAAAAAATAGGATTCATGTAGCTGACCCCAAACATTTGGGATAAAGGCTTTGTTGTTGTTGTTTTTGTTTGTTGACTAACATCAGAGAAGGTAAAAATTCGCGTCTTCTTGTTCAGCAAATACTAACTTTCCATCTTTCTCCTAAATTCACTTCATGGTCAACCCTAGCCATGATGACCGCTGGCTGTCAAGATTCTTGTGAATCAAATGTGTTCCGTCTCTTTACCATGTCTAGGTTCTTCTTTTCTTTATTTCTTCAATTAATTACTAGCTCATCTCATGTATTAAAGACTCAATGTAGTAATTAGAAACCATGAAGTTAGTAAGTTACTATCAAACCTTTGTGTGCGTGTAGGGTTTAATGGTTATGAGGTGGTGGCTCATTTAGCAAAATGAGCTGCCGAGAAATAGGAGTGGTGAGAATGACACCTCTCGATGTAACTAGCAAGGTAGGCATCACCACATGGTTATTTCTTGGTAGCTCATTTTGTAAAATGATCTGCCACCTCATACTCATTCTCTCAATACAAGCACGCATCTACTTTGACCTCTCCAAGGGCTACCTTGCCCTCTCCTGCCACTCCTTAGACGTCCACCTCTTCCACTCTCTTTCCTGCCACACCATCCCGCTGCCCGACCTCTTCCCCGTCTGCCTCTCCTCCGTCCACAACCCCGTCCTCTCTTCCAGTACTGTTTTCCTTGTGATTGTTGCCGTACTCAACCACTGCAATGCTCTGACCTACTGCAGAGTTGGCGACGCCGCGACAAAACATCCTACTGGTCCTCCTTTGGAAAGCTGAGAAAATATCATTTTGCGCGTGGCGAATGGTGCAGTAGCATTGTCTTCTATAAGGGCCTCCTTCATTGCCTAACATCTAACCAAGAGGTTATTGTCTTCGATTTCTGTCTGGAACCCGTTTGTCGTGCCATGTACAGATGCCCGAACCCAATAAGGTGGAGAGAAGGCATTTGCAGCGGTGCTTATAAGCAGGCGGAATTCTTGGTTGAATCGGCTGGGGAGCTTCTGAAGGTGGTGATCACTAGTGACATGGAGGAACCGGGTTTCGATTGTGGGGTTTATAGATTTGATCTGGATGGAGGAGGTTTGGTGTGGGCGGAGGTGAGGAATTTGCGTCAGGAGGTGCTGCTGTTGGGCGAGTGGGGATGCTCTCACGTGCACATATAATTGAAAGTCAGGTGAACTTTTTATTAGTCACCTTTTGTATCTGTAGTCATACAGGCAGTTTTTTGTGAGACAAAAATTCAATATGAAAGCTGTACTGGTGCTTGATTGTCCGTCATGTGTCTGTATCAATACTGTCTTTACAGCTCTATTTGGGATGATATACCGTGTCTCACTGACTTCTGAAAAGGAAACTATATTTGTCCATTCCACGTGTTATATCTGACTTGGCATAAGGAATCAGTCAAGTAGCCTTATGCAGTCAAGTAGAAACAATGACTCAACCTAGATGGTCCATAGGTAGGGTGGAGACCAGCTTTACCCGTTATGATAAAACGAATAGCTTCTCATCTATCTCGCCTTTAATTATATAAGTAATAATATAGTTATGATGGTTAGTTCTTTTGATACTTGAATACTTCCTATATATATATTTTTACATTAAAACTTTATTTTGCTGTCAACTCCATTGTTTTTTAATTGCTGTTGGAGAAGAACTAATAAGTCTATTTCGAAATTGTTAGACATGATTGATTCTTGTGCTTATTGATTTATGATATTGACCCACATCAAACTTTCTGAATTTGTTGAGCTTTTAGTTATTTTCAACCCAGTTTGAAGTGATTTGATGGCAAAGTGTCGTAGTTTAGTCCCTACCTTTGTCTATGTATTATCTGAAATATCTTCGATTCCTTAAAATTCCTTCCTTTCTCAAAATATAGTGAAGATAAGATCCTTACAGATGACATTAAATAATGTTATTTAAGCCCCAATGAGCTGTATATGAAGCTGTTAAGTCCAGCCATGCATATTCCTTGCCTAAATAAACGTTCTGTTGAATTCATAAAATCAAGGATGTTGGTAATCTACATACAAAATAAACAATACGATTTAATCACTGATTTCTGTGCTTATTGATTGATGATATTGACCCATGTCAAACTTCCTGAATTTGTTGAGCTTTAACTCTTTTCAACACAGTTTCAAGTGATTAGATGGCAAAGCTTCGTAGTTTAGTCCCTACCTTTGTCTTGGATTTCTTAAATTTCCTTCCTCTCTCAACTCACAGTGAAGATAATATCCTTACAGATGACCTTAAATAATGTTATTTAAGCCCCAATGAGCTGTATATAAAGCCGTTAAGTCCAGCCATGCATATTTCTTGCCTAAATAAACATTCTGTTGAACTCATAAAATCAAGGATGTTGGTAATCTACATACAAAGTAAACAATATGATTTAATCACTGATCTCTGTGGTTAAATGACCGGAAGCTAGGAACCTTGGTTGTCTATTGTGTTCACTAAGTGGTTCTTGTATGCAAACCTTTTGTTGCAAAAGTATTAAACATATAGGATTTTGCTCGTCGTTCTTTGTCACATCCCAAACTTAGCTAGTCACGTTATTAGGAGGGAATAGAGACATGGATGCGTGTATTCCCAGCTTTATTGACAAAGTACCTAGACATGATGTCCAGTATAGGTATTCTTTATAAAAAAAAGTAGATAATTATACTAATGTTTCTGATGCATGCAAATTATTCAATGGTTTTCTAACTCTTGAAGACAATTCTATGCTGCGTACCTCTTTCTCACTTGTATTCATTGCGTAAAGGTTGGCAACATGGGAAGTCCCTAATGTGTTGGTTTGTTGAATAAGAGAATCATCCTCTGCTCATCATTGTTAAAAAGATGAAAAAAACACATTATAAGTAAGATGTAGATAATCTGGTAAAAAGTATAAAATCATTGGTATTTATGAACCAGTTCCTTTTAATGCTCTACTTATGTCATCTGAGCGCATGCTAACTTCCTCCTCCAGTTGCATTGAAAGTGAACTTTTATCATATTGTCATTTACATCAGTACTGACCTCGCTTTTATTTGTCTGTGAAAGATATGGGATGTTGCATCTGGGCAATTAAAGCTCACATTAACTGGACATATTGAACAAATACGAGGTTAGATTCTTGTAGCTGAAATGATGCCTCATACAAGTACATGTTGATGTTTGTCTGGTGGATTATTTTGTTGCATATTGGTGGATAATGATGTAATATATTGTATCCAGGTCTTGCTGTCAGCCAACGACATACTTATATGTTTTCTGCGGGTGATGACAAACAAGTTAAATGCTGGGACCTTGAACAGAATAAGGTGAGTTTCTTGCGGGTTATGTTCTTTAGCATGAAGTTTGTAGTCATGTGTCAGACAGTCTGCTGTTGATTTATGTTTTGATTTATTTTGATTCTTAGGTGATAAGGTCTTATCATGGACATCTCAGTGGTGTCTATTGCTTAGCTCTGCATCCAACAATTGATATTTTATTCACTGGAGGTCGAGATTCTGTATGCCGGGTATGGATTTTCTTCTTACAGATAACAAATGAGTTCAAATTAATATATGAATGTTTTTTTGGTAGTTCAAAGATGTAGGGTCAATGATATTGTAAGCTACCCAAACATTGACATTGATTTTCTTTTCCTTATCAGGTCTGGGATATTCGTAGCAAGGCAATGGTTTTTGCTTTATCTGGACATGATAATACTGTTTGTTCAGTTTTTGCTCGACCTACGGTATGCAAATATTTAAGTTTTACCTAATGCTTGCCTAATCTTGATATCTCTTTAATAGACTAACTATTATGACGTGGGCTTTACTGGCTTCATGAAACTATAAGCATATTTGAACAGCTTCCTCTTTAGTATCTGGATTACAACAAAATTTTCTTCTTTCTTTCATTTGTTAAAATACATAATTAGCAACTTCCTAGTGTGTAATATTCACTGCTTTCAAGGGTTCTTCTAAAAACAAATATTTTTTAAAAAGATAATTCTTCTTAGTAAATGTCTGAAAGTAGGATTGGAGTATTACTTGACTTTTATTTGCACTCTCCTTATTAACGTGAATATACTATTTTGTTTAGTTATTATTACATAAATGTGAAAAGTTGATGATGTTTGTGCTTATTGATCATATCATTAGTCCTTGTATGTGATACTACTGCATTTTAATGCATATGGTGGAAAATAACTTTGAGCAAGGACTTAGTGCTATGCTTTGAACTGTATGATTTGGTGGAAAGAAATATTCTTAGATCCTTCTGTGTACAGGGAAATTAAAGGGTAAAGAAAACAGACTTTATATGCTGCTGTAGATTGGCTAGACTCGATGGGAGAATTTTCTTCTTCTTTTTAGATCATTTTCTCTAGACATAAATTAAATGATAAATAGAATGTGATTTTTTACTTTCTTTGGATCAAAATGTGAACAAAAAAAGTAGTGCTCTGTGCAGGTACTACAGAATATTTTGCTGTAAAATGAAAACAGCGGTAATGTTTTGTGCGATTGAATAAAAGTCAAAGCTGAGAAGGATTTGAAGGTTCAACAAATCTAAATGAAAGGTCTTAGTAAAATCTAAATGAAAGGTCTTAGTATATGAGCAAATGTGACAAATCTAAGGGAAATGCTTAGTGTGTAGTGCTCTTATGGATTTGAAGGTTTAACAAATCTAAAGTTTACTTGTAGTTTATGGCAAAATGTTTCTTATGCTTCCTACGGCAACAAATGCTTCCTTAGTCCCTAGTTGAAGAATACTCTTATGTTCAATGTTACAGAAGGCGTTAGGCGGACTTGGTGTGTGAGCCAGCGCCTAGACGTTTGGCTATTTTTAAAATTATTTAATTATAATAATTGATAAAATATGTATTAAATTCATATAAATTGCAAAAAAAGGATAGCAATCTTAGATCCACAATAAACTATGCATACTTAAGTACTAAATAGCTAAAATAATAACTAACAAGGTTATAGAAAGCATTAGGAGGGCTAGGCGTTGGACTCGATGCCTGGAGCTTAGGAGGTTTTCTTTTGTTATTATTTAATTACAATAATTGATAGTAAATGTCAAAGTTATAGAAAGCTTAGGTGACGGACTGGTGTTTAGGCGGATTTCTTTCTTCATTTAAGTGGTTGTCGAGGAGGTTTTGCTGAAGGTCGGAGGAGGTAGTGGAGGTGTTCATATTTGGAGGTTAAAGGAGTTTGAAGGAGGTTGGGGGACGTGGAGGCTGCATCACAGAAAATCATGATCAAGGCCTAAAGGGTGCAGTCCACGTAAGCAAACAATGCTCCCCTAAACACTCTCAAAACTTGGGTAGGCAGTCTAGGTACCACCTAGGCGCTAGGCACTAGTTAGGCGGCTTAGATACCGCTTAGGCCTAGGAGTACGCCTAGGTGGACTACGTGGAGGCTTTTTAAAACAGTGCTTATGTTTGATGTTGACATTCCTTTTGCTGCAAACATATAATTGCATGCTTGAAGTTAGCATTTCTTGTTTTCTACCTTGGAATATACACAAGAGTCCTACCACGGAATGCAAAAAGCTACGTCACAGAAATGAAGTTCATTAGCGTGCACTTCGTGTGCAAAGAAAGTCTAATGAGTATGAAGAGCATAACATGATGTCTTCTTAAGAAGATGTATAGGCATAGTACAAAAACTGATCAATGACTATGAGGAGAAGCATAACATGAAAGCAACAAATAGGTGATGCAGGAACTTGCAGCTGGAATATATTAAGAAAAGAAGCAGATTGGAAGGTATCTCGGGTACTGAAAGGTAAATATGCAGTTGAAACAAAGCTTGGAGGTGGAATATGCTTGCTGTCCGAAGGAACTAGTCTATAAGGTTCTTAAAGCTATGTTTAAAGGCTAAAATTTATCTGGTGCTGAAATGGGAATATCAAAGGAGATATAAATTTTATTGAAGAGGCAATTCCGTAGACATTGAAAATTATTGAAAAATGGTTAACACAGAAAAAAGTTAGATCAAGAATCCAGTGTACCGAATTAATTAAGGATGACTAACAGTATACTGCATGCTAGGATAATGCGCGATTTCTCATAAGGTCAGAAAGACAAGAATGACAACTGTAGAATGCATGCCAGGATAATGCGAGGTATTGCAGAATGTCAGAAGGTAAATTCCAGCTGAGTCTGAATTCTTGGGAAATAAACCAAAGGGAAGGATTACACTTCACAACTAAGACAAGGAAATATGAAGATAAATAAAGAGAAGGAATACAAAGAAAGAGAATAACCTGAATGCAGAATACAACAACAACTAGAACACAGCCTGTATCACAATTTTTTGAGGTCAGCTACTTGAATCCTATACTTCTGTTTAGGTCTGTTTAAGACTATCCACTCCATTAAGTTAACCATTATCATTTCCTTTTTAATTGCTTCTAACCAAGTTCTCTTAGGCCTACCTATAGTCCTTTTTACTCTATTAATATCACATTTAACTCTATAATCATCTAAGCTTTTTTCTACAAGCACTGTTCCTTGTCAACAAGGCTTCATTGATTATTAAGGAAATTTTATACTCTGTCTACTCACACATCAATCCTCGAGATTGGTGGTCTCCTGAACAAGTTAGCGGTTTTCTGTAGAACCTAGTTAGGAAAGGGGGTGAAGATGATTAATTTTTTTTTATCGATTGGAATTCATCTCATGTATTAAGCACAATATATGCCAATGGACAGAAAACACTTCTCCATTGACGCCAAAGTCAGGACTGCTTCTGTAATTTCTGTTGATCATTGAGTGCTAAGTGTGAAAAAAGAGAGGAAAATTCATTGTTTCAAATAGAATAGCAATGCTTTCAAAATCAGGATGGCAGAAAAGGGTAAAGGCCTGTCCTTGTTTGCCCTATAATCCTGTTCCTAAAGTTCATTGCCGCTTTTTATGAGATCGTGAACAGAAATTAGTTTGTTAATAGTTTTTGAACAATTTAACAGTCATTATATTGGAATATCGGCTCCATATATGGTTATTTGTTAAATGCAAATCGTTTTTGTGTTTGTAACTCCTTTTTCCCTTTCAGGATCCACAGGTTGTAACTGGCTCCCATGACACCACTATCAAGTTTTGGGATCTTGTTGCTGGTAATTACCAGTCTCCATTTCCATTAACCATTTATGTCAGATTAGACAACTGGTGACAACAAAGCTTTTGTCTGCAGGAAAAACAATGACAACTCTCACACACCATAAGAAATCAGTTCGTGCTTTGGCGCTACATCCGACAGAGTATGCCCTGCTAATTCATTTCAGTCAGCTCTAATTTTCTCTTTCTAAATTAACCTTTTTTCGTTCTTTGATATTCTGATAAGTTTACCTTTTTAAATCTTTTTGATTATTTTAGGAACACTTTTGCATCCGCATCAGCTGACAACATAAAGAAATTTAGCCTTCCTAGAGGCGAATTTTTGCACAATATGCTGTAAGTATTCTACCGATATAGTAAACTTGTTTTTTATCGACAAATTGGTAATTCATAAATGATTTTCTGTTGAAGGCTAGAAATTAAGAACAAAACTAGATAGGGAATTAGAAGGTGTTTGGGTGCTAAGGCCTGCTAGGTTTTATTGCAAACAAGGTGTAATTATGTTTCAAGTATCTAGCAGCTTTATATCTCTACATTCTCTGAGTTGATTGTTGATCTTATTTCTTGGTTATTGTAAAAACCTAATTAGTCACATTCATTGTATTAAATATCCTGATGTAGCCGATACATCAGCCAATATATCTGTTTGTTAGGCTTTCCTCAAAACGATATATCCTTCACCACTTTTTGGTAATTTTTGGGTGATATATCCCTGATATAGCCGATATACCAGTCGATATGTATGGCTTGTTGCCAAATAATATAGTTCTACGAAAACATTATAATGTATTTTTAGCAAAAATTCCTGCCTATGAAGTTTTTTTACGAAAGTTATTGTATTATTTGCATTTATGCATTCATTTAGTATGTTTAGACTACATTTTAGGACATTATATTATATATGCACATTCACTGGCACTCCGATATTTACTAATATTTCGATATTCCCTGATATCTACAATGCGATATGGATTTTGTCCGTCTGATATTTCCTCGATGTCTGATATTGAAGACCTCCGTCACATTGCATCAGATTCTGCCTGATGGTATAATAGGAGGGGTTTTGTATTGATATTAACATGCACCCATGCATTAACAAGTCAACATGCATCCATGCATTCACAAGATGGTTGGATCATGACATAATAATATTTATTTAGGCTTCAGGCTTCCCCCGTAAACTTTTCAATTTGTCCCTTCATACTCCCTGGACTAATTTTTTTCTCATTTTACCCGTGAACTATTAGATTCGACCTTGTTTAACCTCTCAACTATTTTGAGTCCCACCTTACGCCTTCAACTATCAGTTTGTTACCTAGTTACCACATCTCGTTTATTATTTTTGTGGGTATTTAAATGGATCAAGTGGTAGTTCAGGGATAAGGTGGGACTGAAGTGATAGCTCAAGGTATAAGGTGAGGCTGAAAATAGCTTAGAGGGTAGGGGGTAAAAGGGTGACGATTTTAATAGTTCAAGGGGTAAGATGAGACTAAACATAGTTCGGGGGTATGAAGGGACAAAAAGAATAGTTCAGGGGACAAATAGGTGCTGAATTTTCAACATTCATTTGTTTGTGACATGTTTCTTGTTTTCCTAATACACACCCAGGTACATCCTTGATTTATTCTTTTCTTTTTGCACGTTTATTTGATCACACTTTGTGTAGAATTACATTGTTTTTTTCTTGTATATATTCTTTTACCATTTATCAAGCAAAGAACACATTTCATTGAATCCTGTTGTTTATTTATGGTCCAAAATTTTTTGAGCCTATATAAACTGCGTTCTATATGCGTAATACTTGCTCAGGCAAAAGGCTTTACCTATTGTTTGAATATGATGCATGCTATATGAACACTATAAACTCCAGACCATTAATGGAATTATGCTTAGTCTTTTGTGTATGTCTTGGACCCATATTTTAGCAACATAAGTAGTTTTAGTGTTGTGTCTCAAACTAGGCTCTTTTTATTTGTGTTGGTGCTCGTGTAGTAACAGAAAGGAATCAAATCAATGAAGATCACCTTAGATACCTACGGTTCTAATACCTTTTATTTTCCTTTTCTATGCAGGTCTCAACAAAAGACAATCATAAATTCAATGGCAGTAAATGAAGATGGGGTCCTTGCAACTGCAGGTATCATATATTTAAAACCGGGAATTCTAATAAAATAATTGACTATCAAAGTCAGATGTGAAATTTAAATTGGTTGCAATACTGAAGCAAGCCAAATTTAGAGGCACCCAAACAATGGGAAGTAATCCTTCTGCATTTTTTTTTCTGTAGGTGACAATGGTAGCCTATGGTTCTGGGATTGGAAGAGTGGCCATAATTTCCAGCAGTCGCAAACTATCGTCCAGCCTGGTAAGTGGCATCACTTAATTCATATGAACCTTTCATGTTTACAAGCACACAATGCTAATATCCTTAAAACAATTTATTCTATCTCAGGTTCCCTGGATAGTGAAGCATGTATCTATGCTCTTTCATATGATATGAGTGGTTCAAGACTTGTTACGTGTGAAGCTGACAAAACAATAAAGATGTGGAAGCAGGATGAGAATGCTACACCAGAGACCCACCCAATTAACTTCAAACCACCTAGAGAATTCCGAAGATATTGAAGATGCCTCTAATTAGAAGCTCAGGTTGGCAGATTGGCACCCTCTCGTTCATCCCATCTCTGTTCTTTTCTCCCCTCATTTTTGCAGAATAGCATGTGGATTAGTTTGAAATGTTCAATTAGCTGTATTATATGTTACTCACACCATGAGAGAAACCATGGCAAGTTATATGCCTTAACATATAGAATATGTATTCGTCAACATTTATCGATTATTCAGAAAACAGAGAAAGGGAAATTGATCTTGCAGTCTGGCATCAGAAGATGGCAGATCAGGAGGTTTCATAGACATGTTCCTTCTGCTGCATGTTCAGAACTTCAGATAGTTTTCAATACTTTGTTCTTCTTGATCATTTTCTTTCTTATATTACCTTATTTGTCAACATCTTTTCTCAGTTAATATGTATGCATGATTATATGGTATTATTTTCTTCTGATTTCTTCTTTTCGTTGACTAACACTTATTATATTCCTAGTGAATTTAAGCTTTGCAGTTCCTCAACTTAAAGATTATTTCCAGCGCCTTTGTTTGAGACATGTTAGTCTCTTATCTTTTCATTCTGCTGTAGTTCCTGAGTTACTCAGTTAGAACCATGGACTAGGCGCATAATTAGACACTAATATTGGACATGTCTGTGTGTGTTATGTGGCAATCTGAGTTAGAAAATGTTTAGTTAAGAACTCATTTAACCCTTTCTTGTCAGATTAAAGAAACTGTTAGAATTAATTGCTTAACATGGAGTGAGAGTTGTAATCCTATTCAATCCTTGATGAGTTTGCTCATCTAGTGATATCTTACATACTTTTGTGTATATTTGTTTGCATTGATCTTCCAGGTGCATACAATATGCTGATTGACCCGGGAAAAGACTGTAAGAGGATAATTAGAGCAAGAAACTGGTGTAAAAGGGTAAAGCTTCTTTAGTTTTCTTTAATTATATTGACCATTTTATTCCTTTTCCTCCTTTATTTGAGGACTACCATCAAAACTTGAATGAACGCCAAGATCTTGGTGATGATGACTCTAGGTTGAGATTTGATTGATAGATTTAGATATAGGGACCACTACTGGCCTAGGGATTATTTATTTCTTAACTTGATTGGAATTGATTGGATGTAAGTTCTTTGAGATGTATTCTCTTTCCAGTGTCTATCCCGGTTTGTGTCAACGTCAGCTCTATCAAAAAGACATGTTTCACTAATCTGGGTACTTGTGTAATGAGCCTTTATTTGTAAAACGTTGTTATACCTTCCGTTTTTATCATAGTTGACAATTGTGAATCTTTGATCACGCTTTCAGGGACCAGATCCGCATCAAAGAGGCAAAAGACACCCTTCAAGATTCTCTGTAAGGAAGTTTATATTCTTTCAGTCATAAATATCTCTGAAAGTTTAAGGTGTAAACATATCTTTAAGCTACCTTGTGTAATTACTATGCTTGACTCAAATTTCTGAGTTTATATCTCTTCTCCAGTTTTGAGAGATTTGCACTTCAACTGATGTGTATATCAAGAAGAAATCTCGTGATATTGGACATGTTTCTTTTCTACTTATCAGTTTTGGCAATAGGATGTCCTCGGTCCTTCCTAAGAGTTAACTCAAAGGTAATTCACAAGAGGCTAATTAGAAAACTCCCCTTTCTTTGTACCATAATTTCAAGAACACGCGTATCATCTGTTAAACTCCGCAGAAAAACCTTCCATAGAAAAGTCACTTTTCATTACCAGAGTTGGCTGGCATTTAAGGAATTAGCTTTTGAAAGCATTAAAATGACAAAAATACCCATTTTGTTTGACAAGAAAAAAATGATCTATTAAAATGTTGATTATATAATCAACATGGGTTGGAAATGCAGGATAGGTTATCCCGATGCTATATAGTATTAAGATATTTGTCCTAAACCTAGCAAATGCTAAAATCTTGATTGTTGTAAGCTGTGAACCTATAAATAGAATAATGTTCTAGTGCTTAGGTATAACTGTATAATAATTCACCTCGTGGTGCTCATTGCAATTGCTTTATCTTCCCTGATTCCTATATCCGATGGGGGCGCGTTTGAATGCCTTGAAGGCGCAGGTTTTCCTTTTTCGCAAAAGCTGAGTATAAGCTTTATTAGCAATTTCGAACATGCCATGGCTTTAGCTATGCATGTTTGTCTCCGGATTTTTAGAAGCTAGTCAATTGACATGTTCTCTACTGTTGAAATGCATTGGATATTGATATTTTGTTCGACATCTACTCTTGTTAATGCTAGTGAGATATTACAAATGATTGTGCAAAGTTTTATTTATTTAAATTGTTCATGCTTGGATATTCCATTGTCAACCGAACAACTGGAAACACCAAGTTTTATCTGTCTATAATTGTTATTAGGAGTTTATATGCTCCAGTCAAAATAACACATGCCAGGAACACGAAGGAATAACTAGATGTGCTATTACAATAGATATTTGTGGTCTTCAGTTCAGAGTTACACTAGCAGTAATTGACATTGTAACTATTTCATAGAGAACATATCCATGTAGCTAGTTTTTGAATTCTTTTCTAGTTATTAAGTAATCTTTAGGTCACCAAACCTCTGTGTGGACTGTTTGGTGAATAGCCAATAGGCTTACAAGGCACTCTCTACCCCACCACCTCAAAACTCACATGGACAATAAAGCACAGCTCAGAAGCAACCATCACAGTTGTTATATTTACCACTGTATTATTGCTTGTGTGAGATTTAAGATATTTCTTTAAAGTCTTTGCATATTAGAATTAAGGTTGGTGGCAGGGTCTTCTACCACCAACTCCACTCTCTCTTTTGTCTGGTCTTCGCCTATTGTTCCTAGACACAATAAATTGCATGCTTAGGGACCATTTCAACTAACAAACTTTTTTTTTTTAAAAAGTGCAGCAGCTAGTAGCTGCCATGTTCAAATCAAATTAAGTACAAACTATATGATAGGCAGTTCATTAAGCATTTCTATTTTGATAAAAGTTGCCCTTAATGAAGGCATGGGCAAATGCTTTAGATGTTCCCTTACTGAGTTCTTATGGTTAGCGTCGTTAGTGTTGGAGATGAAACTGTTGGTTGGGATCAGAAGTTATACACCATTAAATTCAAGGCCCGTAATATGATCAGATATTTGACTGAAAGTGTGACGCAAAATTTTTCAAGCTTCTTTGATACGCAAACCTCAAGAGTTCATCACCGGAATGAAGATTGACACACGTTACACGTTACCTGATCACACATACATTATTAAGCATTATGATACCAAGTCTATAATTATTGGGGCCTTCTAGGTCTCTGCGATTATACTCAGAGAATGCATGAACGTCTCTGATCCTTATCGAACGTATGTTAGAAAAAAAATCAGGTTAGCAGCGCGTGTCTTATACATAAGTAAACCATCAGGAGCATTTCACCTTTTGATTGTTTTCAAAATTCCATCATCCATGGACCATGACAAAGAGATGGTCCCATCCCCTCTCTCTCCCCCGCCCCCAAAGGGGAAAATAAAAGTTGGTTAGCTTTTGCATGGCAATGTTAGATGCAATGTACATATCTCCCAACAAGAATGAGAAGACATTTTGCGAAGAAAATGACGAGACAAATTTATGCCTTTCTACTGTAATCATCACCGCATAACAACCCTATTCTTTCCTACTGACGCGAAAAAAACAGCCCTATTCTTTCCTTTGTTATTCCAGTCATTGTCATTTCCGAAGCTAATGAAGATGCTCAAAGTAATTGTTAGGGAAAAGTCTTGTATCTTGAATTGGACTCTTCAAAGGATTTTTGGTTCTTTTTCTTCCAGTGGCCCCGGTTCAGACAGCGACTTGATTGTAGAAAAGAAGGTGAGAGCGCGAGCGTCTAGTGTAAACATTTATCAAAGTAATATTGTCAATTTTTCTGATCACGTTTCTCTGTCATTCTGCTATCAGCCAGCACCTTTTTCGCTCAACCCTGTGCATAGAAAACGGTTGTGCGTCCCCATCTTCAGTTTCAATTGGCATAGAAGCAACTTCCCATCATCTTACTTTTCCTTTTTCTTCTTCTATTATTTATTCATGATGGTAAATGAAATCAGGAAGATTTTTCTTGATTCCCACCACCATGCGTGGCGTCCTCCTTTTATGTGACGCTTATGGTAATTAAATGGATCCTAAACTTACGATTATTAAGCCCGGCAATTAGCATTTGTAAATGTTTTGGACAGAACAAGTTTGTTAATTTACATTATTCCATAATAATTGATTATTAGTCGCTGGAAACTTGGTAAAAACTGTGTCAGAGCTGAGAGTCAAATCGCCTATTGAGGTCCGAGGGTGTCACATTACCATAATTGTAACCCTATGTTTGCCATTGTTAGGATTTTCAAATGATCGTCAATATTTTAAGCTAGCAGCTACCTCTGCTTGCTGGTTTCTTTCCTGTTTCTTTCCTGCCCACTTTTGCCTAGCTTTTAGCAATAAAAATTTGGGCATACTTCTCCACTATCTATAAACAATTTAGGGTTTGGTGAGTGAAAACAAATGGCCTTCATTTTTTTAATGCGTTATATTTCATGTTGGCATAAACGTGAAGGGTTCTTATTCAAAGACAGAAGAGGGGGAAGAAAGATTCTGAACCTCGAAAGGGGCATATGTAGTGTAGTACATGAAAGAATTCAACTCTGAAGTTTTAAATTTTTTTTATTTTATTTTTTATGTTTTCAAGTTAAAGGTCAATCTCTCCTCCTTCAAATACATTTAGTTATACTTTTATTAAGGATGAAAAATCGCTGGAACGTGCCTATTGATTTATAAAGTTTAAATAACTTGATTAATTAAATAAGTGCACGAGATAATGAGGTTTTCGGATTGTTTCTAATTTAAATTGTTAGTTTTATTAACAATGGTAAATGGACCTTCAAGAGTACGGGTGCATTTGGTCCGCATACGCCTCAGATATGATACTATATTCATATCTGCTTCGTCATCTCAGATGGGAATATGGATATACCTCGGTAATGAAAATTTATATCCATATCCACTAAAATCGGATACGGTAACGGATGTACATGCGGATATATAAGTGGATATGCATGTTGATACAAAACAGATATGAGAAAACTAGGTAGTATTGAGAAAAATATAGTTATGTGATACAAAAGAGTTTGTTAATATGTTCATTATGATTGAAAAGCTAAGATTATGCATCTTGATCATCAAAATTAACCCCAAATTCATAATCTAAGAATTAAAACTATCGTAAGAGTATGAGTAATATGTATTCGGATATTTCGGATATGGATCCGGATATTTCACTACAAAACTATATCCATAATCATATTCTATAGGTTATATATTTGAGTAACCATATCCGTGTCTTAACAGAAATGGTTACGGATATTTCCTTAGATTCGGTTTAGCACCCCTGCTCAAAGGCAACGAATTAGTTAGATTTCACACTCATCTCAACGGCCAGCTACGTTCTCATATTTAAATAACGCACGCGTTAACATCGTGCCAATAATTTGGGAGTTAAATCTTGCCTGAGATTGGATTATTAGGGAAGTTGCCGTACAAAAATCAGCTCTCGCTTGTTATAGAACAGATCACGTGTTCAGCGCAGGACTAGCATTGGAATGGATATTGCACTACGGGCCACAGACGTATAGATATTTTGCTTAGATTTGAGAATATCATTTACTAGATTTGTGATTATCCTAAGGTAAAATTTTTTAATCCTTTCTGAAGTACATAGTTTCGCGATCACTTTGCTTGCTTGTTCATTCATCCTGGGTTCTACCCCCCTTTGCGTAGTTCTCTCGTCGGTTACCGTGAGAAGGAAAGGGCCCCCATTTGTTACTACTTCCTTGTTCTCCTTAAATCAAGTCTAGCTTTGTAAAGTTTTCCTTAATATGCATGTATTCCACTTCAGTCAAACTTAGCTATTTAGTATTTAGGCATCATTTTTATTTTGTGCAAATACATAATAATCCATGCATACACTTAAAATGCATTAACAATCAGCGGTGCGCCAAGGGTTGTTTGTTTGTATGCAACTATAGTCGCAATGCGACCATAGACGCTACAGCTATTTTGCATGCAGTTGTTTGGTTCTATTTTAAAATTTTGCAATTTATACTTGCATTTATAAGTTCGGGATCGAGTACCAACTTTTTCATTGGAGGAGCGGAGAGAACGCAACTGCATTTGCAGCTTAAAAATCGTTTAAGGTCCATTTCAGTTGTAATCGTGATTTACGCCTAAATTTGTGTTCAAATCATAGGCTATAACTATTAGTTACAATAAGCACCGATCAAAATGATCCAGTTCCATGCCACTCTAGAGAGGGGTGGAAACAAATCGAATCGAATCTAATACTGAGGTGTTCGTATTTTTGTTCGTTTAAAATCTTTGAATTCAAACACAATATCAGAATATCATTCTCTGAATTTCTTTGAATTCAAATACAATATTCTTTGAATATTAATACATGTTTCTTTGAGTAATAGTGCATAGTTTATGAACATTAAATTATTTACTTAAAAAGATATTTTTGTTTGTCTAAAAAATTTGGTTTAAAAACTAATATAGAATTCTTCAACTTTGTAAAAGTTAGTAAAGAACTTAAGTTACAAACAATAAACGGGTGGAAAACATAACATTATGCATGATAGTAGAAATTATAAGAGATAAAACTCTAAATGAATATTTGATAATCAAATGCATAGAATATACAGCTGTTTAAATTATATTCATCAAATGAACTACTGAATCAAATATATCCAAATAGTTTGATGAACAAATAACAAACTTTTTTATCAATTATTTGGCCCGTTTCCGCCCGTGGTGTAATCTCTACAGTTGTGTAATAAAAGACACCCTAAAATGAAGTCATATACTTGCTATTTAGATTTAAACAATCCAAAACCAATTGGCGACAGAAAAATCATAAGTCGAGCCTAAGTTGCCTGACTTGATCAATTCCTTACTCAACCCGAGCCCACCCCAGTCTAAGCCACCCCTAAATACACCCACAATAGACTTCATGCAAGAATAAATAATTAAATAAATTAAAATAAACAAAAGACAAAGAAACATACTGAAAATAGAACTAGCAAGCAACATCACATGATCTGAGCCGTCCATGGCCCACACCAACCTTTTCTCCCACCTACCCAGCACGTCTCAGGGCTCATCCTCAGCCGTCCGATCTGTCTCATCAACATCAAATGATGCCATCTCACTGCGAGTCATAGAAGTTTTTACCTATGAACTGAACAGTACTTAATTAATAGGGTTAATTTCGCAAACCCTTCTGAACTTTAATGATGTGTTTGGGAGATGACTAAGGAAAGGGAAGGAAGAGAAAAAATTTCCCTTCCTTCCCTTCTCCTTCTTTACCCTCCAATTTGGGGGGTAAGATCTTTAGTCAAAATTTCCGCATCTTCCCCTCATCTACCCTCCTCAAAAAACTCACAAACAATGTTAAACCCCAAATTTCCCTTACCTTTCCCTTCTTTACCCTTCATCCAAACAGGCAGTAAAGGATGTTGCACATAGCCTGCTCTGAACTTTATTCATCTCATAAC
>JBAKGM010000326.1:9025785-9044223 GCA_037177215.1 Asparagus racemosus | reverse complement strand
ATGACTGGAATAAATTTATTTAATTTATGAATAAAAGTCGCAAATCGAGAGTCTTTTAACGTAGAAGCTATCTAAAGGGATTAGATACACGAACCTAAATGTAGCATGCAAGGAACTTAACTGTATAGGACACTCGATGACCGCTTGTCTATAAATGGTAAAATTTCAGTACTTTGCTTAGGTACTCAAATTTTAGGAACTCTTTAGCCTAGGGGCGTGCTTTACTTTTATTTTATTTATTTATTGGCTAGGGTACTTGAGGGGTCTCCACTCTCCACTCAAAATGTAATTAAGATGTGTAAAGTATGTGGAATGAAAAATTTCAAGGTAAAAGAGTATATTGATATGGAAATAATTTATATGAGGTGGCTAATCATTCTACTAAATATAAATAAATAAGCTACTAAGAGGTACACATGGCTTCTGGGTGTAGATTTTGATCTCATGCTTTCATGGCTTCTGGGAGTAGATTTTGATCTCATGCTTTTAGATGCGAGTGATTCTAACTTGTAAGAGAGATAGTGAAGGGTGAGAATTGTTGGATATAGAGGTTGTGCCAAGAATTTCCAAATCAGTCTCTGCTGATCCTCGTAAAATCAAAATTGGATGCTTTATCTTGTCCTTGCCTGTTTTAATCTCTGTCATTATCCTCACACCATCCTTTCTATATGTCACTTCTGGTTATCTGATCCGTTGACCTCGTTAAGTTTTAACACTTTTAACTCTTTTTAGCCTTCAAACTGCTCTTTTTTGCAGTAATGCTTGTAGAAGACTGTAGTTAAAGTCAAGTTATAAGAACTAGCAATAAATCTCTTCCAAAAAATCCATTGAATCCTTTTTATTTCTTTTCTTATTCGATGCTCGTCCGGGGGACTCCCATCTAAATACTCTATATCATGTATCTTGTCTTTGCATTCAGTACTCATCTTCATGGCTACCAAGTCGCTTCCAATTAGGAGTTTATTTGTTTTGATGACTCAGACCTTGGGGAATATTTTTCTATGCATCACAAGGGTATGATTGCTAGGATTTGGTGGATGAGGTAACATTTGATGCATAAATAAAGTGGAACCAAGATAAGATTTGGGTGGTGAGGCGGAAAAGATGGCGGAGGTAGGCAGAGTTCATGACGAGGAGTGAGAACATGTATGGCACATCTGTTAGAAGACGGAATAAATGGTCACCATAAAGGGCTCTAGTGTGAGAGAATTATGACACATCACTTGATTAAAGATTCATAAACATTTTGGGATTCTGTGCATTATGTTGTAGTTATGATTTGTTATAGTCATGTTTATTGCTGCTTGATATTTCAGTATTTTAGACAAATTAAAGAAAATTTAGTTAACTTAGACATCAAAAGGAAAGAAACACTAAAATTAAGGGTTTAATTGCACATAGACCCCTTGTAGTACTGATGTTTTGAACTTACTACCCCTGTAGTTTCATTGTTGCAGATAGGCTTCCTTGGTTAAAACTTTTTTTCTATTACTTTTTTACCCTCAAATAGATTCACTAACTTCATCCTGGGACAATATTTGCCAAAATTTCACCAAGGGTAGAGTAGTAAAAAATATTCAACATGGGATCTCTCTTGAACAATGAAACTACAAGGATAGTAAGTTCAAAACAGCAATACTACAAGGAGTCTGTGTGCAATTAACCCTAAAACTAAAAATAATATGTTTTTTCCAGATTCAAAAAGGTAAGAATATCAAAAAATAAAAATAAAATTTTTCTCAAATGTCTATATGAACACTATAAATATGATTAAACACATGAACACGGACATAAAAAAACTGTTACAAGGGCTGCAATATCTACAAAGAGTAGCATATATTTTTATTACCACTACTATATATACAGACAAGTTACAAACAATGTGCTTTATAAGAAGATTGGTTTTATAAAGCTGATAGACGAAGGATAAGCTGATAAATTAATTGGTTCGTAAGAATAATCCACAGCAGCACAAGGCAGTTTGGGAAAATATATCAATCTATGGTTAAATAATAATAATAATAATAAGAGAACTTGGCTAAGTTGATATCATCGCTTCTCGTCCTTGGGAGGTTGTGCATTCTAAAATCTCCATCCGTAATTGATGAGGGATTTTCTAGTTAGCCCCCAAGAGACATACCAACTGTATGTTGTTCTCACAACTATTTGAGTCTAGAAACTGCAAGTGATCAGCTTTGTATGAATCACTAGTTCTTTCCTCTAACCCGGAACTTATTTGCCCACCTAGGAGCTTTGTATGCCCTACTAGAGAAAATCAAGGAAAGAAAATTCTTCATTGAGTTAGGAATCTGTAGCAGCAAAAATTTTCGCAGTTAATAGTCATATTTTAACTTTATTTGTGACTGATAAACAAATCAAAACTAGCACTTCCTATCATCCTATCATCCAACAGTACTCAGTATATTTAGTTGTTAAAACATAATAATGATATTTCAGGCACTGAGGAAGGAACCATTGACAGTATATGGCGATGGGAAGCAAACAAGGAGCTTTCAATACGTCTCAGATCTGGTACATCTCTATTTCTTAATTCCTTGACTTACTATCTCCTCATACTTAGTGCAAAAAACAAAACTAAATCTTCAGACTTCAACATCGTAGGTTGAAGGTCTGATGCGACTAATGGAAGGGGAGCACGTCGGCCCATTCAACCTTGGCAACCCAGGAGAATTCACAATGCTCGAGCTTGCCCAAGTGGTTCAGGACACAATTGACCCTAATGCTCGTATCGAGTTCAAGCAAAACACCGAAGATGATCCTCACAAGAGAAAGCCTGACATCACAAGAGCTAAGGAGCTTTTAGGGTGGGAGCCCAAGATCTCTCTTCGCAAAGGGCTCCCTCTTATGGTATCTGACTTCCGCAAGCGTATCTTTGGTGATCATTCATCTACAGATTCATCGACCTCTGCATAAAAGAATCATAATGTAGAGATTTATCGAAGGTATACGTTGATAAAGTACTCTTTGTCGATATCTGCTACTGCCAGTGGGCGCAGTTAGAGGCTTGGTGAGGACGGGAGAAAATTTGAAGGGGCATAGGAGTGATGGTTCTTTATATTAGCTTGTTTCTTTCGATTATTTTTGTTAAAGTTTAGTGGTGATATTTTTTTCTCATGCTTATGAAGATACTGGTGTAGGCGGTTTTATTCCTTTTGACTGCAATTATATGATAATGTTTATTGATAGAAAAGTATCTCTTCAAGTTCAGAAAATGTCTCATCTACTGCTTATTTATAATTAGATTTATGTTGTGAACAGACTCATGTCTTGCATGTGAATATAACGGATCAGATGAAAAGGATGGCATTGATATATATATGTCGAGTATGGGAACAGTTAAGAGAGGGACATGAGTAGTAATGGCTCTTTATAGCTTGTTTCAGGTGGTGATATATTTTTGTTATGCTTATCAAAGATACTGGTGTAGGTGGTTTGATTCCCTTGACAGCAATTATATGATAATGTTTATTGATAGAAATATCTCTTCAATTATAGATTTTAGTCATTTATTGCTTATTTATGGTTAGATTTGTGTTATAAACATACATCATGGAACTCAGCATTGCGTGGGGATATGATGAAGATTTGATGAAAAGGATGGCATGGAGTTAGGGATGCATTATTATCCAACTTATGGTTGAGATATAAAAGGAGGCTATTGATTTTTATATGGAAAGGGGGCGCTGAAATAAATATCCTCATGTGGCGAATGGCTACTTTTTTTTACCTCAAGGAATCAAAAGCGTGTATGGAGCATGGAGTCATTTTTAGAAAGTGTAATCTTTCTCTCTTTCTTTTGTCATCTTTTCTAAAGAGGCACGTTTTCTCGTGGGTGGAGATTGTCGATTTGAAGGAGTTTGAAATGGTAAGAACATTCTCTTTCAACAAATGATTTTATTTTTATTTTTAGTAAATACCCTCAACTCCTCACTACAACCACATAACTTCTTCTAATTATTATAATATTAACAAGAGGTTTCTTTATTTTTCTGATAACGTGATTTGTTGAACAAATAAGAAGAGGCTGTTAAATAAAAATATAAGCTTGTAAGCTTTCTCCAAAGGGAGGGGGGAAAAATGATCATATTCCTTGATGTATAATTCTTTGATTAAAACAGACTCAAATGTATGCTATGCAGAGTGTGATTGGATGGAAGTAGTTGCGATGATCGTTTGTAGTTCCAACTACAATATTCAAGACATATGTTTGGTTGAATGCTATTATAATATGGAGAAAATCTGACAAAAACAATATATGCTCAACATTAGGGTAGTCGTTGCAATGTTCAAACTGAAGAATACTCCAACACCAAGAGTTGAAACTACATGATGTGCAAATATATTTATTATTCAAGCTGCTCCTAAACAAAGTTAGAGTTATATCTTATCTTTCTGAATGTAATTCTTTATGCATAAAAATTTGTCCATTTAGCTCTTTAACACTTAGAATTGAGAAAGGAAAAAGTAAAAGCAGAGAATCAAATTTATCGATAATGGTTTGAAGCACCTAAGAAACTTTTTAAGTTAGAAGAAAGATAGGAAAATATTTTTTAGGTGCTGTAAAGTTTTTAGGAATTTTATTGAGCAGGTACTGAAAACCAGTGGACTAAAAAAATTTGGTCATTGCATCTACCAATGTAAAAAAAGTATGTTTGTAAAGTGAATTAAATTAAATTCCAGCATTTGTAAAGTTTGATCTCTTTATATTTTTTTCATCTTACCAATAGATTCTAGAATAAATTCAAAATTTCAGTGGTACTTACTAAATTATATTTGGTTAGATTTTGTTCCATTTTATATCAATTATTAATGGGCTTAATTTTATTGAGCCATATAATTTGAGGGATCTAATATCGGTTTCAATGATTTGAGGGACTACGCTCAAATTATAGGAGATGCACCAATATGTAAAAAACCCCAACCTAAAAATATCTGCAATTAGGAGGGGAGACATTTTAAAAAAAATTATCATTAAATGGACTTTTACAGCCCATTTGTTGTCCACGGCCCATTTAAGTAAACCCTAAAGAGTTGCGAGAGAATCCAACATCGAACTGATCTCCTCTTCCATCGAGACTCTTCGCCGACTTCGAACGAATCTTCACTGAAACTCGAAGACTTGGACATCGGGAGGTAAAATTTCTCCCTTTCATTTCCCAAATTTTGCCCCTTTTCATCCCCAAAACCCTAACAATTTCGCTCGTCCATTTGTGAGCCTTGACTCCGATCTTGATCTGCTCTTTATCGAGATTTTAGGGATTAGGGCTCACAAACTCGAAGCCAATTCCCTATTTGATCTAATGAAGGTTTAGGGTTTTTCGTTTGCTTTCTTCTTCTTGATTAGGACTCGAGAGGATACAAAATCAAGCGAAAATGTCTCGTAAAGGATTAATGGAGCAAGACCTTAGTAAGCTGGACGTGAACACGCTGACCCCGCTGTCGCCGGAGGTGATTTCTCGTCAAGCTACTATTAATATTGGTACGTTTTAGTCTTTTTTTTCATGATTTTTTATTTTCATATTTACTGATGAAAGTACGGAAAATTCCTACAATGCAGTCATTTGTAAAGAGGAATAAATGAAAACATATCTGAAGGAATTAAACTGCATTTGGAATTTGTGAAGAAATCAAATTTGTTAGGCCAGTAACACAAATATACATTGCTTAGTTTATATGTTTGGAGGTAGTAAAGAAAGCAGTTGTTTTTTAAACCTAGTATTAGCAAGGTTTTATTGTTGACAAATATTTGCAACCTTACTTTCTTTTATCTCTTTTATCTTTTTTTTTTCCTCGTTCTTGGCATGTTATACTAAAGGCACTTCCAAACTTTAGAGGGCTTGTCCTTGCAATAGGGATAATGATATTCATTCAGTGGACCTTAGACTTATGAATTAATAGGGCATGAGAAATGAACCGTATTTGTCATGGGTTAAGATTATGAATAATGTCTTGGAGGGTTTCTCCAAGATGACAACATAGATGGAGATAGAAAAATATAAGGGCTGCTTTGCAGATGCAGTATTTTAATCTATATGGTATGACTTTTTTTGACAGAAATCTGTATGGTATGAATTAAGACAAAGAACGCCTCGACAATGCTGATCAATGGTGCATTATCTTGTTCGTCTGGCACACAAAAAACTCTGCCATTTTAATAATGGCCTTGTTCATGTGGCTCATTGAACACTATTTTTTCTTGTTTCATATCTTCTACATTTGTTTCTTGTGTTCCCAGAATTCTGGTTAAAACTTAAAGGAATGTGTACCTCATCATTGAAGGTTTGCATGGCATAAATGCCTCTTTTTTCGGGGGTTAAATATGCAGAAGAGTGGCATGATGATTCTTGAAGTTCGATGGTTGATGTGTGTGCTAATATGTCAGGTACTATTGGTCATGTGGCTCATGGAAAGTCAACTGTGGTGAAAGCAATATCTGGGGTTCAGGTGATATAATATCTTCTTTATATTTATTTCATCCTTAGCTTGTACTTTTTACTCTTTTTAGTTATTAATTCTAGAACACAACCTTTTGAAGATTTGAATATTATTATTAGTTTTTTCCCATGAATAGCACAATTAATGGTATACATCAACTCAATTAGAATTAGTAGCTTTGGTTTAGGACGCAACGAACAATTGGGAATTGGGAATCCAGAAAAGCTTAAATAAGATAAATATAGCTTATAAAGTTAACTAATAATGTATAAAGGCTTATTTACTTGTTTGGATAATTATCTAATAATACTATATATACGTGTGTGCGTGTGTGTGTATGTATGTATTTCAGGCGTGTGTATAAGTAGAGTCTAAAATTATAACCCCCAAGACAACCCTCACCAAACTTTGGAATTCTGGAGTAGTAGCAGGGGCCATTGACATGCTATCAAAGCAATCTAGGATCAACTACTACTGGTCACACATTTAAAGCAGATTTTAAAAATTACTGCTTCGTGAGTCTAGGTTTCGGCCCATGAATAGGTGCTCAACCCGAGATTGCATGTAAAAGTTTTTATAGCCTAAAACCTTATGGTGTAGTGACACTTAATTTGGTATGAGGTCAAAGATTACAAACATACATATTCATAATTAGGTGGCTACAGCGCTCTCTTTGAAAATATGGAATATCTTCAGTTAGGTACGTTGAATAACTTTGAATGGCTGCTCCTATATATGATATTTTCATCTTGTTTGCTTAAAATGAAAAAGCCTCATCCTGTTTATTCAAGATGCAAAAGCCTCATCTTGTTTATTCAAGACGCAAAAGCCTCATGTGGCATAACAAATCTAGCAACTTAAATACATTCTCCCCCCTTATATACTTCTGAAATCACATCTCCCCTTACCTTCTTCAACCTGCCTTACATCCTGCCTCTTATTTTCTTCATTCTCCCTCATATTGTTCCTCTTATCTTCCTCCTCCTCCTCCTCCTCCTCCTCCCTCTCTCTCTCTCTCATCTTAATTTATCCATAGTTTGAGAAAACGGAGAAGAAGGGTCGATATAAGATTCAGTCATTCAAGTTCTATGAGAGAGATAATCTAGCCTTGTCAAGTGGATAACCTTAGTTCATCAAAGTGAAAATTGGGATTTAGACCCATTATATCTATAACAGTGGATCAAGCAAACATTTCAACGATTAAGAAATATTGAAACTGTTGTGAAGAAGTTTTGTGTTGTTCGTAAGTTGAAAAAGAAAAGTGTAGGGAAGATTGCGAATGGAAACCATTTTTTCTGCAATCTTAAAGAAAAAAATTAGAAATTGAGATCATTAAATTAAAGTTTGAGGGCTAAATACATTCTATATAATAGGTTCAATCAACTTGTTAACCGTGACAAGAAAGAAAACCCTAGGAGCAATGACTTGCATAGTCAAAAGTGGTTTGAAAACCATTTACAGAGTTTTTTTTTTTTTTTTTTTTGACTCGGCTTTGGAACCTGAAAATGCTTATCTCAAGACTGAAAATGTGCCTTCAAGATATCTGATAAAGTAGTACAGATTCAGTGGAATGTGATAAGTGTATCTTCTTCCAAATGCACATTCTCCTTATCTTCTTTAGTAATCATACTGACAGTTATACCTAATTATCAGATTCCTCAAATGGTCATTCTCAGATTTGAGATTAGCATTTTCGGATCTGAAAATCGAGTAAAATATTTTGTACTGTATAAAAGTTTTTCAATCCATTTTACTGCTCCCCATTCACTTTCTCTAGGTATTTTTCTTTCTTGTTATGGGTTGTGAGTTGTTTAAGTCTATTATTATGGATTATATTTAAACCTCCACTTCAGTTTAATGTTAACCAATTTCCTTTGTTTTGCTCTAAGGTCACGAGAAAATTGGATTCCATTCACAATCTTCCCTACACTTCTTCCATTTCAATTTACAACAATATAAGACTTATTCACAACAGTTCATTATTATCAACTTTTAATACCGAATTGTTTGTTTGGTGATACTATAGATGCAGTGTATCCTAATCCATTTTTCACTTTGGCGAGTTGGGGTTTTCTCTTTTCTTCTTGACTGGGCTGTATCCCTCTGAAAAAGAATTGAGATAAACATTTGGTGTCTGCCGACTTAATCTATTCCCTGAGTTCTTTAGACCTTGAATCTTCTTCTCAAGTTCTTCAGACCTTGGATAAACGAAAAAGATAAGAGGGAGAGTTATAATTTTATATCTAACAATATTTACACACGAAAACACACACACACACACATATCTTGCATTCTTCCCAATACTGATCTTTTACACAGTTACTAAGGGGCCCCTTTGCTATGGTTGTCTGTACAAGTTTCATATGTCAAAGAAATTAATCTCCTTCTCTTCCTTGAAATTTGCTTGCATAAGAATATGATGTAACATTTAGTTGAATGTTTTGCATTGAATATTTATGTTACTTTTTGGTAGCCAATAAGAGTCTCTTAGGTATTTTTATTTTTAAATCTTTTTTGAGTATGACATTGTTTAAATTTCACATAATGCAGACTGTTCGCTTTAAGAATGAGTTGGAGCGAAATATCACTATCAAACTGGGTTACGCTAATGCAAAGATTTATAAATGTGAAGATGATAGATGTCCTCGACCAATGTGTTACAAGTATGATATCGCTGATGGAACAAGTTCCGATTTTTGTCTGTATTTATTTTTCGCTGTTTGATGAGATTCACATGCATGCAGGGCTTATGGAAGTGGAAAAGAAGACAGTCCCTTATGTGATGTGCCGGGATTTGAGAATGCTAGAATGAAGCTTTTGAGGCATGTTTCATTTGTGGATTGCCCGGTAAACTGACTGCACAAACTATTTTTGCAATACCTTGGAACATCTGTTAATGATTCTTTTTGAGAATATGTATATAGATCTGTTTTGTATTTTTTTTCCATGAGTTATTGACATATTATTAACATCTAATGCAGTTTTTCATTTATGTAGTCTTAGCATCTCTCTTTCCAGTAATTCAGCTAATCAGGGTTAGCTGTTGGGCAACCATAGTCTGAAAAGACTTTCTGAATATGAAGAGAGGCTTGCTATGAACAGTCATCGTAAGGTAGTGTCATACTGTCATTCTGACGCCTAGGAAATTATGGGAGGGCCTGTTATAAAATTTATGCGTCCATTTATGCCTTTTTAGGCAGCACACATCAAGTAGTTTAAGCTCCTGCATCTAGGCAATGCTCTTTCATACTTAACTACTTCTCAACTGCGAGGAAGAAAACAGATGATTGACAAGGCCGGTATGGAACTGTGATTCATATTCTTATTGAGTATAGACAAATGTCAAGGAGGCAGATGTCTATATCCTGAATGTCTGAACTTCATGATCTGTCACCTTCTCCCTTCTTCAATGTTATTTGTCTAGGAAAATCGTTGAATGTTTATTCTTTGGTGCATAAGCTTAGATTTCATGTATACAAGATAGCCAGATGTTATCTACCTGCCAATAATTATTCTATGATTTATAGTATGTTCTCTACCTGTTTATATTTTCATAGGCTAGGAAATTGGCATTAGCTTTAATGTTGGTGTCAGATAGGCAGTGGCTCATTAATTTTTTCCCCCAAAAGATCCATGGATCACCGAGACTGTGGTTTGCTGTCAACCACATTTTGATTGGGAAAGGCTTAGATGACTGGTAACTGCAACTTGGATTTATTATGAGTAGCAGTGGAAATTTTGCTTTGAATTGGTAGTCAACCTGGAAGAAGAATGTAGACATGGTCACTGAAAACATGATTAGTGTCATTTTCCCATTCTCCTCTCTCGAGTGGGCAATAGTACTATTTGAGATGATTGTGTAAAAAAAGAAATACATTGGCCTTCAATTTCTTGATGCGTTAGTCTGACCTCTGGAGAGATTTTTCATTGGCCCGAGGCAAAAAATGTAGGTTTATGGTCTGAGGGTTAAGATGCTGATAGCAAACAGTTTGGTTTAAAAGCTAGTTCTAGTCTTAAAGAAGCACCAAATAGTCACTTTCACAGATCCAATTGAAGTAAACTTACACTTTCACACCCCTAAGATATTGGGTTTGGACCCTTAGATCATACGGCTAGATGCCATTAGGCATTGAATTTAAGAGCAATATCTTAACATTCCCGACCAATAATCCTTGGGATTGTATTACGTGTAACACATCTCTAGTTCTGATCAAAATTCAATTCTTTTACCAATTTGAAATCAAAACACAAGATCATGAAGCTGGGCATTACTCAAGGTCTTCAATCTATACCCCAGAGAACCATTGATATTCTTTTAAGCTGTTATACCATCTAGCCAAGTATCCAATAGCATGTTGGTGTCACCCAACAGACCCTGTGGCAGTTAAAAAAACCTTATCAGAAAGATTTGACATAGGTCCAGTAAATCCTATTAGTCCTGTAGTCTCGAGAGGAATTGGCAAATCCCTTCACACGTCTCCAAAGTTTCCAGGTAAAACCCCCTTGGACATCTCCAAGAGGTCTAGTAAAATACGATTTGTATATCTGTAAGTGGTCCATCAATATTTCATGGGTCCAGCATAATCTCTGTCTGGCCAATGCTCCACAGGCAATACGTAACCTCACCGGGTTCCCATGAGGTTCTAGTAATCCCCAATTTTAGTGGCTTTTTTTTATAACATATATTGCATGAGTACATGCATAAAATTCCTATGACATAACTATAATGTAATATTTTTCGAAAAATTTACCTGTAATAATGTTTTAAAATCATGTGCATAATGCACTTGATTTTATAATGCTTATTTTCTTGTTGAAACTCCTTGATGATTGCTGGAAGCTTAATAACTAATTGGTGTGTTGTTAGACTGTTTTGCTCCTCTACATGGTTTGTCGATTAAGTTTGTACAACTTATCTATGCATGAATAGGTTTACTTGGACTGTAAGCACATGTTTTGTTGGTTGCTCCAAAGAATGTTTATAGGTGCCTACTAGGATATGCTACTACTGATGACAATGCTTTTTCTTCTAGGGTCATGACATTCTCATGGCTACAATGCTTAATGGTGCTGCTATCATGGATGGAGCATTGCTTCTAATCGCTGGTAATGAAAGCTGCCCACAGCCCCAAACTTCTGAGCACCTCGCTGCAGTTGAGATCATGCGCCTTGAGCACATTATCATTCTGCAGAATAAGATTGATCTTATCCAGGAAAGTGTAGCAATTAATCAGCATGAAGCTATTCAGAAGTTCATTCAGGTCAGTTTCATCTAAACTGAGTTACCTCTTACCTCTTTTCAGAATTTTAAATCGATTCCAGATTGCTTTTGGTTTTGTCATCTCTTACATCTTGGGAAGTGATGGGTGCAGGGAACAATTGCAGATGGTGCTCCTGTAGTGCCGATCTCTGCTCAGTTGAAATATAATATTGATGTCGTTTGCGAGTATATTGTGAACAAAATCCCGATCCCTAGGAGGGACTTCACATCGCCACCAAACATGATCGTAATTCGTTCTTTTGATGTGAATAAGCCTGGATCTGAGGTTGATGAGATAAAAGGTGGCGTTGCTGGTGGAAGTATCCTCAGGGTATGTTCATAATTTTGTTTGAGCTTGATATGATCATTATACAATTTTTCCATCATTTTGTATTTAGTGACTTAGGCTATAACTATTCCATTTTTGATAAATTTAACACACATCTTTAGCCTGCCCTGTTTGAAGATCATCAGTTTTTAATATAGTCTGGGGTTATTTGCAGGGAGTTTTGAAAGTGAACCAATTCATTGAAGTGCGACCTGGTATTGTGCTCAAAGATGAAGGTGGCAACATCAAATGTACCCCCATATATTCGAGAATCGTCTCATTGTATGCTGAGCAAAATGAACTCCAGTTTGCGGTTCCTGGGGGCCTCATTGGAGTAGGTACCACAATGGATCCAACCTTGACCCGTGCTGATAGGCTTGTGGGTCAAGTTCTTGGTGAAGTTGGTTCACTGCCTGATGTTTTTGTTGAGCTCGAGGTTAGCTTTCATTATCTTTATTCATATTGTGTCATTTTTCTTGTTATGTAACATGAGAAAATGTACAAATCATATGGAGAAATGCAACAGCTTCTACTTTTCCCTTGTACCATAATTTTGGAGATGTGCATTACACATGTGACATTGAACATTTGACATATCTGAGTGAGGTCATTTATTGTTTATATATGAAATAATATATAGAGGAAAGCTAATTGAATGCTTACTCTATTTAAACAACATTTTATTTTTATAAATAATTGAATACATATTCTAATCCCATTTGGAAAGAGATACTAATCAAATTTAAATTTTTACATACATCTTCTAATAATAATAAGGAACAAGTTTACTTCTATTGTATTTAGAAATCTTTTAAGAATCTCTGGTTTTCTAATTGAAGTAAGAAGTATATGGTTGACTTTAATCAATTAAGGTGCAGCTTAGTGAATTTGAAAACTAAGATTAATCTACAAAGAAGTTGAATGATACAGGTAATTCTGTGAATACAAAAGTTACGTACTTAAAGTTCAAATTTGCTTTTTCATATACATTAGACATTATTAATTTTCTTTAGGCTTTATTTCATGTAGGTATGTCTTCTCCTTGAGATTGGTTTTAAGTTTGTTCATTTTCCTTTGTTTACAGGTTAACTTTTTCCTGCTGCGGAGGCTGTTGGGTGTGAGAACAAAAGGCACAGAGAAGCAAGGAAAAGTATCAAAGCTCGCAAAGGGTGAGATCTTGATGCTTAACATAGGGTCCATGTCCACGGGAGCTCGAGTAGTCGCAGTAAAGAACGATCTGGCAAAATTGCAGCTCACCGCACCAGTGTGCACGAGCAAAGGAGAGAAGGTTGCGCTGAGTCGAAGAGTCGAGAAGCATTGGCGTCTCATCGGCTGGGGTCAGATTCAGGCTGGCTCAACTCTCGAGGTCCCACCCTGCCCCATTTGAATAGAGAGACGAAGAAAGAAGAGAGACCGAGGGAAAAAAGAGAGAAGCAGACGGTAACACAAACACTTCAGTTTTGAGAGTCTTTGAATGATTATGTGGGAAGGCAGGCAACTGCTAGGAACAATCTATGTGAGATGGAGAAGAAAACATGTGGGTTTTTTTTTTGATAATCTGGTTTTCGTTGGATGTTTATTCGAGAAGCTTGTGTAGTTTTTTGCGCTCTCAGACTAGTGTTTCTCTTACGGATGTTTCCTATCCTGTGTTGCTGTGACCCCGTGTATTTTTCACTGGAGGGCTAGAAGATTACTTTCTTCAGTACCGATTGCCTGATCAGGGATAGTAAATCCCACAAGGGGGTTCTACGTACAAATCAGTACACGGTGAAGGAGAATGCGATACTGGTTACGCGGTCAGTTACGCATTCAGAATTCAACGTCGTCAATGCAAACAATTATAACATCTTCACCCGTGCGCACAATTAACATGTCTTCACCAATGAGAGTATTGTATCAACGTACAATGCATGAATCAGTACGCTGATACGAGGTGTTTTCCTATCCAAGGCCCTCAATCTGATGTTTTCCATCAGGTCTTGGCTTTGCCATTTTTACGCTATCACATTCTAATTTCACCCTCACAATGAAGAGTGGTGGTGCGTTCTTCCCTGCCTCTCCCGACCACCCTCCACCGGATTCTCTGAGATACCACCGTCGAGCAACCTCGTGTACTTCAGGTGGTCGTCAAGCCACTTGATGATGTCGGAAAATACAGCCTCCACATTGCTGTCGGGCTCCCCGGACGTCAGCCCATGCCACATCCCCGGATACAGCTTCATTTTCTTGTCCGAGCTCCCGGCGTTCTTGTATAGCGCCAGGCTCACCTCGGGATCTGTCACTTTGTCGGCCTCTCCGTGCAGTACCAAGAATGGCATCTTTACCTGCACAAGTGATTTGTCAAAACTAATTTGATAATACTGTTAGTTCACAACTTTGGATTATTTGAGGGTTAATTGCCTATATGTCGTTTTTAAACATATTATCCCTGTAGTTTCATTTTGACAGATAGATCCTCGGAGTGAAATTCTTTTGACCCTTTAACACCGAAAGTTTAAATTAAAAAAAAAAAAAAATCACTCGAAACCCATGAGTAAATATGTAACAACTGACGGTAAAAAAAAAAAAAAATGGAGTAACACGGGTAGTTCAGAAAAGGACATACTACGTATGTGCAATTAATAATTGGATTATCTTATACAATCCTTCTTAATGATTACGACCTATTCAAGTCAAATCTAAGCGATTAATTTAAAAAAAATTTGTATTTTGTGATTAAGTCGATTCTATATTTTATTTATACAAGTATTTATAAAATAAATAGTTAATTTTTTTGTTGGGCTACCCAAGCCAAATCCCTTAATTCATAATTAATTCATTTAATAGTTGGATTGAACTAGTACCTGAGCCAAGCTTTCCTCAAGGTCTATGCTAGTCCTCAGCAGCTCCAATGCAGTCTTCATCCTTGGTTTATCTTGATATATCAACTTATTACTCCGAATCTGATCACCATAAACGATTGCATGAAAGTAATTACTGTGGAGTTAGTGTAGCTGATTAACCAAATAATTTTGATTATTATTAATCAAACAAATTAATTAATTACCTTTTCACGTTTGATGGGATCTTTGAAGGCCGAGTCAATTACATCTTTGGTGGGTACAATCTTCCATTTGGGTATGATCTCTACAATTGGGGTCAAGAGATTGATCACAACTGGATGTGGCTTCACCTTCTCTGAGATCTGATGATTACTATTATTACACATATTAAATGGAGTTTAATAGAGTATATATTTTGGAATGAAAATATTATTAACTATAATTTAACTGATAATTAATTAAAGTAAAGGGGGCTGCGCGGGCTCGTATGTTACTGTGTCGTTGGCATGACACATACTAAGCCATCATGTCATCTGGTGATGGTTTGAGCTGTAGTGGTATTTCGGAGCATACCCATTTACTCTTAGTACAATTGCTTGCTAATTACTTATTGAACCCAAAATAACAGGACTAATTAGCAATATGCATCTTTGTTAGCTACTTGTTTTTGATAGAATACCAAGAAAATAACACGTGTCACCTTGCACATTGGGGCAACAAGAACTGCACCATCCCAAAATGTGGGGTCCTTTCTGTGGAGGAGGAGAGCAACCGCGCCTCCCATTGACTCCCCATAAACGAATCGACTCTTTTCCTTATACTCTTTCACCTCTGTTTATCCAAAGTTAATCCAAAATGCAGATTAAACTATAAAGTTTTTTTTTGCTAAAAAAGAACCAAAAAAAAAAAATTACTTGCAAAGGGGGGAAAATTCAATCTCATTGTAAAATATTTATGTCATCCAAGAAATACTCTGAAAATCATTCTAAATGAGAGAGAACTTTTGTGAGCTTTCGAAATTATATTACTAGTCCCTCTGAACTGCTGAAAATTCTTACAGACCGCGTTAATTGTTAAAAGCTACTAAACTACTCATTTTACTTTTATCTTCTCTTATTCAACAACCAACAACGATAACAGAGAAGCTAGAAAATCTCAAAAGCATTTCCTTAAATTTACGCTAATTACAGTTCATTAGGAAGCGAGGAAAAGAAAACAGTGAAATTATAATACCGCATATTGATTTGAAGAAGAGGTAGCAGTCGGAGACAACATCGTCAAACTTCTTGATGTAACACCGAGCTCCCATGGATTTCCCGTGTCCCTCATAATCCATCCCAAACACTCCATACCCTGCGCTTGCCAGCTTAATTCCCACACCTGCAAGTAGAAATCACAGCCGTCACTTTCGAAATCTACGGTTGTAAACAGAGAGTCATTGAGAACCGTACTTTATTTACGGATGACAAATACTAGTTAATTACCTGAGAATTAAAATATAATATTTATTAAATAACATTCTTCACAAATGGGCTAAGGTTTAAATTATGGGGGACGAACTGTAAATTTGGAAGACTTAAGACGCAATTTATCATATTGCAAGGGATACAATTGCCCCCCTAAATTTAAATGTACATTTGATCCGTGTGAACAGATCCCTTGTAGTTTGTTTGGCAGGGCAGACCCTCCAAATAAACTGTGTAAACTCTTTTAAAACTCAAAACGAAATCACTCAACGGCTCTATCCGCACCAATAAAACTATAAAGGATCTCTATTCGCAGTTAACCCAAAAAATTATATTAAAAATGAATCATACCTGTTCTAAGTATGAATTGATGATTATGATTTAGAAATATATAAGAAAGATGTAAATATCATGTGACTTAATTGATTAATCACAATAAATTGGTGTTTGGTCTGGTCCACTGGGGGAACGCAATCTTATGGGCTTGATCTGGTGATGGATGCATATGTGACATCACACATGGACGAGCAATGAGTAAATAATGCAGATGATGATGATGATGATAGCGATGACAATGATAGAGGATAAATTAAGTGTTGATGTCACATATTTGATGTTTTCGGTGCTCCTAAAATCTTCTTTTATTTTAGTTTTAATTAAAGAGTATAATCTATTAAGATGATATTACTCTAAGTCTTATGCATCGAATAAAAATTCTTTGCCATATCTATCAACATAATTAGGGACTTTGTTAATAAATGGAAAATCCATTTTCCCCGAAATTTGATAATTCCCACATCTCTTTCTCAAACTTGTTAGTAAATGAAAAATCTCAAGTGAGCGTGGGTTGCTTGAAGAATGGACGTAGGGGGAATAAGATGAACAGGTAAAGTCAAAGCTAATAATTACCCCTAAAATTTTTAATAATTACGGAACTGCGTGTAGAACTGCTTTTCTGGTGTCAGCAGTTATTTACGCGATTTAGAGAGTAGAAAATGAGGGGTTTAATTACAATTCGTGTCACCCGTCCTCTACAAGAAGCATCGAAGCTGTCAGCATATATAGAATTATTGTTTATTTAACTTCGCCTACCACTATACCAATATTTTATAGAGATTAATTGGATAAATTAAGTCTTAGAAGGAAGGTAATTTTTTAATTGGATATGGTGGAAGAAGTAGACTATAGTTTTGGAAATTTTTTATCTTAAATTAGGAAAATCCTAGTAAGAGAGATTTCTTTTGACAAAGATAGCTAAACTACTTTTGAGCTGGAACTTTTTAGTTATAAAACTTGGATGTTTTAGACTTGTATCTTAAATTAGAGAATCTGGTACAGGTAAACTCCCTTCTTTTATTTTCAGAAGTATCGCAAAAGAATCTCTAAGAGTGAATAAACTTACAAATCATGAAAACCGCAAAGAATATAAAATAAGAAATTTTATTTCATTTTTTATACAGTGTATGCTAGCTTATTATTAAATAACTAAGGGAATCTAAACTACTGAACGAGCTATAATTACAAACGGATAAAATTTCTTATAATAGTACCTCTCATGAATTCACTGCATTCCATGCCATACCCTGCAAAACAGCGGAAGAGGAAAAAAAAAAAACTAATTTACAATTATCTTCCTGAGATAAAAAAAAAAGAATAAATTTGAAAACGAAGACTGGAAAAAAGAGAGAAAAAAAATAGAGGGTGTTGTTTGTAATTTTCCAGTAACCATGGCAAAGGAAGACGAGGGCCTTGGGAGAAGATGAGAGCGGTAGCCATCTACATGTAAAGAGCTTCACTCCTCTTGCATTCCTAACGTAACCCTGTTCACAAAGATGTATTAAATAATTATTCAACTCATAAACTTGAAAAATCATAGAGAAAAGGAAAATAATTCAAGGAAGATAATTTTATTTAAAAGATCGGAGGAATATGAGAAGCTGTACTAACCTCTTGGTACTCAACCTCCATTTTGCTTTTGGCCTATACCAAAGCTAAGCAATGAGAGAGAGAGAGAGAGAGAGAGAGAGAGAGATTACATTAGTTGGTACTCTATAAATAGAGAGAAGCGGAGAATCGAAATTTGTTTTGTACTCAAATGCTTGCGTC
>JBAKGM010000326.1:8957876-8969178 GCA_037177215.1 Asparagus racemosus | reverse complement strand
ATATATGAAGTTATAAATATGATTACAGATTCTAAGCTGCATACAGGGCTTTATAATTAGAAAAGTGGATTTGATAGGGAAAATCCTGGAGTTTGTTCTCTGCATGCACGTGTATTTTCGTTTTTGCAGAGAAAAAGAATTTTATTTAAAAACTCGTTTGTTGCACTTATTCTAGATCACTTTAGATTTTATGGTATGCTCTTGTGCGTGCAAGGTTTACCTAGCATATGTATTGGACGAGACTACTTAGAGAGTTTCTTTTTCACTTTAGATAAGTTATTATTCGTATTGTCAGCAAGTTTGAGAGTTTGATGATTTTATTTATTAATACTTATTCATTTCATTTATTTCTTAGAGATTTTATCATATCCTGTGAATTAATTGTGCATCATGTTCCTGGTTTTCATTTGCAATTTTCCCCTTTTATACAAAAAATGTTCTTTTGCTTCAATGTTGGTTTTTGTTTGTATTCGTTCGATACAACTTTTTTCCAGTACCTACCCTTAGCTATTGCACAATGAAAATAACAACTGCTACTATTCAGAGGATTGCGGAGCAACACTGACACTGTTATTTTGTTCCTCTAGAATCACCAGTGTAATTGTTATGAGTTATTGTTTCTTGTAGAACTTATTATATGTAAGAAACTGAATGACTTGATTATTTGTGGTCCTATTATTTAATGAAAATTCTAATTCTCTTTTGCTTAATTATGATCCTTACTTATATAGCTGCATGTGGTATCCAGATTTCATACATTGCCAGATTTTGATGAGGGCAAACGGAGTTGTAGACGAAAATTAGAGAGACATAACAGTAGGCGGCGAAGAAGACCTGCTGACCTAGTAAGTACCGAAAACGAAAAGGGACCTCAAGCAGACATTTCAGCAGAAACAACTTATGACGAGGAGCCAAAGGAAGGTACACCTGGTTTATCTCAAGCAATTGCTAGTTGGTTACACTTTTATGATTCATTTGGAATTGGGAATGCACTATTGACATACGATTTGGTCCCTTGAACTGTTGTCTAATATTGAAGTTTGTGTTACATTCAATGCTAGAATGGGCAGTCTATATGGCAATAAAAACTGCAATCTATATGGAAATAAAAACTGCATATGTCACATAAGAATGAGCCACTAGTTAGGAAATTTAATAGAAATGCCATCTTTTAAAACTGTACCGTGTTAATCTTTTGATGCGGATGAGTGGATCTATAGAAAAATAGTTTTTTTATCTTTTTTTTTGGGTGTTAATATAAGGATTGTCAAGAGAAATGTAATCTTGAGGAAAATTTCATTTTGTCTTTTTGAGCTTGAACGTGGGGACGCATATCATGTCCATCCTCATAGTCCATTCTCCCATAGTCATTTCTAACATCCATCCCACAGCTAACTTTCAAATTTCTTGGATATTGCAGCCATACATCTTATATGTTTTGGCACACATTTATGACATTGCTTTCTTATACCATCTTAATCAAGAAAGCTTTTGCATAATTCTAGCATATTTTAGAGTTCTGCCATCTTCCATGACCATTTTCTGGATTCTTTCTAACCTCAATAGCCCTTATATGCATGTAGGCTTCTAAGGTGTGCTATCTTTGTATGTGGGTGATATTTAATTAGTAATTACCTGAAGATTCTACGTTGGTAGTTTTAGGCTAGTGTCAAGTTTCTTCTTTTGAACGGTAGGTTTCTAGGTATTTTGGTAGTCTTCTTTTTTCAAAAGGGCATTCACACGAGTTGCTGTTCGGTTATGCTGTAATTCTGTACTTATGTATCTGTCACAGTGGAGAAAATGAATTGGGAATCTGTTGAGGTAAAACATGCTACAATACTTCTACTCCCAAGATCTTGGGATACAACTATGCTCTTTCATTTCTCCATTTTCTTGAGTTGTTTTTATAGAAGGCACAATCTTAACTTGGTCAAAGAAATCGTTAAGCAGCACCTCCAGATTCTGATTATTTGTCATAAGACTATAATCTCCAGGACACCTGTTGCAATCCACTGATGAAAATGATCTTTGAAGGTTTGGTTAAAAAAATTTATCATATCTCAAGATTTCGCTTCAAGTTTGTCAAGTGGCCCCGAAAATCAGGCTATTCAGCTCATAGTTATTCCTGTATATAACTCACTTCTAGGATTGATTTGAAAATTTTCTTTTGTTGAAGTTATTTACTGCCCACAACACTGACTCAGTATTTGGACCATCCAGTTTGGGCCTACTTGATGTCTGATCCAAAACACACGCACAAACACCCAGACACCATTTTTTCTTTGGAGGTAGTTTAAGCGACACGAATCTTGAACTCGGTGGATAGTCAACTTGTTTTCCTATCATCAAAATTTACACGAAGACCTGCTTTCCAACTCCTTTTTAAAGGATCCAAGCCTCTTTAAGTGGGCCTGACTACTACCGCATATCATTTTGCTAACAGAGCAGTCACCTTATAAACATTATTCACCACACACATGTTCTCTCTCTAAGTGGGCCCGAATGCTTCCCTGTTATCATTTTGCTAATGGAGCCGTCCCTTATAAACATTATTCACCACAGCCGTGTATATTGCATCTAATATGATACAGTTCAATATAATTATGTGCTTTCTTGGGTTTTCTTTAGATTATGCTCTTATATTTTCTGATTAGAAGTTGGTTTGTATTGACTTATGTATCATTGCAACTGTGACTACTGTACTTATTCTGTGTTTTATTCTGCTTTGACTCTTGAGCAGAGAATGACTTTGGTTGCGAGACGGTTGTAAGCAGTAAAGTGAATGACAGAGAAGTATTATTAGAATCTGATGATGGACATGGGTCTCCCATTTGTTCGCTTCCTAATTCTCAAAATATGCAGAGCAATGGCATCAACTCCTTTGTTGTTCCTGGTGAAGCTCATATCGAGGAAGAAAAAGATATTTCTAAATCTGCCTTTTCCTCTCCAATTTGCGACAGCAGGACTGCTTATTCATCTGTGGTTAGAACTTATTGCTCTTTATCCTTTTAGCAGACCAGTCCTCAGTTCTTCTGCAATAAGGCCACAAGATTTTTTGTCTGATAATTTTATATGTTAGTTTCATGCTTAATGTTACTTCTGAATAATGATGCAATATGTGACTGTAGTGTCCGACAGGACGTATATCGTTCAAGCTTTATGATTGGAATCCTGCAGAATTTCCTAGACGGCTACGCCACCAAGTACGTTTGATTTTTAAAAGTGCCATTAGCATCTATAAGAGCAATGTGTTTTTCAGGTGGGAAGTTAGGGGAAATTCTAATGATGTAAGTATTCCAAACATGCAGATATTTCAATGGTTGGCCAGCATGCCAGTGGAGTTGGAGGGTTATGTCCGCCCTGGATGTACAATATTGACCATATTTATTGCAATGCCGCAATTTATGTGGGAGAAGGTAATATTATTGTTATCTTCATAATTAATTGTGGATTGTCATCTAGACATCTAAATAATACTCCCATCTATATCTAATGGAAATGCATTTAATGTTTATTGTGAATATACTATTTTTGTGAACCTTTAGTATTAGGCTAACAATGATATTGGTGTCACTAGACCAAATGGTTACTTTTATACCATGTTCATTTACTATTATGCCACTATTTACTTGATGGTAATTGGAAATCCTTTTGTTACTGCACAATATTCCTTATTGATAAAGATCATTTAGCTTTCATCTTCACTGTAAAAGAGAGTGCGGGAACATTAAATTATCGGATGCTGAAATTAATGTCATGTACTTTGGAGGAACCGTGAAGGCTGCTTTATACAAATGGACAATAACTCTTTCATTTTCATGCGGAAAAAACTTGTGCTTAAGATATTTGCTTCATGTTTTTGACCATGAAAAATATAAATGAGTCTCAAAAGATATGAGAAAAACCAAGAAATAAAGTTTTGGGTGACCCTGCCAACTACCTCCACTGGTACTTTGCTATCGAGATACCTTGAGAGTCTTCTGATATTCTGGCAAGTTGTTGTGTATTTTTTATGGTCATAGTTGCAACTTATTGCATGATAGCCAATGGTTGCAACTTTGTGGTGTTACAGTTGTCCCCTCTCCTGGATCGCACTATCTTTGAATCCGGCAAAAACTCATTGTGCTTTGGTACTTGTTTATAGTCAGTTGCAACAAATGTTATCAGTGGATCATATATGTGGATCCAAGAGGTGGGTTTCTTGTAGATAAATGATGTTTTATCAGTACTGTAATCATCAACGTTTACGACATTAAAATTCCAAATGTTTTCTGGTGGACAGTGAAACTCTCTTTTAAATGGGGAAAACCCATACGATGCAAGGAAACCAGTACATGTGGATCCTAACAGTTAAAGTACCTCTATCTTGCTTGCTTCTGATTGCCATGATTAATTCGTAGACCTATCTGATTGCTGACTTCATTATTAGTTAATTATACTTGAATAAGCTCTCCAATTGTTTTCTAATCACCTGTGCTCATGTTACTATGATTTCGTTCTCTGGAATGGACTAACTTGTAAAGCCTTGGTCAGGAACTGATGCTCATACTGTTTGCAAACAGATATCTGAGGATGCAGCTCTCTATATAAAAGATCTGATCAATGCGCCTGAAAGCTTATTACTGGGAAGAGGCAACATTTTTATTTTCTTCAGCAACATGATTATTCAGGTACTGAAAGGTATGCCATTGCTGAACTTATTTAATAGAATCTTAATTTGTATTGATTAGATGCAATTTACGTCATTCACTTTTATAATGCAAGCCCCTGATGGGGTTTTCAATGTGAGTTCAAGTTAAGACTTCTCATTGAATGAGACCTGGTACATCTGCTCCACTTAGAGAGGAAAGAAATAAAAACCACAACTTTCTTCCTTCCCAAACATCCACATAATGTTGCTTTACTTCTCAAAAATTTAGCCTTGGATCAGTCTCATTATCTTTCATATCTTTGCCAAGAAAAAGATATACCCATATGGAACCCACTCAATTGTCATATTGTTTGCCAAGGAAATAGTCAAATGTGTGGGACCCACACCAGTGATTCACTGACTCATTTCATTTTGAAATGCTATAGAATCCACTTCTACCCCCACCCACCCCACAAAAAAAAAAAAAAAAAATCACACACAAACTACCACCACTGACCACCATCACCCAAAAAAAAAAAAGAAAAGAAAAGATGTCCATCATGAATGAAAGAAAAAGGAGGGGTAGTTTTTACCTTTTTTAAAGATTGGCAAGTTAAGGCATCTGTTCATTCACATGTTCATATTATCTAGAAGCATATTAATTAGATCCTTAGGTACCTGCGTTGTGTGTTCAGTTACACCAGAAGCGTGCAATAATATAATTTTACACTTGCACTTGAGAAACCAGAGGTATCTTTGCCTCAAGTTGATAGATTTAAATAAACATCATTGTTTAGAACAGTGGAATAGTCAAGGAACTGATATTTTTTTATACTAAAGTTCCACCCATTTAGTGATAAATTAAACATCAAGATTTATAAATCATCAGTTCTAATACACTTTTTTTGTGCCTATCCATCTACTTATCTTACATAATTCTTAGACCCGTATTCTGCGCATTAAACTTGCTGGAAATCTAGATTATATTTGGACTTGATAAAGCCAATTTACCTTTTCTACGGTTCTTTTGATTCTATTTGTATTATGTTTTGGTCTGGTGTCTCTCATTCTAGTGTTTGTTTGATTTTCCTTCTAATGATGAAGTATGATAAAACGCAAAAGTCTTGATTGGTTTCTGATTGTTATTTGTTGGTTAAGAGTGTTGAATTGTGTTATCTGTGTAACCAATATAAGTAGATCTTCTCCTGTCAGGAAAGCAGTCTAGTGCGTCTTAAATATAATTTTAAGTCATACATTTTTTTCATTGGACTGTGTTCAGCTCTAAAGCTTTTTTGTAGTAATGACATTTCAATAAGAAGGCCTTGTTCTTGTGCTGCAGTTCTGATACAAGCTGCTGATCTTTTGTCTGATATAGGAATCAGCTTTAAAGAAGGAAGTAATCATGTTTTTAATGATTAATAGGGTAGGAAGAACTTATGTAGTGAAGGTCTCTAGCAGATTTTTCTCAGTATAGGAAAATCTGAAATTTATTCAGGAGTACAATTTGTGTGAAGTCATTACTCAGAGAATCTATGTTCCTATCAAGATAAATAAGTATTTACAAGTTGACTTGGGCTGCAAAACTTGGGCTAGATTGCAGGCTGTTGGTAACCTTCTTTAAGAATGTTAAATAATTTGGCCTAAGCTCTATGTATCATCTATTTGTAAGACCTCTTTTCTCATCTAATTATTAAGATATTGTTTGGCATGAGGTCAAGTGAGGGGTCAGGGAGAGCTAACTTCTCCTTGACCTGCTATATCATGGAATTAGCTGAGTTAACACTTTGCCGAACATAAATTATGAAAGCGTTAATATAACCCTTTTAGTCGGATTAAAAAGAGTTGTCCCATCAAAAGTAAGGGGTTTACTAGTCCTCCTCTTTAGATGGGGTAATAGCTAACCATTTAATTTATAAAGAAAATAGTAATAATACTCTCTATTCCCAAACACTAAGGAAGCACACAAGGACTAAAATAAAGCTTGCCAGTAGTTAACTAATTTAATCCTCTTTATTGTAAATGGGTTAATTAAATTAACCCTTCTTAACCCCTCTTTCTTGAGTTTGCCTAACAGGACCTCAGGAACTAGAGTTGTATTTTGCCCATCAGATTTATTTTAAATCCTTAAGTGCACAGTGTTAGTTGTAGGATGGCTTTGATTAGATGTGAACTGAGTACTTCTGGCTGTTAATTGTTACTTTGCCGTAGCTTAGGAAAAGGCATTTGTATATTGATGTCATGTTTGTTGGATACATTACAGCCGTCCTTATTAATTTCATTAGTTCAATATGGAAATCATTCTGAGGCTACTGCGATGGAAATTCAGGAGCTGGGAAATATGACATTGCCTTAACAACCATAATAAATAGTTATAGCTAAAACAATGTTGTAAATAACGATAACGTTCACCCTAACTCTCGCCTCTTGATATAGTATAAAACAAGACAATGTTGCTTAACATAGGTTTCATATTTTATCATTTATTATAACAAGAATAAGGACGTCACTAAAAGATGTCTAATGGCTTAACAATAAATTCAAATGTAAATACTTAAAATTTCAAGTTCTAAACAAAGAAAATACTCTGAAGTCTCTATGGTTATATTGGATAACATAAATGCATTGAAATAACGCATGTTATATTGAAGTAATGTACATAATATTGAAGTGATGTATGCTTTTGTTGTAATAACGGAGAGATATTATGTGTGTTCGAGTTATTTTAAAAGGGTACTACTAGATGATATTATATGTTTAACTATTTAGGTATTTGGGTAATTGGGCCAATATCCATATTCGTTTATGTAACCCTCATATTCTCTATTTATGAGAGATTAGGGTTTGATTAAATAATAACTTTGCCTTCTCTATTTTGTCTACATGGTATCAGAGCAGGAGAAATTTGAAAAGTCCTAACCACAAAAGGCCTGGTACTGTTCAACGCAAACAGTAACAGAGGTTACTGTTCAACGATGAACAGTAGTGTGCGGGCACTACTCTGGCCTGCCCATCTTCCGGTGAACGTCTTCATCGTTCGACCCCTTTTTGATCAAATTTTCTAGACTTCGTGATTCTCTTTTTTAGCAAGATGCCAAGATATGTTGATTTCATTATCTTTCCCTTCAAAAGGCACCAAAATCAAGATTGAGCAAGCTAGCAATGGACCAATCATGTATTTTCTTTTTTCTTCTTTATTGTTACTACTGTCTTACCCATCTAGAATGTCTACTGGCTTACCTGCTTAGTGTGTCTGTTGATGTTTACTGGCTTACCCGCCTAGGGTTTCTTCTCGCCTCTATATGTTCCTATATTGAGGGTCTTCTATTTCTGGTTGGCTGATTATCTACCTATCACAAAAATGAGGATTTGGTTGCGATTGTTCTCTGACACTATTTTGGCTCTTGGCTTATGCTCGAGTTATATCTGGCTATGATTATACTTTTTGGGTTGCTACTTTGTGAGATCTATTTCCTGCTTGACGGCTACTTTAAATGAAGCAAACAAATATATGATGTTCTTTAACTGCTCCAGACAAAGTTAAGTTTAAGTAGTTGTTTTGTTCTTATATGTAACAAGCAGGTCATATATAATATATATGCTCCAACTTGAGGGAGAGTGTTGGATGATATTATATGTTTAACTATTTAAGTATTTGGGTAATTGGGCCAATATCCATGTCCGCTTATGTAACTCTCCTATTCTCTATTTAAGAGAGATTAGGGTTATATTAAATAATAACTTTGCCTTCTCTATTTTCTCTACGGTTACATAACATTTAAGATTTGTGATGTTACGAAATAACGAGTTACATAACGATTTTTTTCAACAGTGATCTTAAAAATTTAAAATCTAACTTTAAAGAAGCAAGGTTATACTAATCAAACAAATACAGAATTCATGTAAACAATTTTGTGTTTTCTATAAGTGTATAACTAACGAGTCATTATACTTTTGTCGTATGTAATACAAGCAGATGGTTGACTCTACACATCCTTATGTCAAGTGAAATCTTAAACTCTTAATCTTTTCTGGTGCTGTATCCCTATCTATATTGTTTTGTCTTTTTTTTCTTCTACTAGAGTAGAACAGAATACTCCGGGATAGATCAAGGACATCAATAGCAGGCTCCACAAAAGGATTGCATATGGTTTACAATTGGTTGTCCACTTCTTGCTGAATTTCTTACTAGTTGTGGCAATGGTTCAATATGAATTAATTGTCAGATAGGGATCTCCCATGAATATGGAAATATAGATGGTTTCATGGAAGGTCTAAAATATAGATAATATCCATTTTGGTGCAATTGTTTTCATAGTGTGTCTCAGGAATTATCGACCTTAATTTTAGACATTTGGTCATGGGTTCTATGCTTTATAACATTGTGCGCGTGCAAGCACACACTGTCACATCCATGCACACACAATGCACACATGCATGAAGCACACACATCCGTTAAACACATGAACACGTACATATACATATTATGTTAACTTTTTCGGGTTGGACTAAGATTTGGGGCTGTCCTTGTACTTTTTTTTGTTGCGATCTAGATCATTATTACTCTTCTTGAAGTATCTAATGCAACTTTTTTTACTCTTTGAATATAGATGGATCATCATTAATGAACATAAAGATGGAGGTTAGAGCTCCAAGGATTCACTATGTTCATCCTTCTTATTTTGAAGCAGGCAAACCTATAGAGTTTGTTGTATGTGGCAGTAATCTTAACCAGCCAAAATTTCGGTAAAGTCACATTCATATGGAATGACTGATGATCCACTTACCTCTTTATACAGAATCACGAACATGATTTTTGCCATGCACTTTATTTATTTTTGCCATACACTTTATTTATTTTTGCCATACACTTTATTTGTTTTTGTTGAAATGAAACTATTAATGCTGTTCGTATATGATATTTGGACAGGTAACATTTTGTATAAGAAATTATCCCTTGTTACTGCATCTAGTTCCATTTATGGAATCTTCCCATGCTTAACCACCACCGATGACTTCTACTTTTAGGCAATGTATATCAGGTCTCTAGATGACATAAAGAAATCCATAAAAGCCATTTGCCTAATTTGTTGTTCCAATATAAAACTAAACAATTTTTACTAGTTTCTTTCCATAAGAAATTTGATGCTTTAAATAGTGAAAAACTTTATACAGAGGAGACAGAGTACAAAGTATGAAAATCAGGAAAATAACAAAGTTCAGTGTTCACTGATCACATAAATTGACACAGAAAGGTACATTGTCTTTTATTGCCCTAAACTATCTGCAATTCGCCTAGTAGGAATCCTATCAGAATGCCCCGCAAGGCATTCTGGTCCAAGGGATTTGGCTTTTTTTTTGGGGGGGGGGGGGAGGAGGCAGTTTAGTCATTTCAACTTCTCCATGTGAGGCACAATGAACCCCGCACCGTGTCGGGTTCTTATAGAATTCCTACTCCAATTAGACTCAGAAAGCTGTATTCATATATAATCATATGTGTAGTTCCTAAAAGTAAAATCTAACTGGGTAAGCAAAAAATGACATACCGACTTCCTTTCCCCCTTTTCTCCATCTGAAAGATATGGTTTATTTATCAAAGAATAATATGCTGCAAGACTCTTCCCTCTTAGATATCTATAGTCTATGTAAAAAAGAGCTATTACCTAAAGAGTTTTGCGTAAAATTTTTAAGACTTTTTGCCCCTTGTAGCTTACCATAATCATAAGTGTTGCTAACAGTTTTGTGTCTTCAATGTGCTTTTGCATTATAAAATCTCCTCCGACAATTTTACCCTTGACAAATTGAAAATTTGCATTTAGTTGTATGTGGAACAAAGTCTGAGTGTCAATTTACACGTGTCAAGTGCACGAATCATCGAGAAGAGATCCTTTGCATCCTAAATTCTAGAGAGTGCCTACAATTGTATAGGTGGATAAATGAGATTGATTAATACAATATGCCCCTCAATTAAGAGAGTTTTAATCTAATTTATTTAATTAATAACATAATACATGGGTTCCATAGAGTGAGAGAAGACTAATTGCACCTAGACATCACCAAAATATATACTAATTGCACCTAGATATCACTGTTCAACCAAATTTGTAATAACTAAACCCTGAGATTTGATTAAGAAATAAATAACGGCTTTGGGAAATACCTATCACATTAGACTGATGCAGTTTATTTAACTATGAAATTTTTTTTTATGTCTCTTTCACTCTTGGAATTAGTACATCCACTAGCTTATATACTTTATGAGCTAAATATGAGCAATAGACCTCTTTAACCTGGACGATTATCAAATAAATCCTCGTACCTCTCAAAATATAGAAAAGGACCTGTTAAATCTCCTTTAACTTTAAGGTTTTATCAGAAACTCCCCTGAAAATGTGAACCATAATTTTTGCCGGAAAAAACATGTCATCTTTCCCCCCCTAGGAATGCCAAAACAATAGTCTTGCTAAAGGTATAGACTGTATAGTATCCAAGCCCACCCTCTTAGGAGAGAAGAAAATTTAGTATCAACCAAACTCTTTGCTTAATAATTCTTTTGAATAAAAGAGATTGCTCCGAATAAATTTCTTTACAAGATCCAAAATTGGTAATAAAATAATAGGAATCTTACTATTTGGATTAACCCGTCATAAATTAGAACTGGAATGACCTTATATA
>JBAKGM010000326.1:8928423-8945648 GCA_037177215.1 Asparagus racemosus | reverse complement strand
TTCTGTTCGAGTTTGTAGAGAGTGTTAAACTTTGTAATTGAGAGTTACACGTGTAATTTTCATTTATTTTCATTAACGAAACGTTTTGTAATGGAATTATCAAAGAAACTCCCTTTCGACGCGAACATTCACAAAGTCATCTAACCAAACAAAAAGACTTGCATCATCAATGAATGTCTTTATGCCTGGTGCAAAACTTCATTGCAATAACTGACGAGAGAACAAGTTCAACTAATTGATAATGCCTTAGACGGCCTACATAAGATCATGCAATCGAACGAAAAGTTCTTGCATCATCATCATTGTATATCTTCAATTGAAAGTAAGGATAATGAGCAAAGTTTTAGACCTCCAACTTTTTCCACACTAAAAGCAATATACATCTCAATTTCTAAGGCGATTTTTTCCGTTGTATCTCGCTTCCTCGGATATGGGCCGAAAGCATTAAGTGGGTAGCAACTACAAATGCAAGCCAGTAGGAAAAAACAGATGTTTCAACAGAACACTTCCACTGAACTCTGAATTTTCTCATATAATCATGTCATCAAACACATTACTAATAAAGAAAGCATAGACAAAGAGCCTTTTTCTACTCAGCAAACACTAGCGCACGTCATTACTTCCCTCGGATAAGAGTTTTCTTCACATAAACATTCCACAAAACAACTTACGGGCATTTGGTTATTACAAACTTAAGTAAAACAAACAGTGTGAATTTGGCTAGCCTGCAAAGCTGCGGGCGCTGTCGGCGGCGATGATTTGACCGGAGATGTAAGAGGCAGCAGGCATACAGAGGAATGCTGCTAGTGATTCTACCTCCATTGAATTCGTCCCATTGGGATCGTAGACTCATATTTAGACAAAGCCGCTTCATCATTCATCGACTATTCAAGAAATATATTCATACATAGGTAACATAGTAACATATCTAAAAACAATAAAACTATAATTGAAAAAAAGATGAATGAGAGAGATTTACATTGCGCAACACTGGCTTATTTATTGCTCCAGGCGCAATGGCATTAGCTTTAATACCATCCTTAGCCCATTCACAAGCTCTCAAGCCAGCTAAGAAAAAAAATCCAAGTAAAACAAATGCATCATTAAATGAAAAACAATCATCAAAAGCCAAAATTTTCTCAAGTTAATAAAATATGTACCTTTACTTAGTGAATAAATGGACATATTTGGTGCAGTCGCTGGCATGGTAGAGATTGCGGAAGTGAAAATGATGCAACCTGACCCCGGTGCTTTAAAAAGAGGGTAAGCTAGTTGGCTCAGATGGAAACCAGCTTCTAGGTTAACGGTCATAATGGATGAGTATTCTTGGAGATTATAATCAATTGTGGGCTTCTCAATTACTGTTCCTGCATTATGGATCTAGCGAAACAAAGTGTCAAGAACTAAGCTAAATAATGAGATAACTAGGATTAATTACATTCCGATAACCTAAGGTATGGTGTAATTACACGGGTGATCTTTGAAGTTTGCGTGAATCTGACGGTAGGTTAACATTGTTGTTTTTTGCTAACATGGAATTCTTATCAGATGTTGGTTATGCTTAGAGTTAGGGTTAGGGCTAAGGTTAGGATTGGGGCTAGGCTAACAGAGATTACTGACGATTAGTTCGGGTTATAACAATGAAACTTTAAGTCAGAAATGTTTGCTATAACTCTAACCCAAATCCTAATCCTAGCCCGAAATAAAATTCTAAACGTAAACCTAACACTAATCAACATCCAACCTGACTCCAAATCAGCAAAAAAAAAAAACATTGTTTACCTGTTGTCAAGTTCCAGAATCACCAGTGCAATTACAATTAGTAACATCAGGTTACCCGTGTAGATATGCAGACTTCAAGGTCACCCTTGTCATTACACCATACCTCAGGGTATCAAAATGATTAATCATAGCTTATAAGGTTGATTACAGAGTATGTATAATTAATTAGTCGCTATCTAACACTTTAATTTATAAGATGCATATCAGGTTCTTATTTAAAAATAGATATGTGGGCACCACTTACAAAAATATCAAGTTTCCCATTTAACAAGAAGGAAACGTTTTCCATTAGTTTCTCTCGTTCAGTTTGAGAAAACAGATTGCAAACTGATCCTGTTATTGGAATGTCCAACCTCTTCCACCTTTGCAGACATTTATTGAGATGGGCTTCATTTTCAGTACATGTATGCACGGTTGCACCGAAAGCTACTAACTCTTCAACAATAGCATGCCTAATTTGAGTTCATATAAGAGAGTCCACGTATATCACTCTCAACTTCTCAATAAAACAGAGCATGTGATATGACTAATAAAGGTCCAAAATCAATGAAATGTGCCAGGTTATAAGTGTATTTTTCGATGTGTTAAGATGATATATGTAACTAAAAAAACAAACATTGAAGACCTGCTTATTTTGCTAATGAATTATTAATAACTAGACTAGTGATGGCAAACGTCATGTTAGTCACATCTAGGATGAGCATTAATTGATTTGAACCGATTGAATTTTTACAGTTCGGTTATGTTTTAGAATTTGGTTTGGTGGGCTTGGTTTGAGAAAATTTCAACCCCAGTAAATTGAACTGACTGCCCTCTCAATCGTTTAGAACATACTCGTTCTTTCTTTTCATTAGACCATAAATTTGTTTCTCTTTTTTCCTTAAATTGTTTGGTATTTCAATTAATTTGCATCATTTTTTTATAGATCCCTTACTCCACATTTTTCTTTCACTTTTTTTCTGGATAACCATTTTTCTTAATTAAACTAGTCCATGTCCTAACCGAACAGACCGAACCAAACCAACTGAACTCATCATTTTGGTCAATTCGGTTTCAACTATAGAATAATTCAGTTTGATTTTGTACAAATTTGTAAAACCCGACCTAGCCGACTATTTGCTCATCCCTAGCCCCATCCGAACAGATAGAGCTCACCATTTTCAACTTTACAGAGCTCATTTTGTTGAATGAGTCGCCAGCATGTATCTAGTGAAATTTTTTAAATTGAACCAAGAACAAGTGTTTTATACCGATGCCGCTTGTGCCTCCAGTGACTAAAGCGGGTGCTCCAGCGAGGGACCACCTCCCCCCTCTCTTAGTGGAGGAGAAATTGTTTATGCACTCACTCTTTTCACTCTCCATGGATATCTATCTTTCCTCTGTTTGTGCTTATGCTTGATGACTATACTTAGATGGCCTTTTATAGTTCTCTTGAGCATCTTGACCAACCTGCCCACCCACCCACCCACAGACACGCACTCATGAGTCACCACTGCTCACCCACGTAAAACAAAAAATCGTGGCAATTATCGAGTATGCTTCACTATCATTGAAAACGAAATACTAGGCACGAGAAACACAACTGTGCATAAAATGCGAAGTAAGAGGAAAATGTGACCCGAAATAGGAAAATAGTCATTGACGCTAGAGTAAGAACAATATCTCTTTGAGTTTGATAAGCCCTTGGTCGGTCATTTATGAATCTTTAATTGCTTGTCAACTTTTAATCCTTTTTTTCTTTCTTTCTTTCTTTCTGTCTTTTTTTCCTTGGGGTACCCTGCTTATTTGGCTATCAGACGTCTGGTTTGCTTGTTGATGATATCATAAGGAAGTTGCCCGCAAAAGCAGCTGCCAGAACTTACCCGGAGCTATATGTAACATAATGGAGCACCAATTTCTTCAAAAACGATATCTTAAATATGTATATTGTTAGGATATGGCTTTTTAATCCAAGCTCAGCCTCCAGTCGGACTCAACATTCTCCATCCGAGGTGGGTCCTCCAATCCAATGCTGTCAGTGCCCACGTGACACTACAGTCCAAACATGATCCCTTCTACAGATTATTCTGTTAGACAGTTTGGTGCTCCTAGCATAACTATCGCCTGAGGCCTTTGCTTCTAATTGGTGCTCCAACTTCCTATCTAGGCAATCCCTATCACATAGTACTTGACGAACGACCCTCTTTCTTGCCAAACACAACATACACAGTCTCAAGAGTCTCTAACAAGCTAAGTTTATCCTCAACCTACAGAGCTATGATAACTTATCTAACTTATTAAAAGTCTTTAGTATGTCATTTTCTGATTCTTTAGTACGTCATTTTCATATGCAAATCACTGACTTGGGACATTGTAGGGGCTTTCGCGGTGATCACGCTTTACTCGTTAATGTGTTTACTTGTCTCAGTGTAGGCCTTCTGATCCAAACCCTCAGAGGCGTCAGACTGATTCCTCTCATGGATGCTTCTTATTCCCTACACTGTTAACACGATCATCATCATCCTCACCAACTCATCTAGGTTCTGCTGTCTAGGTCCCGCCACATCAGACGTAAAAGATATGTCACAACTCCACATTTTGCCGCAGAAATATACATGTTAGATTAGACATAGTCACGTAGACATACGCATATGAACGGATGGGTCTGATTGTATCAATGAGCAATTTTCTATGACTGATAGTAATGATTGACCATGCACAGGCTGTGTTGAATTTTATCTCCTTGTACACCCCGCATGTCCTGTTTGTTGGCTCAAATACTAATACAATTCACAAATGGTGCAACGGCAAATGGCCCTTTGAGGCAACATTCTATGCTTTCAAAAATAAGTGCACAGACTGAAGGTTTCCACTCTCAATCTTCTCAAGAGTTCAACTCCGGCTTGATTATAGAAGTTTTACAAAACAAGCTCTAGCTTGTATACAAGGCAAAGTCCTAGCCTCTCATGCCGGTAAAACATGGAATTCAGATTACAACATTTCCTTATAGAACTAGACAGAAATTTGAACAGTGAAAAATCAAACTGTAGCATCTATAGAATTTGTCCACCAAGTACTGTAAAACCTCCATCCGCAGAAATTATTTGACCTGTAATGTAAGAAGCAGCAGGCAAGCAAAGAAACGCTGCAAGAGATGCTACCTCCTCTGGCTCTCCAAATCGCGCGAGAGGAACACTAGCAGCTATTTTTCTTTCAATTTCATCGTTCATCCACTGTTACAAACAAAATTATTGACGTCAGAATGTCAGATTTTCTAATTGCGGTTAGACCCCTTGTAGTATCGCCCAATTGTGGATAGACCACTGATAGTTCTATTGCAGTAGATAGACCCCATCATTGCTTTTTTTTGTTGACTCAGGAGGTCTATTCGTCAAAAAACATTTCTCTTTCTCCAAGCGAAAGTACAGGTGGTCTATCCGCAATTAACCCTAATGCTTTTGAGTGACATGGTGGATAACTACCGTGTGTCTTTAATAAGAATTTGATGAAAAAGCCAAAAGATGCGAGTAAATATTACCACATACAGAAGCAACAACTGCACCGAAACAATACAGAAGAAACAAAAGAACAAAATCACAAAATGAACAACTGGCAACTTAAGGATTGGAAGGAACAAGTATCCTTGTGAACTCCGTTCGTTCATCTACTTACCAAGCAGAGGTTAGTCATCCGTCTCAATGTCAGATATATTCAGCATCAAATATTTAGTTAAACAACATTTTCATGGAAAAAGTTAAGGGGTTCGGTAAGGGAAAAAATTGGGTTTCAGGTGGTGGATGTAATGTTGCATCATGATTGCATTGAGTGTACCTATTGAATAGAAAATGAGGTAATAAAGTCATTACGCTAAAATTCCGCCTAAAATTTTTTGTCTGACTTATATTTGGTCTACTTCTACTATATCACAAATGAAAGTCAGGTAGTACACAATAGTTAGTTAACAAATGTAGGTGAAAACTATTGTTAATGTTTGAGAGCCTTTGAGGCATGATTCATGAAAGATGAGCCATTCTTCTTTTAGAAGTTCAGAATTCCCATTAATGGGTCTAATACCACCATCTTTATCATTATGTTTTGAATTGGAATTATCATAGTGTGTAAATTTATTTCTTCCTTTTTATCCATTTCAAACATAACAAACAGATAGAACTTAAAGGAGCAAGATATTCATGAAACTTACAGGTTGTACCATTGGGGTCAAAATGCCTCCAGGTGCAATACAATTAGTTCGAATATTGTCATTTGCCCACTCACATGCCAGATTCTTAGTGAGTTGGTTCATTGCTCCTATGCCAAATCAGAAGTAAACATAAATAACCATTATCAAGTTTAGTATGAACTTATCATCTTGAACACGGGTTTATTAGAAATACCTTTACTTGCTGAATAAATGGAAAGACCAGGTAATGCTACAGTACCAGCAATTGAAGAGATTAATATGATGTTTCCTCGCTTGGATGCCTTAAGAAGAGGGTGAGCTAGTTGGCTTAAATGAAAAGCTGACTCAAAGTTTGTAGACATAATGAATGAATAATCTTCTGCTGTGCAATCCACGACTGGCTTAGTAATAACTGTTCCTGCATTATTAATCTAGCCGCAGAAAAATAATTAGCTATGAGTATACAACAAATTAAAGAAAGAAGAATAAATATGTCCTGTTAAGTCCATACCTTCCTATAGTTTTGGCTAATTACTATAGATGATAGGTTTAATTGTGGATAGACCACTTCTAGTATCTGAATTTATTTACTACCCCTCTAGTTTTATTGTTGCAGATAGCCCCCTGAGCAAAATTTTTTGACCGTTTACCCACAAACAAAGAGAAATTTGTTTTTATGATAAATAGACCCTTGAAGGTAAGAGAGTAAAAAAAGATTCACTTATGGGTCTATCTGCAGAGAAAAAACTAGAGGGGTAGTAAGTTCAGAACAATGATACTACAGTGGGTCTATCCACAATTGACCCTTCTTTATAATTATGGCATGGATTAAGAGAAAATTGCTAGCACTTACAAGAATATTCAGCTTTCCATGGAAAATGGAAGAGACCCTTTTCATTAGTTTTTCCCGCTCTTCACGAGAAGATACATCACATACTGAACCTGTGACATCAAACTTTAAGTTTCTCCACTCTTCCAAGCATTTCTCTAGCTCTGTTTCATTTCGCGAGCATGTATGGACTCTTGCTTCAAGCAATGCTAACTCTTCAACTATAGCATGCCTACAAATCCACCAAAGTCAGGCACAATTGCTAAATATTTTTGATATTTTCATAAAATTGACATGAATGTGCTCGTGCCTCTAACTCATAAAGAACAAAGTACAATATTTGGATCTACCAGTAAAATTACTGGAACTCTCTAAACTTCAGGGTGGGGTTTTTTGGTGACACCAATTAAGTTTAAATAATTTTTAATTGAAATGATTAGTTTCATTTTATGATTTAGTTTGATTCAATTTTATGATTTACAGTCTATTTTTTAAAGTAAGCAATATAACACTTTCTGTATTAAACATTGAGGTTGTCCTATAGATTTGATATTAGTAAACTGATTACATGATCCTTAATCGTTGCAAAGTTGCAATGGCTAAACTTGGCATGTTCCATACAGAAGGATGGAACCTTGCTTCGATCTCTAGGTTTATCTGGGAGATCCAAACCAAGAAGGATGTTCTATGGATAAAATGGGTTCACGAGCTTGATCTCAAACAGTATGATATTTGGCATGTTAAGCCTACAGTTGGGAATTCATGGCAATGGAAACAGGTTTTAAAAGTTTCAGTGATGCAAATATCAGATGATTTAAAAAAATTTCTTACATTTTGGGTGGAGTTTAAAAGTCGATTCATTCTCTAACATTTTCAACAGCCTAGAGAGATATTCCATACTTAAAACAAAGAGGTATAGAGATATATAGGGGGTCACCAGTCTAAGCCCTCTCTGTCCAGCAAAAAAAAAAAAATCCATATAACAAGTCATTGAACAATACGGAATACTTAGGACTAGATACACATAGCGTAATCCAAGTAACCATCCTTTGTGGGAAGCCCAACTCAATAAGCATGTGTTTCAAGAACCCCTGATCTTATGAATCATAAACTTTCTTGATGTCAGTATTAATCATTGCCCCTGGGGATAAATTGTTTCCTTCCATATTGCTTCACTAACTCATGTCCAAGCATGATATTACTAGAAATAATCTTCCCTTTCACAAACGTAAATTTAGCTTCACCAACAATACTACCCATAACATCTTGCAGCCTTGTAGTAATGACATTTGTTATAACTCTATATACAAAGTTACAACAAGCAATTGGCCTAAGATCATAAGCAAATTTAAGGCAATCTACCTTGGGCAATAAAATAAGAGAGGTGACATTCAATTGTCCCAAAAGCTTATCTGTTTTAAAGAATTCTTCGATTACATCAATCAACTCGTCCTCTATCACATCCCTAGTACTCCTATAGAAACTTGCAACATAACCATCATGTTCTGGAGCATTATCTTCAGGAATGCAATAAATTGCATGCTTAATATCCTCCCCTGACATTTCTGTATATTATATTCTTATTCTATAATTGTTGCAAACTGTTCATTATTCGGTCTATTTATCTAGATTTATAGTCATGTTTGAGCCAAGACTTGAATTAGTTGATACTTGGAGCTTGTTTTTATCAAACTAGCTGGATATTGGAACTGTTTATTTCTCTTTTATTGCTTTTGCATTTTGATATTACTATGATGTTGAGGTTGTTGTGATGACACTTATACTTTTAATGTATATTTATATTATACGTTATTCTGGATGTACAAATAAAACATGTTATAGAGTATTTATTTGGTAAGTAAGTTCTCTTTGATTTGATTAATATTCTGCATACCAGCTTGTGTCCCATCTCCAAGGAGTGACATGTAGCGAGAACTCGAGTTCCTCTTTTGGGGATGAAAAAGGGTAGATGGGAAAAAAGAGTGCACTCTGTTTTTAGGGTTTTTGAGAATGTGTTTGCGATCAAATTAGGGTTTTTGAGAAGAGATTAGGTTAGTGAAAGTTCTTACATGCAAAAGAACAACAATGGTGATTGGGAGTGGGTTGAGTCAATGGGTGAGCAAATGGGTAGGCCTCTACCACCCATGTAGTGCCCATTTATCATTTATTGAGATTGAACCCACCAAATTTGGTCCATTTGACTAATGGGTAGGTTTGGGGGGGCCAAATGGTGGGCGGGTGGTGTAAAGCTCAAATTTTATCCTAGTCGTGTCCCCATATAACTTATCAACTATTTAAGTATAAAAACATTTAAAGAAAAATAAAATTTACATGCCTAAACTTTTATTCATTGCAAATAAATAATACATAAAATATTTTCATAATTATCCTCGATGTGTTTTTATGTTTTGAAAATGTTCAATATAGACTCATTACTAATAGTAATAAACATGTCTTTCACAATGAACATCACCAAACAATCATTCATTCAATGATACAACAACAACAACAACAAACAAACAAGTCTTTATCCCAAATGTTTGGGATCGACTACATGAATCCTATGCTTCCATTCCACTCTGTTGTGGATCATCTCCTCCATTAAGTTAGCCCTAATCATATTCTTCGTAATTACTTCTGACCAAGTCATCTTAGGTCTATGTCTAAATCTTCTATCTCCATCAACTATTATCTCATCACTTCTCCTAACCGGTGCACTAAATGGTCTCTGTTATACATGACCAAACCATCTTAATTTATTCTCTCTCATTTTATCCTCATTAGGAGGAACCTCTAATTTAGTACGGATGTGCTCGTTTCTTATCCTATATTTTAGTGTATACCCACAAGACCATCGTAATATTCTCATTTCTGCTGCACTCATTTTTTGGACGTGTTATTTTTTTACTTCCCAACACTCTAACCCATAGAGTATTATTGGTCTTATAACCGTCCTATACAATTTTCACTTGAGTTTTATAAGTACTCTACGATCACATAAGACTCCTGAACCACTTCTCCATTTCAACCATCCTAATTTAATTCGATGTATAACATCATCTAATATATCACCATCGTTCCTAATGATTGATCCTCAGTAACGAAAATAATTAGTTTTAGGTATTTCTTGACCATCAATATGTACAATAGGCTCTCTTTCTTTAATAGTTTTACTAAAAATACACTCTATATATTCTGTTCTTGTTCTACTAATTCTAAAGCCTTTATATTCAAGAGCTTGTCTCCATCTTTCTACTTTAGAAATTATACCTCTTCTGGTTTCATCAACTAGCACTATATCAGCAGTAAATAACATACAATATAAGATTTCATCTTTAATGTGCCTAGTAAGTTGGTCCATAACTAATGTAAAAAGGTAAGGACTTAAAGCTGACCATTGGTGTAAACCTATAATAATAGGAAACAGTTTAGTCTCTCCTTCATTAGTTTTTACTCTAATTATTACTCTATCAAACATATCTTTAATCACATTAATATATATATTAGATACATGTTTCTTTTCTGAAACCCACCACATTAACTCTCTAGGCATTCTATCATAAGCTTTTCTTGATCGACAAAAATCATATGTAAACCATTTCTCTTCTCTCTATATCTCTCCATCAACCGTCTCAAAATATGTATAGGTTTCGTAGTTGATCTCCCAGACATAAAATTAAATTGATTGCTCGATACACTCATCTCTTTTCTTAATCTTTGCTCAATGATCGTCTCCCAAAGTTTTATAGTATGACTCATTTTATACATTGATAATTTGATTAACTTTGTATATCTCCTTTATTCTTGTATATAGGTATTAAAGTACTAATCTTCCACTCATCTGGCATTCTTTTCGTCTTAATAATCTTATTAAATAGTTTAGTTAACCATCCTAAGCCTATATCTCTAAGATATTTCCACACCTCAATAGGGATGCTGTCTGATTCTACGGTTTTTCACTTTTCATTTTCTTTAATGCATCTTTAATCTCTCTAATCCTAATTTTTTGACAATATCTATAGTTTCTATCATTCACTATATGGTTAAAATCTTTATTTTGCTCACTTATTTAGTTATCATTAAACAATTGATGAAAGTAACTCCTCCACCTCTCTTTTATTTCCCCCATCAATCACTAAAGTAATCACTAATATATCGACCACAATATGCCTGAATGATGCAAAAGAGAAAGAACCAAAATTTAGAGCGGTAATAGCTAACGAACAATCCGAACTAATGACAATAGAAGAAAAGGCTGCTTCACTCACATGTTGAAGGCTTTGACGAATTGCCAACAACTCACATAAAAAAAAGATATATTTAATCTCATACCACTAAACTCAACAGATCAAAAAGGACTAGTACATGAAAGACCTAAGCTACTAAAATCAAAGCACCCTAATTATTTCTTTTACCTTTCCTTTTTTTTTTTTTGAATTAGCTTTTGCGCCTGTAAGAAGGATACACCAGAAGGAAAAGAACATTAGAGAAGAAACATTCCTAAAGAGAAGAATTACTTGCTGCACAGACTTTTCTAGCTGGTATTTGTAAACATTTCAAGTAGAAAACTTAGGAGTTTGTCTAATTCGCCTCCGTAATTTGCATTGGAAATGCTCAAAGTTTGATCTTTTATTTCTTTGATCCAATAAATGAGAATTTCTTGTGGAGTTATGATTAGATGAAGATAATCTAGAAATGTTGTTACATTATTATATTTATTTAAATCATGAAAACTGAGAAAAAGAAGATGTAACTAACTTGATAAATCATTCAAAAACTAAAGCAAGCTTATCCTTGTAGATATTTTCTCTGTCTTTAAATATATTACTGATTATTTAACATAATAATATCATTAACTTATTTTAGAATAGATTTTCCAACATATTTTCATATTATTTCTTATAGAAACAGATTCTATCAGCAATTTTCAAGATTGCAACCCAAGAAATATGTTACTGATTATTTAACCGTTATTAAATTGTTTATTATCCCTCTATATTTTGAGAGAATATATTAAAGAATAAAAGAAATTTACTATATTTTGAGAGAATATATTAAAGAATAAAAGAAATTTAAAAATTATAATACTTCAATATGTTTTTTCTTTGTGGCTCGTCATCTTATGTAGTGTGTTACTGTAATTCATATAGTGACCTGTTATTTTGGTAACAAAGTGCACCAGAGCTCTAAATAGAAGGGGACAAGCGTAATTTGGACATCTCCGCTAAAATTTCTTTCAATTTAACACCAATTAGTCTTGTACGATAAAGAGAAATTCGAATGGCAGCTGCAGTTTCGTGATTGCCACGTTCACTCTTGGTAATTAGGGGGACACATGTCCTTAACCTTAAAACCAACCCTAGACCCAAATCTAACCCAACCCATTAAACTCAGTTTCGCGCGCGTGTCGAAGGACAGTCGCGAGTCGTGACTGTGCTTAAGACCTTTTTGTACAATAATATTGTTTAAGCCCTCTTGTAGAAATACACAAGACACTCTCCTAAAGGAGAAAAGGATAACTAATGAACTGATCGCACAATGACTAAGGTTATTCAAAAATTTGATTCGTACAGTTATAAAGTAGTTATACTACTTGATTAAAGGCTAAATAGCATTTAAATATCTTATAGTTTATATGACTTTGCATTTATATACCTTATCTTTTTTTTCTAGACATTTAAATACCTATAGTTTACATGACTTTGCACTTATATATCCCATCTTTTTTTCCTTGATACTTAAATGCCAATAGTTTACATGATTTTGCACTTATATATCCAATGTTTTTTTTCTTCTTGACATTTAAATACCTATTGTCATTTAAAATAGCACTTTGCTACCTTCTTTTAGTTAAATGATGATATATTCTCCTAAAAGTTTCCATGTGATACGCAGTGATAAAAAGTGGTTAATTATAATCCTAAAGTTGGTTGAATTAGAGTCAAAACTAATGTTAAGGGGAATTCTAAGTGGGAATAAATCAGATTGAAAATGAGTTTTTAGTTAAAAATACCAACTTTAGGGGTATAATTGATCAATTGTTATCATATGCAAGTTAAATGAAGACTTTTATTGGCAAATTTTCAATTTTTAACGATAATGTTACAACATTTGACTAAGAAAAGGTAGTAATGTGCTACTTTAAAGAACAATAGGGTATTTAAATGTCAAGGAAAAAAATGATAGGGTATATAAGTGCAACATCATGTAAACTATAGGGCAATTTAATGTCAAGAAAGAAGACAGGGTATATAAGTGCAAATTCAAGTAAACTATAGGGTATTCAATGTCAAGAAGATAGGGTATATAAGTGCAAAGTCATGTAGACTATAAGTTATTTAAGTGCAATTTAAGTACAAAGTCATGTAGAGTATAAATTATTTAAGTGCTATTTAGCTTTGATTAAAAGATCCTTAGTATGAAACATACTTATGTAATTTTATGTTTCGATATAAATCATTATTAATGCAAATTATGTCACTTACTATGAAACATATAAAGTTAAGAAATAAAAAAGAAAACTTTTCTCTTATTAGTTTTTTTCCTTGATTTTTATTAAATAAAAAGCCAAAGTACTCAGAGTCAACCAGTTCTGATCGTAGAGTTCTTTGTTCGAAAAACAAAAAGAATAGCAGCTACAAACAGAAGTTGAGTGCCCTTGAAAGGATTAGTGGGCATTTCTTCAATTTCCATGTTATATTTCCTCAAATGGATTCTCTTTCATCTTTAAAACTTAAACACTTCTTCCATTCTAAACCTTCAATAAAAAACAGATTTCCCTCCCATGAAATCAAAACCAAACCACCCAATGGTCCTCCATTCCATTTTGGAGCAAACTATGCATCCTCGACGAAAGACGGAGGGAAGGGAGTTGATCGTACCAAGATTGTTGGTGGTAAGGTTACCATTCGGTAGGCGCCGTCGTACTCTATGTAGAGCCCCAAGACCTACATTTGCCAAGGCTACTACGATGTCGCGTTCTGCAAGCTAACAAAGAAATTTGTACTCTAGCCGAAGCCCAAGATGTCGTAAAAAATCAAGGAGTTCAAAGAAAAGATGCAGAGTTTGGGCTTGAAGAAATTGACCCCGACGGAGAAGAAAGCCTTGGACAAGGAACGGATTAAAGTATCTTATCGCTTCAACAACAAATTTGAACTAAATACTCATTACCATATAGTGGTAACTGGTAAGTTTACTTTTAATGTTTTAGATTGTTAGCTATGCAGATTAGATTTTAACTTCTTCCCGTTCTCCTCATTGAAGCACTCCAACATGAAGATCCCGTGCTATGATTGTTAGAATTACTACGAGACCGCTACTCATGAAAAACAACACTTCTGCCCATTAGGGAGAAGAAGAAATAGAATAGGTTTCGTTTTATTTTGTATTTTTTTATTAATAAGTGTCTATCTATTTGGGGTTTAGGAATAGTGGATGTCTCAATATTTTGTTTATTTTATGGGGGTTTTGAACCTTTTTTGGGTTGGGACTTGGGACTTTAAACCTTCCTTTTTCTTCTTTTTTTATAAGGGTCTATTTAGGGTTTACAAATCACAGATATCTCAACATTTTGGTTATATTGGTCGGGTTTTGAAATTTTTTGGGTTATTTTAATCACGTTATAGGTTTAGGTTGATGAATCTAGATATATATTTCGACTTGTAATTAGAAATGTTTTGATTAAATCCTCTTAGGGCTTATACCCATTGATTCTTCCCCAAAGAAAATTAATGACTTGCTTTGCATGTTAATTTATATGAGGTTCATAGTGTTTTAAAATTTCTCTCTCCTGTTTTGGTAGATGGACTAATTGAATTTTATTAGTTAAATTTACTTGTTTACTTCAAGTTTTAATTAAGGGTAATTGAAATTTAGACAACAAGAGTTGTGCTCTTGTGTTCCATGTCTTAAATTTTTTTTCATAGGCTCTACCTTTTTTATTTGCAATTCACAAATTTGAATTTGCACTAAGGGGTTATTTACACTTATAATCTGTAATAAGAAAATACAAATATAACTGTAACTTTCGTTTCAGTGTAACTGGAATTTTTGCAACTGCAAAGTGACTTGCAGTCAAATTAGCGGCAAGTAACTTTCTAAAATTATGATTCATTTTGCAATTATAGCTTCAAAAAGATTATAATTTTAGCAAAAGAGTAGATAGTGAAAGTGGTATTCTACAAGATGAGATGTGTGTTTTATGAGCCAATGGTAAATAGGAGAGATCATCTTTACTTCTAATGAGCTTATTCTCAAGAAGTCCTTATTTCTATTTTTAAAAAAGTGAAATTAAGGACTCCAATTAGAAGGCGGTCTATATTTGTTGAATGGTTCCAGAGGGTAGTCAAGGAGAAAAAAATCAGTAAGCTGCTATAGACGAGGGTTGTTGCTTGCTGCCATATACTGGATTTGGCATGAAAGAAATTCCAGATACTACAAGTTAGAGCCCCATCCTTCTCAGTATGGAGTTTGTCAGTTTATGGCAGAAGTTAGTTGAGCGGAGATTTTGGTTGTTTTCATTTGGTATGTGTTACTTGTAAATCTTACGGTGGTCTGGGTATAGAGATTGTAGTAAGAATTGGTTTGTAGAGCTTTGGCTTTTCTTCATGAATACAAGTAAGTTTCTTTGTTTACCGGGGTATGCCTGGGTATCTTTGTGTAAAGTTTGTTTGAGCAATAAAAGGTCTCTCATCTTCTCAAAATATAAATAAAAATGAAAATGACACAATCAGCAGAAATCAGCTCATTCCCTTCTAACAAAAATCAAAATTTATTAATATCGAAAATGAATATATCACCTACAGGTTCATGTTCCATATACAAGCCTAAACACTTGACATCAAATCCAAAAACATACTAACTTGAACGCTAGAACTCACTTGGTAAACATGAACGGCACCAAATGCCCCAAATGCAGCGCCTCCGAGGATGGTCCTCTCCCCGTGTACAAGTAAAACTTCTCCCCTTTCTCGTACAAATCGAGAATCTCATTGAAATCCCTAAATCATCAAAAAGCAAAAAGTTAGAAACATCAAAGCCCAGATCATGGGGACTGGAAATTTGGGAAGAGATTTCACCTGTGAGCGAAGAACACTCCGCGGCGAAGGAACACGTGAGCGGGGCGTGAGGTCAATCGCTGGACTCGATCGACTAGGGTTTCGTTGAGCCTTTGGCAGCCGAACTTCTCGACTAGCTTGTCGTAGTCGATCTTGCCGCCGTCCTTGGCAGTTACTTCCCATGGATTCACGACCTGCTCTTCTTCGGATTCTACCTTGTTCTCGAGCTCTTCCATTGGAGAGAGCTGGGAGAAATTAGGGGCAAGGATTAGGGCAATTAATAACAAAAAAACCCCCAAACCAATTTCGAGGGTTAAATATCGAATCGTAGCCTAACCGAGATCGAGAATGAGAGCAGAATCTTGACAGAGGATTGTGCTCTTACTTGCTTTGAGATCGCCGCCGCTCGCCGCCGCCGATAGTCGAGCTTCGATGAGTTTCAGTGCTGAAACGAGGAAGACGAGCGCGTCGAGGTGCTAGGGTTAAAGAGATTGTTAAACGGGTCATATGCGGGTATTTAGTGTCGACCCGAATTACCCTCTATACTAATTCGGGTAAACCGGTTTATGGCCCGTACCCGTATATTTCTACTACGATTGCAATCTGATGGGATACGGCTCAGATATAGAAATTAACGTATCCATCATCATGGATACAAATAGGGATATACATATGCCATAAGGAAATCTCGTATCTATATTCATTAAAATCGGATATGAATATACACATAGATATACTTGTGGATAAAAAAATTGCAAGAAAACATATAATAGTAGAAAAAAATTAGTCATAAAATACATTGTATTTTATTAACATTTTCGCTATATCTGAAAAACTAGCACTAAGCCTCTTGGTAATCAAAACTAATTTCCAATCTATCAATCTAATGATTAAAATACTTACAATTGTGTGATCAACATAAATACGGATATTTGGAATATGAATTAGGATATTTTACTACATATCCATCATATCCTATCAAATACAGATATTTAGTTATCATATATGTATCCTAATCGATACGGATACATGTATATCGACACTAACCGATTTTTTTGGATTGGGTCAATATGTTGGGCCGAAAATGGTAATCATATACATAGTAGATGTGTAATTAGGGGTGATCACTATTCGGTGCAAAACCGACTAAACAAATTGAATTGATCGAACTTCAACACTTCAGTCCGATTTTAGAAAGTTCTTTGTTCAATTTTAGAATATTTGAGAGCGAAATAATCGGACCGATTGCTCTTAACGTAATTGTCTTAAACCCACGCTTTATACAGGGAAATAAATAATATATATACTAATATTTTTACGTATTGTTATGGTCCTGAACGCTCAATGAGGCTAATCAACGTGATTAAGGGGATAATACCTCCTTCCCAGGCGACGTTAG
>JBAKGM010000326.1:8908198-8928323 GCA_037177215.1 Asparagus racemosus | reverse complement strand
TCGAGCGTGAGGTCCGTTTTATCAATGGGCATGGTTGCCGCGACTCCCTTCCCCTTGGTGGAGAGTGCATAGCAAGCTCTGGCCTCCTTTTGGTCGCTCCTGACCATCTCGACTCCTCTCAGGGTGGGCAATTTGATCATCTGGTGGTAGATGGATGGGATAGCTCGCAGATGATGAAGGGAAGTTTAGCTGAGAATGACATTGTGGGCCGATTTGATGTCCATCACCACAAAACTGGACATCGACGGTTGACTAGCAGGGGGGTCGTCTCACTGTTAAAGGGAGAGTGATCAACCCTTCCGGCAGCTAAGAGTGCCATGTGAACCCGATCAAGGGACCCAGAGAGGGCTGCAGCTTAGACCTGTCGATCTTCATGCGGTTGAACGCATCTAAGAATAGAATGTCGACAGAACTCTCAGTGTCGATCATAATCCTTTTCACTTCAAAACCGTCGATGTCGGCCGTGATGACGATGGGGTCGTCATGAGGCGTTTCAACACCCGCCAAATTGGCCTCGCTAAACTAAATGGGCATATCGACCTTCGACTTCTTGTCACAACTATCCACTCGTAGGGCATGTTTAGCATACCTCTTCCGAGCGTTGTTAGACTCCCCACCCAAAGTGGGGTCGCCAGTGATGGTGTTGATAACCCCTCGACCAGCTTGCCCCACTTCTTTGTATTCTAGGTCGAGTCGAGGTCGAGGGTAGCGAGACCGACGTATTCGGTCGTCTCCTTTAGGATGCTGATCCCTGTGGATCAAATTCTTCAAGAAACCCCTCCGATTGAGGTCTTCGATATTTCTCTGGAGGACACGGCAGTCTCCAGTGTTATGGCCATGATCTCTATGATACCGGCAGTATTGTCGGGGGTCTCTCTTGCTTGGGTCGGCCCTCATCGGCGGCGGCGACCTGGTGAGGAGTCTATCTCTTTGGGCCTTATCAAGGGCCCCGGAGAGGGAAGTGTTGAGGACCATGAAGATAAGGGGAGTGGCGTCTACTCTTCTATCCCCCTCCCATCAAACTGACCGTTGCGGTTGCTTTTGGGAGGAGTCTCCCTTGGGACATTCCTGGGTTCTTCCTGCTGAGGTGGATCTTGAGTCGGCTTGGGGGGACGGCAATAGGAGCTAAAGGGGTTACATGTGAAGTTGGTCGGGGAGCTTGATGAGAGGTTGGAGAGGCCAAGGTAGTCGGCTTGCTGGACTCTGCCTCCGTAACCTTATAAGCTTCAACTCCTTTCATGTTCATATAAGCATGAGCCTTGGACATCAGCTGTTCATAACTTCTGACCGGCTTCTTATTGAGGGCTTTGGACAGATCCCCTGGTGGCAACCCGGCCATCGAAGCTGCCATAGCGACTTCATTCTTTTGGTCGTCTACTTCTGGCCTCTTCGCCTGGAATCTCTTTATATAAGCACGAAGACTCTCGCCTAGCTCCTGCTTGGTCTGGATGAGCACACTAGACGGCAGCTTGGGCTTAGCGTTGGCCAGAAAATGGACGAACTTTCTACTCAGCTCTTCAAAGTTCTCAGTGGACTTCTTCTCTAAGGAGTTCCACTAGAGGTTGGCACTCCCTGTCAAGGTGACTAGAAAACAACGACAAATGGTCGCTTCCGGCGCCTGCATCATTATCATTGTGTTGTGATAGTATTGAATATGCTCTGCTGGGTCTCTGTCGCCACCATATTTCTCCATGGTCGGCATCTTGAACTTCTCGGTTGGCACCATCATGATGCCGTCGGTAAAAGGGGTGTTCCCTCTAATAGCGTCGGCGATTGGCTGGTACACATGATTGTAACTGCCTGGGGGTTTGGAGGTCACCCTAACTGGGGTTGCTGGCGTGACGTGGTGTCCAGGAGCTGTGCCTGCTGGTTCCTTGGGGCCTTGGCCGGGAGCTGGACTTTCATTGGTTATGTCGTTGAAGACAAGAGCGCGACGCTCGAGATTGGCACGTTGAGTTGGCTGCATCTGCAGCGGTTGTGTAGCGTGCCCATAGTTTCTCCTCGATCTATTGGGTTGAGGAGTTTCTAGGAGCGGGACTTGCAGCATGGTCCCTGGCCGGCTCCCAGGGGTAGCGGAATGGTGGCTGGCTAAGGGTTGGCCCCCAGCAGAGGTGCTCGGTTATGCTGCTGCCGCGGGAAAGTGGCTGAAAAGCTCATCGGCGAAAATTTTGAGCTGGGCTTCCATTGTCCGGGTGATCTTCTCAGTGGATTCCTGAAGCTGGTCTTGGGTGATGTAGCCTAATGGTAGGTTCCCCAACCTCGAGTAATCATCACCGCCGGATATATCTGCAAGGAGAAGAAAGGGGCCCCCACGGTGGGCATCAAACTGTTGATATATGTAATCACAGTCACTAACCTCGGTGTGAGTTTAGCTTTTAAGAGAGCGGAGTTCACCTTCTCTTCTAATGCTCGGTGACGTTGCTCCAGTTGGGGGGTTCACCTACGAGAAAGAACACCTGTGGAAGGGGTGGAGTTGGGATCTCCGGTAGTCCCTCCGACGGTCAAGTCAGTAAAAGGAGGAGAAAAAATGTGTGAAGAGAATTTACTGAGATCAGATTATTTACTTGGTTCACTGTTCTTATCGCTATTTATACCTAAGGTTTGGAGGGCATTCTTGTCTTCACGCTTGGCAAGAGATAGCAGCTTCTACGTGTCGGGAGGTGATTGGGTCAGCTCCCGCATGCGCCGGCCACAGTAGCATACCTCTGTCACAGTGGCATGCCTTTATAGGTGTCAAGACTGAGAATTAGTGTTGTCTATTCGTTATTAATGGGATGGGATTGGCGGCGCCCGCAACAGTATGGGTCCGAGGTGCCTTAAATACCGTGAGGGATGGAGGAGTTAAGGGGGCTGTTAGTGCATTTAATGTGATAGTGATGGGTTGTCGGGTGTGGACTTTATATAATCGTCGTTTAGGTGGGGGGGACCACGAGCGACGAGAGGGGGTAGTCGAGGCCGAGTGGCCGACTTGAATTGTCTCTCGAGTCGCTCAAGAGAGCTGTTGGCTGAAGGGAACGACCAGCACCGCGTTTCGCGTCGTTTCTGAGGGTGAAATGGTAAGAAGGGCCTGCCGGCCTGACATTCTGTGCCCTCGGGGGACGGATAGTGGCAGACGACTTTAAGGTGAATGGTCGACTAAATGGACGACCATCACCGCTTTTTGCGTCGTTCCCGGGTAGAATGGTTAAAAGGTGGCGGCTGGTCGCCCTTTCATGCCGCTAGGGACGAATGAGGGGCTTGCGAGCTGATGGTTTAAAAGGGGGTCGGCAGTCCGACCTACACTGCCTTTCACGTCGGCCGCGGGGACGGTCGTCCAATATGTCATAAGAGGGGCGGTGAGCGTAAGTCGTTTTACAGGCCGGACGCGGGGGTTTATGTCGCTCCAAGTCGACAAGCGAATGTGCTCATCCACGCTAATGCTCTGCTTCCTTTTTTAATCACGTACTAGTGGTTATAACTATGACAATAGTATTTTAATACTCTAAATTATAAAAAATTGGCACTTAAATACCCTGTTTCTTCATCGTCTTCCAAAAAAAAAAGGGAAATGGGTGCTGACATCGTACCGATCATTAAGTAAATCCTGTTCCGTCCGGTCCAAACCTTTTAACCGCCGCACATGACCAGCACGTGTCTCGATTTCCCTCAAATCTCAGTACCTCGGTATCGACATAAAACAAACTTTCGGAGCCCTAAGTTTTCACTCAAACCTTATGATTTTTTTTTCGCTGTTAAATTTTGTTCATTCCCACCTTCTTCCATTTCAGGTTCGATTATTCAATGTTAATTTTTTTAAAAATTTCCGTGGAGTCAGAATTCCAAAATTGGCTTTTAGTATTTTGTCCTTAATCCATTTTATTTACTATTTTTATTAAATTACTGAGTTCATCTAGGTTTATTCGAGTTGCATAGGTTTTGATAACAAAGTCTGAACTTGTGAGGGTTGGAGCTTTGAGCGTATTTTAAGTTAGCTTTAGGGTCTTTCAGTGGAGACAGTTTAGGTTTTGTTCCACCAGTTTAAAATTTGTTTGCAGACAAAGTCTATAATCTCTTTGATGTTCGTTTCTTTGATCCTGTTGTCGTTGTAAGGGCTGTACACCAACTTAGGCTTTTAGAATTTCTCGGTTATTATCTTATCGAATCCATTTTGCTTATTTGTTTATTTTATAAGAAATTTTTTGTTGACCTAGGTTTATAATTCGCCGGTTACAGCTTAGGATTGTTATAGAAGAGTCTGAACTGGTTAGGGTTTGGAGGTGTTTTCACTTTGCTTTTGGGACTTTTTGTGGATCTATTCAGGCATTTTCAGTTTAGGTCTGTGCTAGGGTTTAAAAATTTTTTATATGCAAAATTTTTGTTTCTGGTGATCGGTTTAACTGGGGCAAAGTATCATTGAATTTTGTCATGGATCGAGATTTTAGAGTTTAAGAAAAGTAAGACTTTTAGTGGTTTTTTTGTTAGGTTTTGTTTGGTTCCAGAAATGGAGGTGAAAGTAAAGAAAACTGAACTCTGTTTAATGCCAATTGGTTACTCGAGGCAAAATCTGGGGTGATTTTGAGCTACTTTAGTTTGGTGGCTAAAAGGAAATATTAGGTACATTTCTGCACTTTGCTTCTTTATTTATTCTTAGAAGTCACTAGAGAAATTTGGATTAGGATTACTTTCAATGATCAGGTCGTTGATGTGGTCTTATATTTTCCTTTTTCGTTTTTAGTATGTTGATTATATTTGTTCAAACAGGGTAATAACCTTACAGTTAATGGAGTTTTATTTATTTATTTATTTATTTTTGGATTGGGTTTAGTCTATTCTCTTATTACGCTTCTCCGAGATTCTGATCTGTTTATAGGAAGGTTCTTGTTACAAATGAAACATTAATTCCTTTTAAGCAGAAAAGGTACTTTAAGTGGATGAAGTTGCTTTTTTTTTCACATCATTGGCTCCCAGCATCTTTTATTGCATCTTTTATTTTTATCTGTTAAGTTCATATTAGTTTGATAGTTTCTGCAGAATGTCTTGTCAGTGGAATTAATGAAACATGCATTTGATGATAAACAAACTTTATTATGATTTATTTAGTTGTCTTTTTTTAGATGATATTAAGTCCACTAACTATTTGATAAAGGTCAATTGGAAGAAGAGCTAAATTGTCTGGAATAAGAGTCTTTTATTCAAATCTGTTTTTATTTTCATTATAATTTTCTATTGTAAGCTGTACTATGTGGGTAGTAAAGTAATATAGGCATTCTGCTCAGATAGAGTTTTATTTTTATACGGAAAGACCATACATCTGTGTTGCAGGTTTTTCGTGCTGGTCCCTAAATTAGAATGGCTACAAATGCATCCACCACAATTGAGAATCCATCTTCAGGTCTCCTTTCTGCATCTAATTTATTTTCGTATGCGAGCATTGTTTTTGAATGTTTTCTTATGTGTGACGGTGAACTCAGATGAAACAGATAGATTATGGAGCTTGGTGCTGGCTAACTGTTTAGACTTTAATGCCTGGACTGCCCTTATTGAAGAAACAGAAAAAGTTTCAAAGGTATAATATGGGTATTTTATTGCAGATTTTAAAGCTCTGTTTAATGATATCATTGATCATCTAGTCATCTGTTGTTAATTTGGTTTGCATGTCTGCAACATAATCCCTTTCTAAATTAATTAAAATATTCTATTTATGTGAATAATTTTCATTTTGACTGGTACATATTTTTCATATATCTAGTAGAACAATATATATCTGTTGTAATAACAGATTCAATCTTTTTTCATTTTTGCTTAAACTAGTCGTTCTATGTTTATGGTTATGAGTTTCAGATTCATCTCGAACTGATAATGCGTTGCTCTTTATCCAGAACAACATTCTAAAGATTAGGGAAGCTTATGAAGCATTCTTGGCTGAATTTCCATTGTGTGTTGGTTACTGGAAGAAGTATGCAGATCATGAAGGTTGTTTGGACAATGTTGACAAGGTCGTGGAAGTGTACGAACGAGCTGTTCATGCAGCGACCTATTCTGTGGACATTTGGTTGCATTATTGTAGGTTTGCAATATCAATATATAACGATCCAGATACCATTAGAAGGTAATAACTATCAAATATGAATTTGTTTGAACATTGTAGTTATACATATTGGCATTCTTATTTAAAGAGAGTCCAGTCACAATTTAAGTACGCTGTTTACTATTTAATATGCATCTGTTTCGTTAGGAAGTGAGAATCCTGTTCTTGAGGATTTACCTTTGTTTGTACTTGTCTTTTTGTTTCAGGGTATTTGAGAGGGGATTGGCATTTGTTGGATTAGATTACCGTTCAAATCCTTTGTGGGATGAGTATATCAGATATGAAGAGGCACACCAAGCGTGGGTTCATGTTGCAATGATCTACACAAGGATACTTGAGAATCCTGTCCATCAGCTAGACCAATATTTTGACCGGTTACATTCTTGTCTCTTATATTTGCTTTCTATTTGTACATTTTTACCCTAGCCAATGCTGGCATGTACTTCTGCTTTCCTGTTGCATAACTTAAAACAAAATATAAGTTTTTGTCTAGAGGTTATTTCTTGTGCTGAAGATGAATCCTTAAGATTTGTCATAGTAGAGAATGAAAATATTCCCCGTTCATGAAGCCCTAGGCTCCTACTTATGAACCTTACATTGCTTTCATGCAGCACATCACTTACCATGGATGCAGATTCAAGGCCTAAATATTTGACATTAGATATTCTGTTGAACACATTTAGCATCTCTAACATAATCTTAAAAGTTCATTATTTTCCATACCTTGTTGTATTGTCTTTGTATAGCGTTCAAATATGTTCTGATTTCCTTCAAACTAAAGCACTTATGTAACTAAATCACTCGAAGGTCTCAATGTATGTGCAAATAATATGAACCAACATTGGAATCGGGATGCTTGCCTTATAGTGTGTTTGTCAGGCTTAGCTTGCTGAGTGCTAGACTAAGATTGATTTTGCACGTCATGAATATTTGTCACGTCATGAATAGTGTGTTTGTCAGGCTTAGCTTGCTGAGTGCTAGACTAAGATTGATTTTGCACGTCATGAATATTTGCCATATGTCATAGTTCTAATCCAAGCCCACCACTCTCTGGTTTCAAAATTTGACCTGAATCAAGACATCTGTTGCTCAACATTAAAATCGTTGGCGTTACCTTTTGTTTCACTCAACATGTAGAGGTGCCACTAAAAGTATTTAGTTCCTGGAGAGGGCGAGGGCCGGGTGGGGTGCAACAGTCTAGGAGGTGGACCTTGTACATTACCCTTGGGGAAAGAGAATTGTGCATGTTCTTTATTCTTGCGCTCCTGCTAGGCTGCTAGGTTGACACAAGTTTTTCTCCAGTTAGGTTTTCTTCATATCTAATCTGCACTATCGAAGGTTGGTTTAAGAGTGGGTTACAATCTATATTATCTGAGAACTCCAGTGTTTTAAAAAGCGCACTAGGTGGATGCCTATGCATAAGCGGCTCTCTAGCCGCCTAGTTTTTGCCTGAGCGGCCAAGCTAGGCAGCGGAGCCGCCGAGGCGCCACCTGGGCGCAGCCTAGGGTTGAGCGGCCCACTTACGTGGGCCACCTAGATTTTAAAGGAAAAAAAGAAAATAAAAATAAAATTAAGTCAGAATCGGCCTAGCCCCACCTAGTTCATTCAAATGGAAAAAAAGGGTTTTAAGCAAAAACCTGACCCATAAACTCAAAGCCAACCTGTTTACAACCCAAACCTAAACCCTATCAGCCGGTCTCTCTTTCTCTTTGCCTTCGATATTGTCCCCAAACCAAAGCCCTAAGTCACTGCTGCTTTCTATTTGCCGACCATCATCGTCGCCTCCTCTTTGTTGGTCATCACCTCCGCCTCTTCTCTGTATCATCACTGTCGCCTCCCTCTTTCTTCTCTAAGTTTTCTCGATCTCTTCTTGGCCGACCTCCTTCAATGCTGCCTTCTCTTCTCACGATGCTCTTCTCTACCGCCTTCAACGCCGCCAGGCTCACCACCTCCTTCAGCTCAAACCCCTCTGAGCACTACCTCAGCCACCTCCTCTTCTCTTCAAGCCATCTTCTTCAAGGTAAATTTTTCAATGTTTTCATCTTTTTTATTCACTGTTTTGTTTTGTTTTTGGTTAATTCTCCATTGTTTTAGGTGATTTGATTATTATCTTAGTATATTTAGTTAATCTTGTTCAATTTTAATTTAATTTTTCACCGCGTTAGCTAGCTAGTTAATCCCTTAGTTTAGACTTGTTTATGTCTAACTAGGTTGTCATCACATAACTTAAAACTTTTAAGTGTAAGTCCACTTCATTTAAGTTATTGTTAGTTAATCTATTCTTAAATGTTAATTTGATTAATACTAGTTAATTAAATTAATAGAACGGCGACGATTAAGTTTATTGTGTAAGTTATGTGATTGATTGATTTAGTTACTATTTAGTATTTATGCAAGGTTGATTATGAATCTAAGATTGCTATTTATTTGTTTGCAATCTATTTATTTGTTTGCAATATACTATGTATTTAATTCAATTTTTGTCAATTATTATAATTAAATAATAAAAAAAGGCAAATGCCTAGGCGCTGGCAGCGGTTCAAATGCCTAGTCCACCTAGCTCTTTTTGTAACATTGGGTATTTCTATCTTGAAGCTGTACCTGAACCCAAACTCGGACTTTTCTTGCATGTATGCATACATTTATTTGCACATGCACTCAATTAAACAATACACGTTTTGATTTAGAACACTTGTCAAACATTTCGTAGACGTAAATCCTATCACTTCACATCCACTTCTTGAAACTCGTTGAGTTCTAAACTATGATTTTAGTAGGCATTTGTGTTTTTAGTTCAAAATGAGCATTTTTACAATTTGTAATCCACATAATAAAAGAAACATAAAATGTTGTAGGAATTTTAATTTAATACGTGAATAAAGAAATGTTCATCTTATGTAAACTATTAGTTTCAATATTTAATGTATATATGTGTGTAAATGTTTATGTAACCATGTCCGAGTACCTTACCTTTTGCAAATTTGCTGTGTCCTGTACCTGTACTCATGCAACATAGGTTAAAATTTATTATAGGTTCTTTGAAGTCGGGTGGACTTACAGTCTCCTTTTTTTTGAAGTTGAGGTCAAGTAGAGTTTCATGATTGAATGGATGAGTGACAAAAGAATTTGAAGATTGGATTTGAAGTCTTATATGTGTAAAAAGTTAGCGGTATCTTTAGTTGATGGTGAAATGGAGAAAGACCACAAGTTAGGATGGTAGAAGGATATCCTAGTTTACTGGGGCAAAAGGAGTAGTGCTAAACCTAGGTAAACATGGTCTAGAGTGGTTATAAAGGATGTGGAGTGTAGTGACAAGAAGACAAGTTATTTTGTTAACAAGTATTAATGTTCTATGATCTATCTATCCAATAAACTTGTAATTTGTTTAACTAGAAAGATGAATCAAACGCTGCTAGAAAATCAATGCAAGTTAGCGAAGTGTGCTGAATGATTTAGTCTAGCTTAATTGCATATGGTTGTATGACCATTTAGGAGCAGTTGCATTGTGAGAAGAGGTTTTATTTTTTTCCTATCTTCCTATTGGATTTTAACTTGTATCTATCAAAATGGAATATCAAACTGAAATCTGTCAAACTTTTGGGATTAGCTAAGCTGATGCTTTGAACTAATAAGCTGCACAAGTTTTTTAACTTTATTACAGTCAAAAAACTAAAATAAATTGCTTCAGTCCCCTAGACTTTGAAATTTGATCGCTCTACCCTTTGTTTTTTAAACAATGCTGGCCCCTTGTTCCCCAAAATAGCATCTAGTCAAATCATCACCCTCTACCTCTCACCTCTCCCATGAACACTGCCTTCTCCTCTCCTAAGTCTTATCACTCTGCATAAATCCCCCTCCTCCCTTACTCTACCTAAATACCCTCCACCTACCTCCTCCACCACCTAGCATCCTAGCTGTCATCTGCCGATTGTGACCTCTCCTCCTTCACTACCATTCCCGACCTCACTCTACCTAAAATACCCACCACAGAATCCTCTCCGTCGATGGCTGTTGCCTTCCTGTGTCATTCGCGCCCACCTGGCTCACTAAATAGTACCATTTAACAAATAATATAATAACTTTATAAACAATGTTAAAAGTAATATGAGTGAAAATAATAGCTTTAGGAACAAATGTAACATTATGCACAAAAATAATAATTTTATGAACAAAGGTGACAATTTGTGAAAAAGTGACAATTCATACTGTAGATTGAAGGATATGTATAAATTAACAGTGTAAGGGATAAAGATTACATTTTTGTGAACAAAATAACATTTTTCAGAAAGAATGTTATAGTTTTATGAATAAATGTAACACCTCTATGAACAAAGATAATATTTTATGCACAAAAGGTAACAAGCTTAACAAATGTAGCATTTTAATTTTATGCACAAAAGGTAACAAGCTTAACAAATGTAGCATTTTATGAACAAAAGTGACATTTCATTGTGTAGTGTGGAGGAAACGTGTACTATAACAATTTAATGAAAAAGGTAACAAATTTTTGAGTCATAAAGTAAAAGTTGTATGAATAAAGGCGTAAAAGATAACAATTTTACCTCTCTTGCTATCTTGCTTCCTCACGTCTCGTTTGGTATGCGGGAATGGAGTCAAGTGAGAATGAAATGGAGGAAAGAATGGAACGGAATGCCCATTCACATTCTCATGTTTGGGTGCATTTGTACCTCCCTTGCTATCTTGCTCCCTCACGTCTCGTTTGGTATGCGGGAATAGAGTCAAGTGAGAATGAAATGGAGGAAAGAATGGAATGGAATGGAATGCTCATTCATATTCTCATGTTTGGGTGCATTTGTAAAATAAAGCGGGATGACAGTCTCATTCCCATTCACATGTTTGGTATCATTTGTTCCCAAGTGGGAATGAAATTTAGTTTTCTAATAATGCCCTTATAACAACATAGAATTTTAAAAAGATAAAAATAACATTAATGATAATGGCTAAATCATTTCATTTTTTTGTTAACACATACTTGTATTCTTGTCAAAAATATTTTCAATTTTTAATTAACAAAAAAATTAAAAAAACATAAATGGAAGTGTACTACATCTTTCATAGGTCAAAGTTAATATAAACGATGGTATCTATAGCCCAAAAGTCTAGATATATGAAATAACTTATTAAAAAATAATTAAAATCAACCAAATCACAATCAAAATATCCAATAAAACTATACCAACTAAATACTTAAACAATTACCAATATATCAAAATTATAAGTTTTGAAATAAAATGATAAACTAGCTTATAAATCCAAATTGCCATCTAAAAAGGCCCTCTCACATATATCCTCACCCTTAAATCGTTCAAAGCATCATCGAATGTGAAAAACAAATCCAGTAATCATGGTTTGTACTAATCGTCCATGTTTCCATCAAGCATTGATCCGTGGTTAAGGTTATATTCATTACGTGTTCAGTAAAGCTTTATCTCTTGTCAGTCAAAGCCTTTTCATCTAACCCATCCTTAATCAATTGGCTAGATCTAAGAAGCTCACTTCTTACATATGCAGAAGATTCCCTCATGATGTCGAATGACTCACTATCCTCTGATAATTGTGCCTTCTTTGTATGCTTCTAGGAAACTTTGCCTGTGTTCTCGGGTGTTACCTCATGAGAATGTGACTCAGGTGTATCATCAGTATCAATACAATGGTCAACCTCCCTATAAAGTTTCTCTAACATGATGAGTATTCCATTCTGTTTCATATCTCTTAATCCTTGCCAAACATAATAAATAAGGTATCAAATTGTGGAAAAACTTTCTCCTTGAATTTTGCAGCATTTTTGTGGGCGTACAATTAAATTTAAAAAAACCAATCATAAATTAAGAAGATACTGGATGTCAAAAAATTCACATGACGAATTAAAATTTGAATAACTAAATACTTTAGATATTTATCCCTACTGCTTTTTTCAGCAGTCACACATTGCTTCATTTCATCCCATTCAAAACCACTACAATTGAGCATATAAAACATAATGCTGAATTGTGTCTTAACTGTTTTCATCCTTGATCTGATATGTGGGTCTGCTTATAACCTCGAAATGCGTAGTGAAACAACAAGAAATCTTTCAGCATCATTATAGTGTCCAAGCTTGAAACCATGACCAACATTATGCTTTCCAGTTTGGTGTAACTCCAATAATGCATTAACCAACTTCTGATCTTCCTCCGTCGTCCATGTTTGTTTATTCCATCCATGTCCTTGTATCTTCTTGATCCATTCCTGAATTGCTTATAATGCATATAATAATATACAAATTTACAATCATGTAAATACTTATTTAGCTTGACAATCACAAGCAAATAGACCAGTAGTAAGTCGGTCAGGCTAATTTGAGTCTAAATCAATTGTTATAACTTATATGTTATTATCAAGAAGGTTCAAATATAGACAAATTAGTTTGGCTTTTGACTGAGTAACATATATGTAGTAGTAAGCACTTGCATAGCATTATAGTGATCGACACTAAGTTATCATAGAGAAAACAAGCATTAAAAAATGCAACAATTCATTAGAGCACTAACTAAATATTAAAAAAAACTAATGTGACATCATCATCAAATTATATGCTCTGGAAATGTTAACCATCATCCTTTAACTTATTCAAAAAATGCAACAATTCACACTAAGTTATCATAGAGAAAACAAGCATTTAAAAAATGCAACAATTCATTGGAGCACTAACTAAATATTAAGAAAACTAATGTACATTATGATCAAATTATATGCTCTAGAAAATGTTAACCATCATCCTTTAACTTATTCAAAAAAGTGCAACAATTCAAACTAATTTGTCATAAAGAAAACAAACATTTAAAAAATGCAACAATTCACTGGAGCACTAACTAAATATTAAAAAAACTAGTGTGACATCATCATCAAATCATATGCTCTGGAAAATGTTAACCATCATCCTTTAACTTATTTTTTGGTATCTATTAGATCTTGTGACTGACGTAAAGGCAAATTATTCTTGTCCTATTTATTTGTTTTACATAGAATCATCAAGGTAGTCTCGGGAACCTAATGTAGTTTCAATTGTCATGATTGCATCATCAGAATTAACAGTTTTGAGTTTTTTCCTTCGTAACATCAAGATGCTATTCAAATAGGTCAACCTCCATCTCTCCTTGTGTAATTATGAAGAAAACAATGCCATGATTATCAGATTTTGCATCTTTATAGTGTAAAATGAAGGACTATGTAGGATTGCCCACTTTATTTTAAGCAACCCTAAGCATCTCTCAATAACATTCTTAGCTGATGCATGTTTTATGTTGAAACATTCCTGTGCAGTTGTAGGTTGGTGTCCATCTCTCCATTCTTTTGAGTGGTAATGTTGTCCTCTATATGGCGTAAGGAAACCTTCACTTGTGTACCCAACATTAACAAGACAATAATAATCTATGTTTCAACATGGAAGGAAATGTCCTTATTTAAATATTAATAGATTTTGCTATTAATAAAATTAAATAACATGTAAATTACAAGTTACGTACCCCGCGGGGCTTTTCACCTGTTTCTCCTAGATATTGCTTCTCGAAAGACTACTATCGGCAGTTGACCCTTCCCAACCAAGTAGTATGTATATGAATTGTATGTTGTGAAAACATACATCCAAAATATTTGTTGCAATTTCACCCTTTTGTGTTTGATCCTCGGTTTTCCTCCACAGCTACCCTCAGCCTTATGTAAGTCTTATTTAAAACTCCAAGTCAGTTCTATACATGAGTGAAATCTAACGCGTTAGATTACTTATAAAAAGTGAGAATACGAGTAATTATATTATAGATTACCTTAAAACATTTCCATGTCTAATCTGTCAGTTTGTAGGTAGTGGCTCGGGTTTCTTAATATTAATATCGTGTAGACGTATTACGACATGCAATATATGAGTAAAATGCCTGGAACATTTATTTTATGACCTATTTTTCACATGGTGGTTGGGGATATGTACTTATGTAGAAACATTCCTACTTGTTTGTCTACCTAACATGTTTTCTGCATTATTCAACCCCACCTTTTCTACCCAACTTCCTACGACAACTCCTTTACGGTCTAAGCTGATCGAAACAAGTTACTTCACTCGCATATGCTAGACGATATACATTTTTCTTCGTGGAATAAAAATCTACCACATATTGCTCTCTTAATAATGTTTTTTATATAAATTTTCATTCCGTGAGATGAAAAAAAGAACCACCAAGGCACTATGATGCTGGATAGATTCAGATCCGAGCCTTGCAAAAGATTTGATGATCAGATTAGGATTTTTTCTAAAGATTTGAGTTTTTTAGTTGAGATTTAGGAGTGAGTTTGTTGTTTAGGTAGGAGTGAATATGTTATTTTGTTAAGACATGTGATTTGATTTTATTTATGTGTTAGGATTAGGATTTTGTTTTAGTACTATAAATAATGTACTTTTCATTTGAGGAAGAAGAGACAGAAAAGTTTGTGAGAAACCCTACATATGTGTTGCAGCTAGTATTAGGCATGTGAGTTACCAACAAGTGAGGTGCTTGAGTGTGAAGTCCATCATTTGTATTTATTTATGTTAATGAAGAGTGCAATTTCGATGCTTTTTTTCTATTTTTTTTATCCAAATGATCAATCTCAATAGATTGCCATGCTTCCATTCCCCATCATTTGGTATCTAAGCTGAAATGATCCACACTTCACCTTCCACATCGAAAATGCATCAATTCGGAGCCTATCAATGCAATCCACTATTAAACTTGAGGGCAAGTTTCTTCAAGAGGGAGATTTAATGCAGGACAGATTCAGAAGATTCAGATATGAGTCTTGCAAATGGTTTGATAAAGATTAGATTAGGCTTTCTTTTAAAGATGGGATATAGGGTTGAATTTGTGTAGTTAGGAATGAATCTGTTATTTTGTTAGGATTTGTGATTGGATGTTATCTATTAGTAAGAATTATGATTTTATTTTAGTCCTGTGAATAAGGCTGAAAGGCCAATTTGCGCCCTTTAGTAAGCCATCATTCTCAAATTAGTCCACACACTTTATTTTTTGTCAACTTAGTCCCTGTACCCCCTCTTAGATGTAAAGTTAGTCCTATATTAACTTTCCGTTAAATATTCAATTGCACAACATTACCCTCACCCTAAAATTAAATAGCAATCAACCGTCTATTCTACTAATTTCCAGTTTCTAAAAGCTCATTTATTTAACAACACTAAAAAAAGTACTGATTGAATACTAGCACCTAAAAGAAATACGATGATATCAAAATAGCTATGGTACCCGATTAAACAAAAATACCAAGAGAATTTATTTATTTGTAGTATATATTTGTTTGAGCAAGTTATTCTCTAGTCATGGAAATATAACCAATTCCAATCTTTTAGATAAAAGACACATTTTAAAACAAGATAATATAGTTTAATGGTATTAGATGCATCTTTGTACTGCTTAAGGATTTAAGCTTTGAGTTAATTTCACAAAACCCGCTTGAACTTTGGGGGATTTTCACATAATCCCCATGAATGTTGTTTATCTCACACAAACCTGCTGTACTTTGGCGTGTCTTACAAAACCCCTCTCAAATTTTGAACTTTTCCCACCCCACTACAAGTGATTTGCAAATAAATAAAATTTCATTGGAAGAAAAAAATCCTAAAATTTCGGGGAGGGGATATGTTGTCTGTAAATGAAAAATGACAAAATTTGAGAATTTTCTCTCAATGACGTCTTTGTTATTGGTAAATTGTAGGTAGGTGGTCTGATGAGAAAATGTTAAAAGTTCAGGGGTGCTTCGTGAGACACCCAAAGTACAAGGAGATTATGTAAGATAAAATTCACGTGAACGTCCAAAGTTAAGGGGTTTATGCAAAGTTAAACCTTAAAATCTCCATGAGGACCGGAGTCGATAGCATGTTCAATGCTTATATGCTTCGTACTACTGTGGTTACATTCTTGGTTATCGATTGCGAGGATTAATTTAGTTTAGGGGATTTGACAAATCCTTCAATTTCAGTTCTGATAATTTTTTGTTCTTTCATTTTTTTAACATAGTATTACTTCCATTTCTTCTCCAGTAGTAAAGGCTATAGCATAGTATATTGCTTCATTTCATTTGTACTTTTATATGGTTTAGTTAATTCACTTTTAACCTCAAATCCACCAAAATTAGTAAGAAGTTTCAGTTCATCTACGTGGAAAATATTTACCCTCGCTCTTCGTAGAGTCATTCGATAGAGTGCATGAGTCTTTGATACTCATGCATATTTATGTTAGAAATTCAAAGTTCTCCGTAGTCCACGGTTCATACACACAAAAGGATATATTGAAGAGTTGTTATGCTCTTTACTTTTGTATCTTTTGTTAACACGTGTAAATAAATAAGAAAGGGGATTAATAGTAAAAGTTGCAAATCATTAGACTGTTAGAGAGGTAATAATAAGACACCATGGCAACATCAAATACAGAAGGTATGTGAATTGTGTTGGTCCAATCTTAATTTAGATCCAAAAGTATAGGAACCTCTTGAGGGTAATATGGTCATAAAAGAAAAGATAAGCATCCAATTTCTACCACATCTTAGAAAAGGGCTTGTATGTTACTTAATTGTGATATGGGGACTAAGTTAAGAAAAGTAAAGTGCGGGGACCATTTTGGGTATAAGGCCCTAGTACAAGGATCAAATTGGCCTATAAATATTGATGTACTTTTCGTTTGAGGAAGAGGAGAGAAAAATGTTTGTGAGCAACCTTGCATATGAGCTAGTATTAGGCATTTGCGTTGCCGGCATGTGAATTGCTGGAATGTGAGGTGCCTGGGTGTGGATCCCATAATTTGTATATTATTTTTCTTTGAATGGAGAGTGCAATTTTGATACTTATTATTTTTTTTATTTTTTATCCAAATAATCAATCTCACAAATCACTATGCTTCCGTTCCTCATCAGACTACACTTTGCATATTCCTCATATGTGCTTGGACGGCCACTAACTCCATCATTGTCCTCTGTACGTCATCAGAATCTAATATGATTTTCTTGACTGCATTAGTATAAAGGAGCATATTTGTTTTAGAATGTAAACAGTATGCATATTTGTGATTTTCAACGCCTACAATAATCTCTTAATAATACTTAAAAAGTTATCCCTAATGTGCATGTATCAACTAAAAAAATATCTTAGTTCTATAGATCATTAATTATTCTTTTCATTTATGATTTTTCAAAAGCAAAACCTGGGAGTCTCAAAAGCTATAGATGCCTTTATCACGTACATTAGCAATATGCATGAAAGCATTCTCTGAAGTATGCAGTAATTAGCTGGAGAGCTTGAAACTCGCCTCAAAGATGCAAACTTACTTGTTAGTCCTACAAAAATGTTGGCCTGACATTTCATATTCGTATTCAAATTAATAATATTTCCTCACTAAAACTACATCAACATGATTTGGTGTTATTTTAATAACTGTGTAAATCTTGCGATTATTTCTTTAATATTGTTTTAGACTCACGTATTTTAGTTTGGCATTAATAATATTTTATTTTGCCCTATAACCCATTAAGTTCCTACTAATATAGTGAGAGACTGATACATGTATTGATGTAAAATTACACATTCATGATAACATCACAAAATTGTATATCACAAAATCATATATTATTTTGAATGATTGATTGGATTTATCCACATACTTCATAACAGAAAAAGTTCACCAATTAGCTAGGTCGATGAAGATCTGACTGACGCCGGTGGCTGGGCGTGATTTGACAAAAGGCAAGGAGAGGAAATTCAGGCGAGGCATGTTGCAAGGGCTTTGCCAATGAGGGTGATCTAGGTTTAGTCTGTTGGGCAAAAAACATAGAGAGAAATCACGATTTCTTAAGATATTGTGAATACATAGTCAATGGAAACAGAATTGTAAAGATTTTTTCTGTAGTCAATAGGGGCAAAATTAGGAATTATGTAATTATTTTGATTCCCACGTGAATGGGCATGTCCATTCCTTATCAGCTCACTGGGAATGCCCAATGGACATTCCCATTCCCACTTGAAGTGGGTTTGCCCGTTCCCATTGTGAATGGGCATTCCCACTTCTAAAACAGTGTTATGTTTTGCATGCAGGGGAATGAGGAGTGGGAATGAGCATTTCATTCCATCCCCTTCTAGCGTACCAAATGGGGCACCACTGTCTCTCTGTCTTGCACTACCCCTTCTTCCAACCCGCTGCCTGTAGCCTACACCTCCATTCAGACCCATTAATCCTCAAGTCATGTGCAAATATGACAGAACAATGTGGGAGTGGCGGTGCTTTAGGAAGAGGATGTAATTATAATTTTTGGGCCAAGGGGTCAGGGGTTCATGGAAGAGATGAGAGAAAAAATGATTGAAGATGGAGAAGAGATGGATGATTTAGGAATTTTGGAAATGTCCTGTGGGACAATGGGTTGGATGCTATGGTTCTTTAGTTCAAAGAGGTGGAAACTGTGCAAAAAGTGAAAAGTCGGAGGAAGCTCAAATTTCTAACTTTAAAGGGCCCTTATAAAATATTTTAGACCTTGGATCATTACCTATTATTTCTTTTGATGTAATTATATGCTTAAAAACAACTTTTGGGACTGCAGAAGGAAGTGAAAGGTCTAATTAAGAATGTCAATGCTTAAACTGCAAGTCTGAATGGCTAGTTTACTGTTTCTAGCACAAGGTACTGGGGATAAATTTGAGGCAGAAGTATTTACCATTGTCACATCAGTTTGAGAATTTTATCCCGTTTTGCTGTATTGTGCGCACTATGCTTAATGTTTCATTGTTACTTTGGGTTCATGTTGCTTGTTATTGTTATGTTAAGTGTTGATTTTCCTTTTCCTCCTTTGCTTTATAGCTTCATGGAGTTGGCTACTGAACGACATTTATCCGAAATAAGATCTGATCGAGAATCTATGTATACAGCTGATATTATGGACATTGATTCCCCTTGCCTCAAGGGTGAACTTGGTCCTGATGATTCTCCTAAGCTTGCAATTGTAGGCTCAACAGAAGCAGAACAGTTGAAGATGTTTATTACAATTAGAAAAGTTCTATACGAAAGAGCTAAGGAGTTTGAATCTAAGATCATTGACTTTGAAATAGCTATTAAAAGGCCTCATTTCAATGTCTGCCCTCTTGATGATCGAGAGCTTGAGAATTGGCACAACTATCTGGATTTTATTGAAGAAGAGGACATATACAAGGTATGGGTTTAAATCTTTCAAAATCTGATTTCGATTGCTTGAAAATTGTATATACAATTTCAACTCTGCTTTGAATGGTTATGAAGTTGCAGTGAAGTCATATAGGCTGCATTATATGCTTTAGTAGCAAGTTTGTTTGATGAAACTAACATTTAAAGTGGGAATAGTGAACTGAGAATAAAGCGTGGGGTTATTGTTTGGTTTTTACGAGGCTAAGTACATCAAATCCTCATTGTCACTGAACAGTCTGGGTTAATGATATATGTTGAAAAGTAAATGCATTTTTTTTGAAATTCGAATTCTACATGTGTAGGCAAGATTTTAAATGTCGGATGTCGAGTTCATGTCAGATGGTTGAAATCCATGTCAGATAGCAGAAATCGGGGATATGTCGGGGGACATGGACTAAATATCGGATTACCATATCGGGTGGTGCGCATGTTTATAATATCATGTCCTAAATGCAATGTAAGCATACTTTATAAATTCTATAGTCTAAACATATAAAAAAGTAAATAATTTTTAGTAAACATACTAACAGATTGCAGAAATTTGATTCTCGATTGCATCTTGAAACCATTCGGGCGTTTGACCTACAAGATAAGAAAACATTGTTAGTAAACTTACTAACATAGAATAAGCATATAAAGAATAAAGCAAGTAACATATAACATATAGAATGAAAATCAACAGCATAATTTTTATGCAATCACAACTCACAAGATTCATGTTTATAAAGAAATATAAACAAATCAAAACAAACAAGTTTTTAAAGCTACAAATAGTTCATAATTGTTTAACATCCATAGAGCAAATCCATAATAA
>JBAKGM010000326.1:8879057-8900510 GCA_037177215.1 Asparagus racemosus | reverse complement strand
CACACACCCACACATACATACATACATACGTGTATACATATATACCTACATATCTACATCTATATGTGTGTGTATGTATGTATGTATGTATACATACATATATACATACATATGTATATGTATGTGTGTGTATATACAAATACATATGTATGTATATATACACATGTATATATGTACGTACACACACATATGTATATGTATATGTATATGTGTGTGTCTATATACATATATGTATGTATGTATGTATGTATACACACACACACACACATACTTTTCACAATAATGTGATCTCTTACCAACAGAAGGCACAAGACCTAGATTTTTACAGCTATATATTTTTTACACAAAGCAAGAAATTAAGAATCATGTGCTTGAAAATGAATGGTTGGATCGATATATTCAACAAATATTGAAACAAATTCTAGATCAATACAATCCTTTTGTGAACCAATTTCGCCAAAAAGGATTACTTTGGAAGATGTGTGGAGACAATTAAATATTCATATAGACTTACAAACTTCTATTAGTAATGGGAAAGATATGTTTGGAGAGGATTATGTCAAAAAGAAATATTACTTAGAGGTGTAGCTAAATACATTGTTTTAGGTCATAGCCTTGTTTTCGAACTGATTCACATGGTGCATCTGCCGGTCTCAATTGTATGTACTAAATCATGCCCTTGGACTTCCTAAACTGCTTTGCAATTGCTGATTCCTAGAAAATATGAAAATACAGAAATTCCTTCTTGACTCAAGGATGAAAAATTGATCAGTTACATACACTACTATAAAAGTAGTATATCCATGACATTAGTCATAAGATCTAACACAACGCATCCTTAAGAGTACGGAAATGAGAGGAAAGCATAAAGCAAAAAAGCATATGTATGTATGTATGCATAGGTATATGTATGTATGTATATGCATGTGTACACACACACACACACACACACATATATATGTATGTATATGTATATGTATATGTATATGTATATATATATATATATATATATACACACACACACCCACACACACACACACACACTATATACACATTCTGTGGAAAAATCTTACCCCAGCAAAATTAAATGGAAAGCATCTCCTATGGATGGAATTACAAACTTACAGTGTGCGCATAACCCACATTGGTAAACAAATATCAAAAGAGAAACTTACATTTTGGATGACAATGTGGTCATGCAGGTCTGCACCAAGGACTCCATGTTGTTGACACTGAACTCAAACTTTTGCGAAATACCCTCAAGGTGATCAACAACTATCCTGGATGCCAGCTCATAGCCTTCAGCAATCCTAATAGGATGAATGCCACGTTCTAAAAGCTTCTCCGCCTGCTCTAAAAGTGAGCCAGCAAGAACCACAACACCAGTTGTGCCATCGCCAATTTCATAATCTTGACTTCGGGATAGCTCCACCATCAGCTTTGCAATCTGATTGTCCACATCCATCTGTTCCAAGATTGTTGCCCCATCGTTCGCTGTGAATATAAGGTCAAGCAGTCAGTTTCATGCAGGGTTTAAGGAGTCAGCCCAACAAACAGTGATTATCCAAATATTACTCGAGGCCTTTTGACTGTACAACTACATGATGGGCAGCAAGAAAAAGAATAATAAACAATCAACATCTTGGATGTGATCCAATTCTAACTGCAGTTGTTTCACATGCTAACTATGATCCATCTCATACAATTTAAAAATAAATGGATATATGCAGAAGCACCAGAGGACTGTGTCAAACCTCCAACTTAAAAATAAATGGATATGTGCAGAAGCACCAGAGGACTGTGTCAAACCTCCATCAATAGCTATAAAATTGAAACAAACATGTTCAGATAGAAGGTATATGCTCATCTAACTGGTTATTCCTTTCTCTAATCAAAATATTTTTTTCCTTAAATTTATTGTTCCTGCTAAGCAGCCTAGCTTATCGGGGTGGACTGGGCCTCACCTTACTCACATCGATCAACAGTAGTCACATTCTCATCTAACTGGTATTCTGTTCTCTGTTTTGTGGAACACAAAAATGAAACATTCTTTTCATTTCATTGTCCAAGTTACTACTTAAAAATTAAAACATTTGTTTATTTCATGTCCAAATTCATCCACAAAATGTCAACTAAAACTTCAGTTTGACAGGTAAATGATTAATTCAGAAAAAATCAACTAACTTTAGTTCAAACTAGATGTAAGTAGATTATGGTTTTTAATGACTCATGAACTCATCCACAGTACAAACTGCTTTTAGTTCAGACATCAATAATAAAAAAGTAAATGCATCAAGGTTGTGGAAAGCGAAATGAAGCAGCACTGCTTATGCTTTTTGGGGCTTAAGCAGTTCAAAACGTAAAAAGCGCTAAGTAAGAAAGCGGTCCAGTTGAGGAAATCGGTGGTGGAGAAACCTCGTCGAGAAGCTGCTGCAGACAGTAAAAAGGGTTGTAGATGAGGGTATCAGTGGTAAAGGAGCTTTATCAAGGAGCTGTTGTAGTTGAGGGCTGAAGGCAACAGAGGGAGAAGCTAGTGGAGCTTTGTTAAGGAGTTGCTGGAGGCTACGGTCGACGATGGTGGTGGAAGAGGAGTTGAGCTTCATCGAGACGGTGGATGGAGGAGAGTAGGTGGACAATCCGGTGAACAAAGGAGGTCGGATCTGGGGCTCTAGGGTTTTTGGGTTCGGCAGTAAACGGGGGAATCACAGAGGTTAAGTTATAAGAACAAGTCAGGTTCGGTCTGGTACAAAAATGCAGCCCAAAAGCCCAAAATGCACTTTTGCGAAACTGCTGTAAGCACTTTCAGCAATTTTAAGGACTTTTACGCACTTTAAAGAACTATTAAGCATTTTAAAGCGTTTTAAAGTGCTATTTTGAGTAAATAGCGCCAAGAACGCTTAAGTGAGGTTTTTGTGCACTTTTCAAAACCTTGAAATGCGTAAGTCTCTCTTTCAGCAAGGTACCAAGTATGCAACTGAAAATAACTAAGACCCTAGCAACCAATATCATGTTTGTTTCTCCCCAGCTATTTTATTTGTCTACATTTTCACCTGAATCCACTAAAAGAGGGGGTGGGGTGGGGTGGGGGGAGCTTTTCTAGTCAATCTACGGAATAATCCATAAAACAGATTCTCTTTCAATGCAAACTATAACAACATTAAGCAAATCACAGGAAGTTTTTGAATAATGCTAACTAGATTACTCCCTTCAAAACTACCACCACACTACAAGATAAGTGTGGGATCCTTTGATGAGTCATCGATTTTGATTTAAAAAAATGAAGAGAATGAACCTAACATTTTTCTCTCGGGTAATGTGGGAGTAATTTGGGGAAAGTAGTCTAGTTATCACTACTTGATCTTTTTTTCCATTTCAAAAACGAGTTCCTCTGCGATAATTAAACCACAGAAGCAACTGCTTTTACCATCCAAAGTCATGCATTTTTCAGACCGCTCTAAAACAAAATGTTATCAAAATGAAACCTTCGTGCATACAAAGTTATTAGTGATCAGTAGACATTGGAGTAAACCCTACCCTAAATCCTTCCGAAAAAAAAAAAGAAAAAACTTTTCCCCCCTAGCAACAAACAAGATGACAGATTTCATGCATCAAAGTAATCTAAAAAAGAAAACAAACTCATACTAATACAATCTCTTATCACTTCAGATCAGCAGAAAACTGAAAAACAAAACCCAAACTCAAACCCACACAGAAAACAGCATCAAAACCTTTTTTTTTTTTTTTTTTTTTTTGCTCTTTTAGCAAAGATCTACTGAGCTAAGATTCACAGAACACAGTTTAATCAGTATAAGACTAACAAATTAGGTTAGGAACTAAAACTAGCAGCAGTGAGTACTCACTGATGATGAGATCGCCGTCGGGGCTCTGCATCATCTTGTCCATGCCCTTAGGGCCAAGCGAAGTGCGTAGTATTCGAGATACGGCGACGCCGGCGGCGATGTTGGATTTCTGGGCCTCCAGGCCGCGAAGCCTCGTCTTCTGATCTTGCTCCTTCATTATTATGAAGGGGCGGCCGTATTCATCGAAGGCCAGCGCCATTTTCTTGATCGGAGACTTGTTCTTCTCCTTTGATCGGTGATTATCTCCGGTGAGCGGTGACGATGGCGGCCGCAGTGGAGGAGAAAGAGACGAAGCGGGGAAATTAAATGAAGTTTATGAAGTGGAGTGAGAGAGGGGATGGAGAGCTAGGGCACAATGCGGGTTTTAGAAAAAAGGAAAGGCCCAAGGCCCAGTACTATTTTGGGCCTGATCGATTACGATCAAGAGAAACTTTTCAACTAGGGTTGCGTTCGGAAAAATGAGCTTTGGATCTGGGAGGAAGATTTGAAATTAGGGATTTTGAAATTAAGGATTTGAATTTTGGTAAATCTGTTGTTTGGATGTCCTTATAAATGAATGGATTTGAAATTTTTATTTTCAAATCTAGTATTTGGATACACTTTATTATACATGAAATAAGTATTCTACGAAAATTATAAACAAAACTTCAACATAGATCCTTAATGTTTTAGCTTGATTTCATTTGGATCCTTAAAGTTTTAAACTCATCACTAATGGTCCCTAACGTTTACACCGTTATCAAGTCTGGTCCTTTTTTAATATTTCTGTTAACTTCTGATGACGTGGCAGGGCATTTTAGTCCATTATATTTTCAAGTGCTAACTAGAGTGCTTACTAGATTAACACCCTAAAAACAACTAAAACCGTTCCCCATTCCTCTCATTCAGAGGAGAAAAATCACTGAAACAATTTCCCCTTTGGAGAAAACCCTAAATCAACTAAAACCCTCCCCAATTCCCTTCAAAATTACATCAAGTATAAATTTGAACTCGACTCAATTCTCCAAATGGGAGGGTGGCTTGAAAGATGCACTACTAATGGGTAATTTGGTGAAATCTATTGGGGACGAAGACGATGGAGAGGAGTTGCAAGGTTTTGATCATGAGGCGTATTAACCATACTCTTTCCCACCTAATTCAAGCAAATTAAGAGGACGAGCACAGAAGTTTAGTCTTGTGAGAATTTCTTTTGAAGCTTGATGTTGATATTCTATGTGTATTTAGAATGAGCTCTAATTTTAGTATTCGTGTGCATCATGGTGGTTTTCTCACGCCACCTCCAAATTCGAGATACAGTAGGGGTTCTGTAGATTATTTTGATAATGTGGAGTATGATAAAACTAGATTTTTTTATATCGAAGATTTTGTGAAGAAACTCTTGTCTAATAATCCTTTCAGTGTTATATGGTACTCAAAGCCTGGTTTTAATACTTTTGAACAGAGCTTAGAGATTCTTACAGATGATTTTTGTGCAATGGAGATGATGATGATTGCTCATAATGATGATAATATAGCCTCAATCTATGTTGAGCACCCACCAGATGATGATGTTGCTAAGTCAGAATAGGGAAACAATGAAGGGGTTGCCGATGGTATTCATGACAGTGAGGATAGTGGAAATGACCGTGCTATTGGCATAAACTTCGATAATAGTGATTCTAATGGCAGCGAAAATGATTTTGCGAAAGTTGAAAGAGTAGAATTTGAAGGGACAACTGCTAATGGGGGTGAAAAAGAGGACGAGGATCAGTGCACAGATAATACACAATGGGAAGATGATTGGGAAGGGTCTCATACTAATGATGAGGAGTTACAGTTCACTGATGATAAAAATGATGAGCATCCTGGTGGTATAAATTTTTATCCTAAATTCAAAGAACCATATGATCCTAAGAATATAAAGTTTACACTTGATTTATTATTTAAAAGCAGACAATTTCTCAAGAAAGTTCTTATTGACTATTCTGTGCATAATTTCCATAGCCTTAAGTTTGATAAAAATGACAAGCAGAGGGTGAAGATGATTTGTACAAGAAAGGGTTGTGATTGGCAATTATATGCATCTCCTTACAACAACACTGATGCTTTTCAAGTGAAAACTTACCATCAATACCACACATGCTCTATGGTGCATGACAACAAGGGAGCAAGTGACAGTTGGTTGGCCTCCAAATGACAGAATATTTGTTATTGTAGTAGCAGTGGTTGAGTTGGAGTGTCATGATAGTTGGTCATGGTTTTTAAAAAGCTTGCTCGATGATATCGATTCAATTGAAGATAAAAGATGGACCTTTATATCTGATCAACAAAAGGTATTCTTAACTTTAACTTTTGTTACTTATTTCAGTAATTAGATTGATATAAATGTCATGTTAATGTTCTTTAATTTTACTGTACAGTAGCTAATATATTAGCTAATAAATTGTCTAGTTCATGTCTTTCTACATTGGATGCTTAGGAGTTTTGCACATATTTGAACAACATGCTAGAATAAAATCCTTTATTTTAAATACTTTAATGATTTCTTAACATAGTATATTGATGAACATAATATATTGGTGGAAGCTTCAAATTACTTTCCCTTTTATAGAAAGATAAGTATTGGCATATAGTAAGTTATGTAGGATAGGACAAAAGGTTATGTAGGATGGAAAAGTCAAAGTGTCAAATTGAGGTGAAATTTGCATAACTCAAGCAAAATGGGCCAACGAATACAATCTCTCAAAGTAATCCCTCTCTAACTGACTTAGAAAAAGAAAGGAATTACAAACTTCCTTAATCAGTTGTCCGATTTACAAAAGAAGGAAAGATCAATGGAGAGGGAGCTTGAATCTTGTATCCTGTTGACTATCCGACCATCTCGACTTGTGGAACAACATTGAAAAGAACTCAAAAATGAGTTTGATCAATCCAAAGAAGACTTCTTTACCCTCTTTTCTCGTGGAAGTTCCTCTCTAAGCCCGTTGAAGTCTCCTCTTTTTCTTCAGCTGTTATCCTAGCTTTTTATAGAGGTTTAAGGGGTGTAACTGACCCCTTAAATCTCTCCTCAAATCGTGCAAAGTGGTTTCAGAACCGTTTACAACGTGTTTGAATGGGTCAAATATGAGGTCTGCGTTCATACGAGGTCCACGTTCTGAAAATAACCTCTGCATTTTGACTTAAGAATGCAGTGGTGAGCTCTGCGTTTTGAACTTAGAAACGCAGTGATGATCTCTGCGTCTTGAACTTGGAAACGCGGTGGTGAGCTATGCGTTTTGAGCTTGAAAACGCAATGGTGAGCCATGTGTTTTTGAGCTTGAAAACGCAGTGGTGAGCTCCGCGTTTTTAATCAAATAGAACATCAATTTATAATCTACTTTCAAAGATCATCATCTTGTAATCGTGGCCATGTTTTCTTGAAATATGAGAGTCATTGATTGTAACTCCTGTTGATGCTTGTGAAGACCGTTGAAATTAGAATTCCCTTTGGTTAGCACGAAGGTTGTTGAATTGTATCCTTCGTTAATTGCTGTAGAAAATCTTTGAATTGCGGTCTCTTGAAAGTCGTTGCGTCATGACTTTCATTGTTCATATTTAATGAGGATTGACTATCTGCAGTGATTTTTAGATAGCTTACAGTCATATTCGACATCAAACCCTTGAACATTTCACCGATGCTGACGTCATAATCTCAAGTAAAGAATCAGATGAATATCCATCTCCTGAATCGGATAATTGGTTATCAATCAACCAACAACATTCGTCTTCTGAAGAAGATACATACCCCAATCCTCTCCTAAATCTATAGTAGTTATCGGGTTTTCCCTTTGGGACGTGTGCAGCTTTGGGTGGGACTTGAGGACCACGTCCGAAATAAAGACCCTCTCCTTGCGCAAATTCATACCCCCATCTTTCCATTAGATTCTGCACTCCCGGACTATATCTAAACAGATGAGAGTCAGGCTTATCGTCATTAATATCCTCTCTCAAAAAGTGGTCTGGTGCTGGAATCGTATCTCCTTTACCATAGACCAAATCCTTTTCATCACATGTTTTACCCGGAATGATGAATGTTGTCGAAAGAGTCCCGGATATGCTTCTGTGTTACACAAGACGACCAAATCGGTATGTGCAACTCGGGGTCATCGTACAATCTTTTCTTCACATCAGTAAGAGACAACGAGTACTTTAAATCATTATTTATTTTATTGTTGGTAAGTTGCCAATTACAACTACCATCTGACGATTCTCTATCGTCAAGATTGACTACAAAGGGTACAACATCATTTATGACAAAACTACCATCATAATCAAGCCCAGCTTTTGTATCAGCTTCCTCGCCGCTGTCCGTATCTTGGGCCGATGATTCATTATCAGACTCGTTACTGTAAAGGAGGGAGTCAGTTTAGTAGTTCTCCAACCCCTTGAATGGTTGCTTATCCGCGACCACTGTCTTGACTTCATTATTCGTGTCAACATATTTTAGACACTGATGAAGGGTGGATGGGACTATAACATTATTATGGATCTATGGCCGACCCAATAATAAGTTATAGGAAGCCTCCACATCAATCATATAGCATGTGACTTCAGACTTTAAATTTCTCATCTGGTACTTTATCCAGATTTTACCTAGCGGCCGAAACCCACTGATATTAAATCTATAAATCACCATGCCTGTAGATGTCAGTTTACTGGCAGGAATCTCGAGGCTATATATCAGGAGGAGGGGCATGATACTCACAGCGAAACCCGGATCAACTTAGATTCGATTGACTTCGCTAGAGCCAATGTATCCAGTAAAATATAGAAGCCTCTCGTGCTTTGAATTTTTCGTCTGCATGTCTTCCTTGGTAAAAGTAATGCAGGAGAAGTGCTTGGTTGCGAGATTGCATTGCTGGGCTGAAAACTCTAGTTCTTCAAGACTTGGCTCGATCTGAGTGAGAAACAACTTAGAGTCAGCCAGGGTTTCCTATAGGGCCTCTCTGGTCTCTTTTAACAACCGTAACAGCTCATAGAGGATTATCCTTGCTGAGATGTTAGCCAATTGGGCCATAATGTCGAAGCGGTATGGGGAGCTCAAACTTCCTAGTTTATCCATTCTAATCGGATGATTGAATCGAGACTGTTTCGGGATTTGAACCTCCTGATGTTAGGGTTGCTTCTCCTTTAGTTTGGCCATGTCCTCCTTGGCGATCGCCTGCTGCTGTAATTTTTCAACATGCATAGGAGGAATCATCACCACTTCTAGCTCCGTCGGCATCTTAGCATTTGGATTAGAAGCTTCGGGATACTCGTATTTGTACTCGTGTCTGCTCCAGGTGACGAAGACTTCATGTTCCTCTTCGGAAAGCTGGAATGTCATTATTTATTCATCATTCTTCTCCAATATTGCTGAAGTGGCATGGCATGGTTTCCCCTTGCCCTTTGATTTCTTCTCAGATGAAGAGGCCGCCCATTGATCATCTTCGAGCAAGTCAGGGTGGACCCAAAGAATTTTGCTGTTTGGGGTGGCATGTGACACGAGCCCCTTTTTTGCGTTGTCTGTGAGGATCATCATTCACCATCTTCATCCCTACTTTCATGACAGGCTTTGGGTGAAACCAAGTTAAAGGCACCAATCCTAAGCTGATGGATATTGCGTTCGCCCCACTTTCTTTTCTTTAGACAGCTTTGAGTAATGACCCCTATATTGACCAAGGCCTGAATCTTATCCTTGAGATGGTAGCACGACTTTGTTGGATGGTGAACCGCTCTATAGAATGCGCAGTACCTCAAATCTGTGACCTTATTTGCCTCTTATTGATTCACGATCGGTGGCAGCTAGATCTTTTTATTCTCTAGGAGGTATTTGAAAATATCGGGAACCTCGTCTTCCTTGAAAGAATAGACTTTGGAGAACCTTGGTTCTGACGACGTCTGTTTTTGAGGTCGTTGCTGCCATTAGGGCTGCGATTGTCGCGGCACTTGCTGTTGCGGTTGTTGCTACGGTTGTAACTAGAATGTTAGTTTGCATCCACTACTTTCACCCGCTCCTTCCCTTTACCGTGTGGGATAAAATTCTGTTTGTGAGCATCTGCCATTTGCTGGCCTCCTTCTGCCTTTTTCCTCTTAGAGAATCGCTTGGCTTGCTCCCAGCGCACCTTCAAGTCTCACCATGTCTTGGACAGCACCTTCCACATTGCTTCCAGCACGTCCAACGAAAGGTTGTTATGGCAGGTCTAGAGAATGAACTCCTCAGTTATCGGGTCCTGATAATTCATTGCCTTATTTCAGAACCGCTTGATGAAGCTGTATACCATCTCTTCGTCCTTCTATTTTTCATCCAACAACGACCCGATGGATATCTCGGTATCATCATCAAAGAAATCGACAAGGAACATGGTCTCCATGTCGTCCCAGCTATTAACACTCCCTGGCTTGAGACGGCGGTACCAATTGAAGGTAGCTCTTCGAAGAGTGCCAACGAATGACCGAACCATCAAAGGCTCGTTATCAAAGATAACCCCCAGGTGGAACTTGAAGTAGATCAAATGCTGAGTGGGTGAGCCCTTCCCATCGAACGGCGTAAAGTTTATTAGATTGAACTTCGCCGGATACTGGATTGATTCCCACTCCCATGGGTACGGACACGGTATACCCGTCTTCTTTATCTCTTGGGTGAAAATCAAAGTGTTGATCTTACTCTCGAGGTCCTTTATCTTTTCATTCTCACTTACATCTCTGTTCGAGTGATTTTGAGGAGGGACGATGATGTTACCACTGGCGTTCTCTAGGCTACCTCCTGCATTCCGTTTATCAGGGGGATTATCGGCGTTACGGTCTTCATCCCTGTCCATGTCGTTGTTCGTTTAGTTGACGTTATTATGACGACTTGATTCACACTGGTGATTCGTTAGTGCTTGGATTTGCTGGTCATGCATCTCTCTCATTTGCTACATGGCCATCTCTATCTCGAACTTGAAATTCTCCTTTTGCTTGGCCATAGCGTCTTCAAGCATCTTAGCCACTTGTTCTGCGCTGATCATGAATGCCTCACGGGGTTGTCCCTCGCTAGAAACTGTATTATCAGAAGCAATTGCAGAGCCAGCATCTGACACTTTATCATCTGAGAGTAACACCCTCTGCACTCTGCCATAGTTAGATCGTCTGATAGTCCCTGACCGCAAATGAGTCATTCGTTGAGATACCCCGGAATAGTATGTGTCAACGTCCCTTTGCTAGTCATGTTGATGGTGACTCTTGGCAATTCATTGCCTTGAGACACCAATCTTCTTTCGCGAAAGTGCCTCGACCTAGGTTTTGGCATTTCAGTCCAGCCTATCAAGACCGACACCTTCTCCAGAGCTGTCTTAGTGCAGTTGCACTCCGACAACACCGCCCTAATCAGCTTGGAACACAGACAATGTGTGTTCAACTCTGGGATACTCCTTTTTTGAGATTTACTCGCACCCCCAATATGATAGTACAACTCCTTAGCATGAATGCCGAAGCAACCCATCGTGTGTTGGTACGACTTCTAAGATATAACGTCATCGTCGTCAGACGAAAACATTTCCTTCTGAGGATGAACCGCATTATCAGAGCTTTCAAAAGTGACTTGTCTCAACGTTCGCACTTGCGGGTGTGAAGTTTCGACGGGCTCTTGAACTTCAATTCGCAGCCCGGTGCGAGTAGCTACAGGAATCTTCCTGTTGTGGTGGAGGTGGATGCGACCCCCAATACTATGAGTTGTCCGGGACATCTTCAACGGGCCCAAATATTCCTTAACTAGAATTTTGCCTCGATCATCGTGCAACGTACCGAGGTGCTCTAATACTATTTTCTTGCTTCGAGGTAAGCCAGCGGGATCGACCGAAGCGGGAACAGAGTTAGATAGAGATTTGGATGTGAACGTCGGAGGTGGAATCGGTATTGGGGTGGCCTTTCTTTAATTCAAGTTACCCTGTAGCGCCCGAGCCTTAGTCGAATCAGCCTGTGGTGGCTGGTCCTTAGTTGACATTTCTGCCCTTGTCCGAATCGTCGTTCCTGATTTCGGCCTCCAAACTTGGCGCATCTTTGGTGGCTTCTTAGCCACTTCTTATTTCTTTAATATTCGGGTCTCTTGAACTAGAGCCCGTGCGTGCGCAAGCAGTGCGCGGCGCTTCAGATGCGCTCCTTGAGTATTGAATGGTTCCATCTGACACGGACTCATTCATTTATTAACGGCTTGGAAGAGCTGCCAACTATCTGTTGTTGAGGCCTTTGGCCTCTTCTAAACTTGAGATCCATCCTATAGCGGATCCTGTCAATCAATTCCAGGACTTTGGCGAACTGACGCGCCAGGCGTTGGCATCGCCTCTGGCGGGCTCTCTTTGAGAGAGTGGGCACGCCATCGGTGGTCATCCCCTACATAGAGGAGTTCAGCTCTGCACATCCAGCCATCTTAGATACCGGAAGGACGCTACTTACTGTGACTTTGGCAGCAACAGGGTTGGGATCCTCGCTTTGAGATTCTAGCTCTAAGGGCCAGTGGATCTTCCTTGCAGTGGAAATCTTCCTGGATTAGCGAGGGGAGGACGATCTGGATGAGGATGATAAATACTCCTCGAACTTTTGTTAGTCGACCTCATATTCGACCTCCTCTTCGACTGGGATCGCTATCCGCGGTTGCGACATGACGATCTCATCAGTGAGATCGTTGGCTCCCACTTTGGTCGTCAGCTTGTTCACGAGAAAAGTCGGATTGATCTTCATTGATGAACTCATTACATCTCTATGCGTTACAATGAATTCAAAAGTTCGTCTTTTTATAAGACTTGATTACAATGAAAAATCAAAAGAAAAAAAGATTTACAACTTTTTCCTGAAATAAACACAGGACCTTGTTTATCAGACTCTTGCTTGCGTGGGATCTTTGCCTGTACCAGGGTTTATCTGTGGACTACCGTGTGATCTGATCTGGTGTAAGATCTACACGATCAAGGAGATTATTTCATGAAAGAAATGATCGCCGAAGTGAGTGAAATCGACCAATCGAAATCACCACTGTTATCAAGATCAAACCAAAGTTTGATAAGGAGGGGTCACGTGTAGATCTGATCCTTATATATCTTAAACTTTTTCACTTTATGCTGACGGGTTCGCTGAAATCTAGATCTCGCCGTCGGATCTAAGCATAGATCGCTTTTGAATCCGACAGAGCCTCCCCTTCTCGCCAAAAGTCCAGATCTGAAAATGAGACACCCCCCTGTATTTATAGGCTTTAAAGCAGATGTAGGTCGGGTTGGGTTCACACCTAGCCACCACTTGGTGGCTAGGCGACCGGGCCACCACTAGGTGGCTCGGCCACCGGGCCACCCATGTGGCTTTTTTGTCATTTTTCCAAGTCCGATCTGGTTCAGTTTCATCGATGTTCTCTAATTTGACGCTTCATAGTTGGGTTTATTCTATTATTCGTATGCGATTCGTCGCTTCGCTGACTTGCACACATCGCCGACTCACTTCATGTATTTTGCCGACTCGCTTTATGCATTTGCATCGCGGTTACTTGTTATTACATCGTCAACGGTTCGCCGTTGCATCGTCAGATGGCTCACCAATCGTCAACTCATTATCACGAGTCATGTTCAGGGACTTATAGTCAATTTTCAACGCCTACACAGATTAGCGAACATCGATGAAACTGAAACAGATCAGATTCAGAAATATAACGAAAAAGCCACTTGGGCGGCTTAGCCAAGGCCAAGCCACCAAATGGTGGCTAGGAGCGAGCCCGACACGCATTCGCTTTAAAACCTATAAATACAAGGGGGTGTCTCATTTTTCAGATCTAGACTTTTAGCGAGAAGGAGAGGCTTTGCCAGATCCAACAGCGATCCACGCTTAGATCCGACAGGGAGATCCAAGATTTCAGCGAAGCCGTCAGCATAAAGCGAAAAAGTTTGAGAGGCCTAAGGATCGGATCTACACGTGATCCCTCCGGATCAAACTTTGTTTTGATCCCGAGAACAGTGGTGATTTCGCTTGGTCGATTTCACTCACTTCGGCGATTATTTCCTTCATGAAATAATCCCCTTGATCGTGTAGATCTTACAACAGATTAGATCACGCGGCGATCCACAGATAAACCCCAGCACAGGCAAAGATCTTACGCAAGCAGGAGTTTGATAAACAGGGTCCTGTGTTTGTTTCAGGAAAAGTTGTAATCTTTTTTCTTTTGATTTTCATTGTAATCAAGTCTTATAACAAGATGAACTTTTGAATTCACTGTAATGCATAAAGCTGTAATGAGTTCATCAATGAAGATCATCCCGACTTCTCCTGTGAATAGTTGCAACCGCCTCCGACTTCATCCCACATCGAACACCCAAAAAATTTTCTACCTTTGCTTTGTTACTTCTTTGACATTCTAACTGTAGCTTTTCTCCCACAATGACAAATGGGCTTGTTGTCTAAATTGGAGTTTGAACTCATTTCAATTTGGAGAAAGGAGAATTAGGGTTTATAGAAGGGGTTCTAGGGTTTGAGAAAATGGATCTTTTAGATGAGGAGATAAAAAGGGGTCTAGGATTTAAGAAGAATCTTTTCTTCTGATCTATTGAGCAATGGGAGAAAGATGAGTTTTGTGCAATTTAGGGTGTTGAGAGTTTTTGAGAAAGGAGGCCTTTTTCTTCAATTTGGGCACCGAAGGGGGTGGGGATGGGCTAATTGAGGCTGCTGATAAATGGGAGGGCACGGGGAGAGAGAGAAAATAAAGTCCAATCAGCAATATAACTAAAATGACCAAACAGTCCCTGCCACATCACTAAAAGTTAACAGAAATATTTAAAAAGGACCAAACTTGATAACGATGTAAACATTAGAGACCGGTATTGATGAGTTTAAAACTTTAAAGACCCAAATAAAATCAGGCTAAAACATTAAAGACCTATTTTGAAGTTTTCCCAAATTTTACTCTCTCTACCTCTCACCCCATCTTTTTCTTAAGGTTGCGTTTGGATTAAAGGAATTAATTTCAAATTCCAGAATTGAATTCTGAAATTTGAAATCCAATATTTCAAATTTAACTCCTTTATTTGGGAAACATTCAAATTTGAATTCCAGAATTCAATTCAAAATTCTTGTTTGACAAACTTTAGAATTTTTATTTTGAAAATTTTCAGCTGAGTTGTTTGTCAACTAGTAGAATTCTAATTTCTAAACTTAAAATTGTAGTTTGAAGACAATTTAGAAGCAAGATAATCAATTTACAAAAGTTATGCATCAAAATTAGTGGAAACAAATGCTTCAAATAGTATATCAGATATCCAACTAACTTAGCATATAGATAAAATGCCTTAAAACCTCAAATGCAGGAATGTTAGTAGTTGACCAAATAATCACCATAAATGACCAAAATCATTCAACAATAAAATTTTATAAACTCATGCACCACTAACTATAACAATAAATAAAGTAGAAGCTTCAAATATTGCATATAACAATTCAACAAAACCAAAGATCCAAACTATCCTACAAATACAGACCAATAAAAGTTAATATCTCCCAATTATAAAGTGTCATGCTTAAGTTGCTCCCGCACTAGTTTCTTTAAAACTTTTACATCTGATTCAAGTGAAAGTTTCTTTCTAATGCTTGTACACTTTTACTTTGTATTTCTCACTGCAGCTTTCTCTCCTCGATTCAAAAAGTAAGTCATGCTTTGTAAGGTCTTGAATCACCTAAAACAACAATGAAAAGACCAAATCAACTCCATCATTCTTAAATATTGTGCAGACTGCAATTGAAAAGAAATCATTTTCTATTTGGATTGCTAGGAATCACATCCTATTCAAAAATCAATGTGGACAGATTATGTTATTTTTTATAATCAAACTATATGGAAAATAAGTTCTAAAGTGTGATACTATAAAGGGTCTATGTGCAATTAACACTCTTCCAAAAGACAAGCAGAAAGCAATCTATGCTAGCTAGGAAATAAACATGCTTGCTTTTCATATGTCTTGCGTCTTCAGAAAAGAATGTACCAATATTTTTGCTCGTAGTTCAAGGGAGAACAACCATAACCAAGGCTTAGGCTTCTTCACTCATGACCGACAGTTTTCATTCTAGAAACTCAAAAGTAGTAATTATATGAAATATTTTCAAGCATTTATATGATGGCACATCGAGGTGGTGTCCTACATAGAGAGAAGAAGATCGATCTCTCTCTAAATCTCTCTGATTGTTGGGAGAACTGTTTGTTGTACCACCATAGTCGATGATCTCATTGATGCTGATATATAGTATGCACTAACTAAAACTACCAAAACAAGAGCTTAAATCTAAACGAAAAAGTAAATGGATTGTTGTCTACCTTAGTCTGAGTTTTCAAGACGTAGCATAATCCAATCCAACTTCTGGTTGTCAGGAAGTAACTTCAGCATTCGGAAATCATGTGCAACACCATCAATGAATCTCTGAATTGCTCTTAAAATTTGATGAGGAAGAATACCCTGACAGATAATACCCTGACTTTAGATAACTTGACATAAATCTCCTCACAACCGACTTTTGGTGGGTTCGTACTCACCAGATACTCCTTGAGCATCTCACCAACATCACTTACTACATCTGCTAAAGGGTCTCTCTTGAGCTTCTTATTGGATTTAAAAGTTGAAGATTTTGAAACCTCCCTGATAGAGATCTCCCCTTCATTCGCACCTTCCATATCCATAGCTACAATAGAATCATCAATTTGCTCTGCACCCTTGCCAGTTGCTCTATCGATGCCCATTAACACACATATATCATCCCAATTATCAATAGCTTTGTTTTGATATACCTTGGCATCTGAATTTTCCTATGCAAACATGAGAAAATACAAAAATGTAGTGAGACAAAATCATAAGTACTTGAAAGAAGTTAGATATAAGAAAACTCATGGCACTAATACTACAAATAACTAAGACTAAGAAACAAAATCCAATATTCAGTGGGTATCAAGCACTATAAGTCTGAAAATGGATCAGAATGTAAAAATGGTTTCTAAGTATTTTATGTCTTCGATCATTGTGCATGTTGAAATTCTATATAGCGCAGAGTTATTCAAGTTGTATGTACTTGGGGGTTCTTGTGGAATAATGATAGGCAATTCATACTGTTATTGGATACATTAATACATCAGTTTTTTAGAATTGCACATTTTTGACTCACTAGTTATAAAGTTGTAAGCTATTTCAGAATAACTACTTTGATTTTTTATTATGACTATCATTTCAGGAATGTTGTATTTGCATCACACTGTACGAAAATGGTGTGGAACTCTATTCACTTCCTTGCAAGCATCATTTTCATTTTTCCATCCATCGTGAAATGGTTGTGGATCAATGATACCTACTTCTTTGCAAATACAACATTCTTAAGGGCAAAGATTGTGTGTGATGAACTATATATTGTCTGCTTAAACTCATATGCCATTTTCTAACTATCATGTTTCCAACGATGAACAAAATACCAAATGTTGGTGATATTTAGTGTATAGACAATGTTATCAGGTTCAAATGTAGTTAGAGTCTGTACAAAAGATAGCTATCTCTCTTTAGCGTGTGGTTGCTGTATTGAAACTTGTATTTGGTTCGATGTTTGTATCTCCTTAGAATAGATGAAAAAGATTTAGCAAACAACATCCAGTGATGCAAGTGCATCTCTTTCTGGTTTGAATTAAGACTTTACTCAAAAATCTTGATCTCCTTCAGTTCCATAGAAAGGATATCGATCAAAATACAATTCGTTCCATAGAAATGATATCGATCAAAATACAATTGCACATAGATTCCTCAAATATCTTTGTTTTGAATTTACTACTCCTATAGTAAAAATTAATTAATTATGATTATCATTTTGCAAATTATCATTAGAGTAAAAGTCAGAGTAGTAAAAGGCACCAAAGATAGCAAAAACTATAAGATTTATGAACGTGTGTTGTATATATTCAACATACATCACAATACTTGGTCCAATCTACCAAGTCCTCAATGGTAATTACCACCATTTTCTTAGCGTCATCCCATCAAAACTTGATTTTTGTCTCTATTCAGTGATGATGGCATAGTGTCTCTTCCAAAGTTTTACCCTATTCCTTACACGATACACCATGATAGACGAACCTAATTTGAATTTTAGCTCATCAACAACAGCTTGGTAAGCTTGAAGCTTCCAATCCCCCTCTCCTTTATTGCCCTGGTTTAGTTGATTGTAAAACACAGTCGTCGGTATCATATCCATTTGCGAATTCCAAATAAGATAGCTCCTTCTCCTACCTCCTTGTGTAGGAGTCAAAGTCTCCTTACCTTTTCTACTCGTTGCCTTCGCTTAGTTAATTGTAAAACATGGTCGTCAGTTATCATGTAGAAGTAACTACATCACCTGCAAAGTTATCCTACAATAAATCACATAGAAATATCGTAGTAAAGAAGTGATACTTGTGTAGATGGTAATGGTAAATGCAGATTGATACCTAAATGTATAATGAAAGTCATACAAAGAAGTGACAAACATTCTGGCCTCTTATCATGAATGAGCTCCTAATTGGAATGTTTCAATAAATCATGGGTGCAGATTATTGGAGTAATTCTGGAATTCTACCAGTCTGAATATAGTTATATATTTATATGATTTGCTGATGTGAGTTCCTAAGAAATGATATATGCCTTCAAATTGCTAGGTTAAAACTGGTGAATTACTTGTGCATGAGTATCTTATTAGATGAGGAACACTAACAATAGACTATTTATCCTAGTTATTCACTCAACATGCTAATAAGTTAAGCTCACAGGGATAAAGCAAGTAAGAAAGTTTATATATCTTCCCAATTCTAGGTGGTCAATCATTTGCAGTTACCACTGTTAAACTGGTCACTGCTTTAGGTGCATTGCACGGTATACACACAAGTGGTAGCTTTCCTCATTATGTAGTTTCTGATATACTTGGTAGACCATCATCTTTTCTTTGTCTATTGTTGCATTATTAGATATTTAAACTTTATATTATCGTTTGTCCAGGCCATATTATTAGAGCATAATACCATTAATCCTTTAGTTATATCTTCCAAAATGAGTAAGCCCTCTGGGGAATCCTAGCACATCGTCAATATGGTCTTAGAATTATCAATAAGGTCATAGATGAAAATTGTTCATGATATTTGTATTTTTGGTGCATCTTGCTGTTTGAGTTAAGATGAGATGCAAAAATACATCACAAAGCAACCTGATTCTGGATGATTTTAGAGAAACAATAAACACTTTTTGCTCTTGGTTTTATTTTTTTATTTTACCTTTGAATTTTTTTATGTTCCTATATCTATCTGAGGAACTCAAATATATTCTTCAATTAGAAATCACACTGACTTAGACCTCAATATATTCATCAATTAAAAATCTGACTTATATGTTATGAGCAAAACATATATTCCTGTAGTTTATTTTTGATTCTGTTAGTCTAGTTTTTAACCACTAACAAAGTTTTTAACCACTACCAAACTAAGAGTTCTAAAACTAACTAATCATTACCTTATCAGTAGTGGGAATGGCAGGAAAAGTGGTGCTCAAGAATTGAGGGAGGGGCACAGAGGGGATCGACAACAAGGGGCGTTTTGAACCTGCACAAAAGTAAAAAAATGTTATGGATAAAACTAGAGAAGCTTTTGAGAAAAAGACAATGCAACAAAATAGTTAATATATATGCACACTTATAGAAGCATAAATGAAATATTAACCTTAGTTTATAGAAAAGGAAGCAATACGGAGGCCTGCTATCTTCTATTTAGCGGTTCAAACCGACAATAATGAGCATAAGTGTACAAACTTACAATCAAACAAAAAAATGAAAATGAAAAATTTTCAATTCGAGAATTACCTATACGAATGTGAAAAAAATATTTCTCAGCATAGTACTATTGTAAGACTAAATAAGATCCCAAAACAGAAAATTTACAACCTTGATAAAGCATTATCATATGAGCATAGTACTATTGCAAGACTACATGAGATCCCAAAACAGACAGACATGGGAATTTGCCACTATGTTCAAATTACAATCTTGATAAACCATATTAAGCAACAAATAAAAGGAAATCTCAAGTAGCATTAGCTCTCCGAGCTTGGTATTCATTGAACATGTCCAAAGCAATACCATCCCTAAACATATTCTATTTTTCTGTTACTCCAGCACTTGTAATGTAATCAACATCAACCTCATCGTCAGTATCAAGTAACTCTGCATTTTCAAGCTCCTTGTCCACCTCATGCAATAAATTATCATCTTCCATATTTTCATCTCTTATGAAATTGTGAAGAACAAAACAAGTGTTCATAATCCTTACTCGAGTCGTTTTGTCAAAGAAGCTTGGTGTTCTAAGAATGGCCACTCCAAATGCTCTTTCAATAGTGTTTCGAGCAGATGGATGCTGTAGATTGAAGAGCTCGTTATAATTTGTTGGAGTATTCCATTACCACAAATTCAAATGGTATCAGGTGCCTTTGTCGAAAATACTTGCGAGGATCTGATGCAGATCCTTCCCAACCAGTAAAACATAAGTAAATTGGAGATTTAGATCACACACAGCCAAGTCATTGGTGCTGATATCACCCTTTCTATCTTGATATCTAGGTAGATCCTCCAGAGGGACAATCATGTGAATGTGTGTCCCATCAAGTGCTCCAAGTGCACCCTAACAATCAACCCCATAACATGATATAGATTACATATTTACACGAATGAATGTATATATGCAAAGAACAAATTATTATTACCTCAAACCATTTCCATCTGTTATCTCCTTATAACTAGCAATGGATTCGGCTTGTTTGACATAATATTTCCCGATATTCAAAACCACTCGGATGACCGTATGAAATTGCTGGCTTATAGTTTCTCAGAAGGAACAAAGATCGCTCTGATAGTTCTATTCTTTTAAGTTATGAGAAATAATATACAGGAAAAATGCCATAGCTTCTCTTGCAGCGGAGGGGCTTCACAGACACAAAAGATGTCTATACAGAGTGGATAATAACAACACTGACTATGCACAGTGAACACAAAGAAAACAGCACACAAGGATTTAACATGGTTCGGTTAGTATGACCTACGTCCATGGGCGAAAACAGCAGAGAACTTTCACTAATCAGAGAAGATTACAAACGGGGGACCACTCTAATATCTCCCCGAACTCTCAAGGAGAATAACAATCAGAAGAAAAAACTCTCTTTCTCTTCTCTCCTTTTTCATTTCCTTTCCTCTCTACCTCTCTCTCTTTTCTTTCTCTGTCTGATGCATTAAACTCTCTCCCCTCACCCCCACCCTTTTATAAACATAAAAAAATAATAATAAATAAAAAAAGGGTTGGTGGCACAGTAGATGTTAGGTGAGAGTTTGGTGGCACAGTAATTCAAAGTCATTAACAAATCTCCACCTTGACTTTGAATATGAACATCTTCTCTTCACTCTTGCTGTCTCGCCAGAAGCCCCTTACGGGCTTAGCCTCCGCTTTCTTGAACTCTAAGCAATTCGAGGCAATACTCGAACTTGCGCGAAGGTACGGGCTTCGTCATCATATCTGCTGGATTATCTGCAGTACCAATTTTCTCAATCTTGA
>JBAKGM010000326.1:8853441-8872937 GCA_037177215.1 Asparagus racemosus | reverse complement strand
GTTTGGGGGAGGGGGAACCCTCCCCCCCCCCCCCCCCCCCGCCAACCCGCAGGGAAAATTTGGGCTTTGAAGTATAGAAGAAAACAACAATTTAAGAAAGAAAGGTACAATGAAGTTGGGGTGAATCCAAAAGGCTTTCTTTCTACTTTGCAGTTTAGTTTGGATCACCATCCAATTTTATTATAAGGGTAATAATCATCATTATAAAATATATTTGCTTATTAAATCAGCATTAATATTTCCTACTAGACAATTACAACGGCTTCCATTGAGAGAGCATTTTCTGTAATGAAAACTGTGAAGAATCTTTTGCAAAATCGAATGGGAGATCAATCCTTGAACGACAACTTAGTAACTTACATTGAAAATGATGTATTTAGTGGTATTTTGAATGAGGCTATAATGCAATGTTTTCAAAACATAAATACACTTAGGGGTCATTGTGATTTTACTTATTAAGTATATCTTTTGCATCTCATCAAAGTTTATAATATATTGAATATGATAGACATATTAGTTATATCGTCTTTTTATGTATACTATGACACCATCGTGGATTCTGTCTCCGCCATTGCCCATACGTCATCATCCCACATGAATTGCTCTGTAGAAATTGGAGAGAGAAATTTATTTCTTGAGCCAAGTCTGTCACCGTAGGCTCAAACTCAAACTGGGAGCTCAGGGAGAAAAGTAAAATTGAGGGATAAATCAATGGGCTTTGGTTTATCTGACGTGGTTCATTTGGAAACTCAGATCGATGAACAAATTTGCAAGAAAATTAATACAATGATACGCAGACAGAGACCGAATGAGAACTATTAAATAAAAAATATCTACAATATACATGGTATTTGAAAATTACATGCAGAAATTTTATATTCGCAAGGAAACAAGAAATAATATTCGGGACTAAACGCTAAGAACTTTTAGCATTTTGCAGTAAATCCCAAATAATTTCTAAAATCATACTAAACTCCCCATAACTATAGCATTTTGCAGTAAATCCCAAATAATTTCTAAAATCATACTAAACTCCCAATAACTATTAGAATTGCAGAAAAATGTGGAAACTATTGAGAGTCTTCTGCAATTCCCTTAGTTATTGGGGATTTGATGCGATTTTAGACCTTATTGGGGGTTAACTGCAAAAAGCTAAAAGTTCTTCTGGATTTCGTGTAGTTTCTCCAATAATAATTACATTTGTATAGTATACTTTATGATTTTATGCAGGTGAACATTTATCTCATGAATTTAAAAGCTCTGAGATTCATTAGATACAAAGGAAAGATGACAATCATGCATGAGAGCAAAGCATCCGGTTGGTTTGGTCTTGTCTTTTGAATTCTGTTTTGCTATCAAAAAAGATTGATATGACCTATGCACCTAACGAATAGTTTGATCAGCTTTATTTGTATTGTTGGGCGCAGAGTCAAGCCCACATGCCGCGGAAGCGATATCACCTGAGAAAATGTCCTGATTATATCTACGAAGGAAATATAATCGCCGATGGGGATTAGCTCACGAAGGAGACCGGTGTGGGTGAAATGCACCAAGCGAAGTCACGCATAGACCCTGAGATTAAGACCAACTTAATCTTGATGGTGGATCTGAGAACCTACAAACTATAGCCAATACACAATAAATAGCAAATACACGAGATTTACGTGGTTTGGCAAACTTGTCTACGTCCACAGGAGGGGTGAGGGGAGATTTTACTATGAAGAAGAACACCGACGACTTGTACAATTCACAAATTCGTCTAAAAGTAAAAAAATAAAAGCTTTAATTTTTACCCAAGAGAAATTAACCTCTCTCTTGTAAAATCTCCCCAAACTCTCTCTTTCTCTCTCTCTCTCTCTCTCTCTCTCTCTCTCTCTCTCTCTCCCTCTCTCTCCTTTTTCTCCTTTTTCTTCACACCTTTCTCTCTCTCTCCTTTTTCTCCTTTTTCTTCACACCTTTCTCTCTCCACAAATCCTAGGTATAAGTCCTTATTTAAAGGGAATTAATTAAGAACAATTTGTTAACCTAGCCGATGTGGGACTAAAACAAATTGCCTTTTCTTTTTTCTTTTTTCTTAGAAATTTGCCACAGGAACCCAGATTCCTGTAGCGCAGGAAACCGAGTTCCTGTAGCACGTTCACATGTAATTTTTAACTGTCGTTGCAAAGTTGGTAGCATTGCCAAAGCTATGCAACAACAAGTTGGTGAGTATGGTGCGTGTAGAAAAGGTACGTCTCAGTAACTTTTGATGGAGTAATATGTTTTGTGTTCTCAACATAACTAAGAAAACTAACACTAAGATGATATTAATCTCATTAATCATTGCTAAAAAAAGATATCAATATCATTAATCTCTATTTCAAATGAGTTTTTGAGTGTCATTTATAGAGTAGTTAAAGGTAACAAGTGAACATGTGATCTTTAAAAAAAAAAAAAAAAAAAGAAGAAGAAGAAGAAGAAGAAGAAGAAATGATAACAAGCTAACACAACCTGGGTCTCAAGTTGAGCGCCTAAATTAACAACGTGCCCTCGGAAGAGGAGAGTTACTGTAAAACAGAGTAGGTTTTGAAATATCACTAGCTTTTAACCCTTTTTTAAAGTACCATGTATACTAGTTATTTACTATCATGAATAAATGTTATTTAATTTAATAAAATTTTGAGAGAGATCAAGAGAAATGAAAAGAAAAAAAAGTAGTCAAAACATTAATTCATTATTGTATTTTCTTCGATAGATCTATTAAATATTTAATATTTCAAAATTGGCTCCTCAAATTGAAACTGTTATTTCTCCCAAACCTTATAAGTTGTTAGGAATCTTATAAGTTGTTAGGAACCAAAACTTAAATATCTTATTGTTTCACCACCTTTACACAAAAACATCTTAAGTTATAAAAAGTAATACATAGATGCCTTAAGTTGTCTACCATTAGAATATGGTAAACACCGTTAAAAAAACTATTATGACAAAAATACCACTTCATATAAATTTAATAAAAAGATAGAGGGTATGTATAGTGATAAATATGATAACAAATAGGGTCAATACAATTATAAAAATATCACGTGCTTATCACATGGAAATATTCCTACGAATATTTACATTAACATGCTAGCTTTTTATAATTTAGGGTTTTTTTTCTATTACAATTTAGGTTACAAAAGTGCTATTTTTTATAACTTATGATATTTTTTATAACTTATGATATTTACGTGTCATTTGCTCAATTAAGTCTTACTGGTGTTTGGCAGGGTGGACAGGTGTCGGTAATCGGAGGGGGCTGGCGGGGGGAGGTGACTGCTGTGTTGTGCTGTTGCTTTTAAAACACGGGGGTGCCCGCAATGACCAATGAATAGTACCTATCAGGCTATCGTGCTCTCGGTCCCCATGAGATCCATGACTCTATACCCTTTTATGGGTTTCACTTTCCCTTTTATGGGTTTCACTTTCAGTGGTTCGCTATGTAATAATGGCCCGACCACAGAAAAATTCAAGAGTACAACAAATGTCAACAAAAGAGACGGGACTGCAAAGGTATCTAAACAAGCTTAATGTTGATGAGGGAGCTGAGCATTTTTATTACCCTAGTAAGTAACTACCTCTGTATTTTCGTTGTTATTAATTTACAAGCATGGTCTAAGGACGGACTATCGAAATGTAACAGATAGACCACTATTTCTATTAACAAACATGATCTAAGGACTGACTATCCGATTCCATGCACATATCTCATTACATCTAAACTCATCTCACCTCCTATGTGAATGGAACCAACATTTATCTTTCCTTCTCCATTGTTCTCTTTCCAGCATGTCTAGCGTGAGCCTGCTTATAACATTAAATGCATGCTCATGCATAATGCACAATATGGCATAAATCAAACTATATATGCGCCGCTAGCATACAAAACTTGCAACATGTCTCGTTCAGCTTCTAACTTTGGTGCTCGTTTGGTGCAACAAGATCAAATAAAAGATGAAAATGAGTCGCCAAAGGATTACTCACAGACTTCGTGCTTGACACACTGAATCACTTTAAGTCCTTCTAGGATGTAGTTTTTCGGTGACAAGAAGAGCTTCCGTTAATCGTGCCTATGTGTATCTCCTCCGGAGAATCATGTTGTTGTTGTATGGTTATTGGTCTGGACCCAAAGCCAAACTAGCTCATTGATGGATGGAGGCCTAAGGAACGTGTTCATCCAAATTTGGCGGAAGATTTTATGAGTACTAATCTGTAATGTTACCTCTCCGTTGTTGTTGGTCAAGATTAAATAAACGAAGCACTAATGATTCTTGAAGATAATTGAGTTATGCTCACAGAAGAAGGATGAATTTTTCGAGATTTCATGTATGAGTATATAGTCTCAAATTGGAAAAAGTTAAGGAGGTGTGGACTTAAATAAGAGTTAAGAGTTAATACCTAACATATTAAGTTTTTTGGATTGATTTGATTAATAGCTAACCTCTATTCAAATGTCATTAATGATGAATCGCCCAACGGATATTATGTTCTAAACGGATGGTCGAGATTTTAGAGAAAAAAAAAACTTGCAAATCACATTATTTTATTAGAGGTTTGTAAAAGAAACGGTTGGAGAAACACCCATGAACACCAATTCCACTGTTTGAAAAGATAATGATTGATATGTATGATGTAATAATAAGGGCACCATCTGATTATTAATACCCCCAAAAGAAAAGCTGAGAAAGTCCAGCTAGCAAAGTCTAGAGAGAGAATGCAAGAATGGGAAGCGGACACGTTTCGAGTTCGCAGTGGAGGAAGAGTCACTCTGTCTTCACCAATAGATCATCCGATATCTCACTCCACAAAACCAGAATTCTATAAAGAGCTATCCCTAGAAACTTTATGTGGGCTAATTGCGGATAGACCCCCTATTAATCTCTTGGTGCGAATAGAGCCCTTCCTATTTTCCCAAGTGTAGATATACCTCCTTTAGCGATTGCGAGTTTATCAGCACTGATAGAACAACACGAGGTCTATCTGCCTCTATTGAACTTTTTTTTATATACTTTTGTAAGAGTTTTTTTTTTAAAAAAAAGGTTTACTCAGGGGTCCATATGCACAATTTAGAATTATTTAGGGTCTATCTACAATTGGGCAATACTAAGAGAGTCTATCTAACTTAACACATTTTACATTAGTATAAGCATTATGTAGTATTAGTATAAATATATCAATGCAAGTAAATATTAGTACAATTAGATATTGTATCAATCCGTATGTACGCTAATCATTAAAAACAGTAATTCGAAAATAAATATTGAAATATGTTTTGTGCTGCGTCTTCTTCTTCTTCTTCTTCTTCTCTACATAATTTTTAGTGAAATGATGCTCTATTTGAATACCTTCCCCCTCAACCATCGCCTCTCTTTCTACTTCCATGATTAGCACTCTTTTTTCAAGTGAGGAACCTTGGCTAGGACTCTCAGATATGTGTTCTTGAAGAAATATTCATAACTCGATCAATATTCCAAGTCTGACCGTACCAGCCAAAAGTTTTAGTTATGAGTCTCCACATCTAGTATTTTAGGGTGTATATTTGGAAAGGATAACAACTATAGGATCTCTTTAAAGTAAAGTAGAATATTAAGCGTGATTAACTTCACTTAGTATCAGCCAAATAAATCCCGGAATCTGGGAGCCCCTTTCATGGTCTAGACTTTTCGTAATGCTTAATAATTAGAAATTGAGAATAAACACGTCACAAATACAAATTGAGTATTTAACTTTTGAGGCAAGCCCTAGCCAGAGCTCCAACCACCAAACCACTTGCGGGTGCGCGTTGTTTTGTTTTGTTTTGTAGCCGCTACTTGCTACGCACTTTCTTCCTCATCTTTTTATAATTGAATTTGAGAGAGAAACTTTGAGGAGCTCTACTGTTCTCATATTCGGATATTCCCAGTGAGTGCCTTATTTAGTGCATGTGGGCTCATTACTCAAAGTGGAGCTTGCCCCCATTTGTTGACCGACCTCTTTGGTCCTATTTGTCTACTTCCCAAGTCAGCGGATGCAATAGAAAACTTGCATATAAATTCAACTCATTCCTTTGTTTCACAAAACAACTTCTAATTCTGCAGATAAAAGAAATTATATGCTCTAATAGACTCACAATTACTACAAACGTAATCATTAATACCTAATTTCAAAGAAAATAAGTATCCGCATTCATTATTCAATATGTTGTCCTATTAGATGGTTTATGTCCTAATGATCTGATTCACATGCTTCTTAATTTACGTTGTACTAAGTTGGTCAATTACATTAGATCAAAATTTGAGTCTATCCTCTGACAAAAAAAATTATGCATACCAGCTACTTTCTGGTCAAATTAGGCAGCTGTATAGAAGATTAATAGGAATTGTGACCTGTGATCGTATTGATAAGCATCCATGTCAGGAGTCGTACTTTTCATTTCATTGTCTATGCGCATGTTTGGTTGATTTCCTAGAATCAAAGAAAAGGAAATATGTTAATAAAATCATTAAAAGTTGTCTTCTTCTACCAATGTCCTTAAAAAAAGTCATGAAATGAGTTTTCTTAAAATTGAGCCACATCATCTAATAATATAGTGACAACTCATCTCATCTTTTTTTTCTTACTTTTAGGAAGTAAACCAAACATAAGAAATGAGCTTATTATAGTTTTTATTTTTATTTTAACAAACAAACAGCCCCTATATAAAAAGAGCGAAGTGCTACTTTTGGTCTTCGTTTGTTGCGTGACACTTTGTTGAGACCATTTTACCCCTGCTTCATGTAATTAATTGTTTTTGTGGACGGTGGACCTTTCTCTTTGTTCGGTGGACTTTGTTTTTATTCTCAGCTTTGCATTCGTCCTTTATCAAGCTTCTTCTTTATCCCCATTCGTTGAAAAGCATTGGAGAGAGAGAGAGACAGAACAAAGAAGGCAGAGAACATCAACAATCAACAATTAAAAAAAAAACAAAAAAATTCAAAAACTCACTACCATCTCCTCTAACTTTCCACTTTGAAATGTACTAAGGTTGATGGAGATAGGATGATTTATGAACTTTACCCGGATGCAACGTACGCGACTTTTGTACTAAGGTTGGAGAATCAAAATTGGCACTTTGAATGCTTGCGAACATGATGCGGTTGATTAAATGGTTAATGTACAGCTAATTTAGTATATAGGATCTGTTTTTTTTTTTTAATGCTAATATATATCCTATTGATTTTTCATAACCTGTTGACAGTATTTAGCAAAACAACAACTCTTTCCACATATTTCAAATTAATAATCAAGAGAATTTTCATAGTGTAGTATTTTGAACTTTTTCTATTTTATCTCCATGCCTGTCGGAAATATCCTTTTACTCTTGTATTTGAATAACACACTTAACAAAGTATGTTATCATACCCAGAAGTGTGGTAATCGTCACCTTCTTGTTTTCAATCTTTACGTTTGCATTTACTTTGTGAATAATCAGTTTTACATTTTAAAAAAACAAAAGTTGAAGTTCCTTCGAAACTATCAAGTTTAGCTTGATAAGTGGGTCCTATTAATTGGATATACTTCACGTCTTGTGTTTGTGATGGTTGATGCAACAACAAATAGGAGCAGGCACGTGCATCGGACGTGCCCTCCTTGCTAGTGTTTATTAAATTTCCTCGTATTGTTGCTTTATGTTTTTATTTACTATAATAATAGCCTGTTCAAGAGGTAGATTAAGCTAACAAAGGATCCCGTGTCATCTAGCTCAAAGATAAAATGCGAGGTTGGATAAAGAAAAATCTCATGTTAAAAATGAGACGTGACATCCGTTAAAAAGAGAAAAGGCTTAATTGCATCACAGCACAGTTAGATATAGTGTAATTATATGGATAGTCTTGAAGTTTGCTTATCTACATAGACAATGTAATATCATATTCTAGACCAATTTTTTACAATCAATAACCTTGGAGTTACCGATATAAATACGTTAACGTTAGGGTCATTCATGTAATTATACAATACTTCAAAGTATAAGAGTGTGATTAATCCAAAGAGAAAAGATAATAGAAAGATACATAAGCTTATACTAAGTTTGGACAGTTGATTGTCTTAACCCAACTAGGTTTGATTAGTTAGCTAGATTTTGGCAAGCTTTTTGTCTAACTTAGTGATTTGTATTGGTGAGCTCTTTAGTCTTAATCAAACTTTATGTTGTTTTTACTATGGCTGTCTTGCAAGTGTTAGTGTGTTGTCTACTGTAACTACAGATCGAGTGTGCTTACAACTACACGTACACTCGATCAAAACGGACTTTTATGCAAAAAAAAAAAAAATGCACACGTGCCAAAAAGAAAATGGAATGTATTCTTAGACATAACCATTATGTTCATCGTTTTTGTCTCAACAAACTTGGATGAGTAATGTTCTATATGTTTGCTCAATAGGTCCTAGATTCTGATCAACTGAGGGAGAAATAAACAGTTTTATTCATATTTTCTTATTTTATTTAGGCAAAATTTCAAAAATATCCCTTTAGCATCGTACGATCAGTTGATAGCCTAACATAACTTTCAAAATATTTTGATAGCCCAGTTAAGTTTAGGGTTATTAGAAAACTTATTTCAACTTTCAATGCTTAAAAAAAAACAAAACAAAACAAAACAAAACAAAATTTGTAAAGATGTGAACCGTGATTTCATTGGCAAAAATATCTCGTTGCACAATTTTACTTACCTGTGGGAAAATAATTGCACCTAACTTAAAGGGGTTTATGAGAAGATCTTATAAAGTTGAAGGGGTTTCTGATAATCCCTAAACTTAAGGGGTATGTGATATTTTGAATGTTATAAGGACTTATTTGGTAAACGTCCAAAGTTAAGGGGGTTTGTTCTAAAATTTAGCCTTTATTATTCTACAGGTAAGTATAAAGTCATATCAGTTAGATCCAAAATTCTAGGGAGTTGAATAAAAAAAAATCTAGGAGGTTAAAATATTGATTAAGTATATTCGACTTGCAGTGGTCTAAAATCAATATATGCTTCTGTGATTTGAATCTCTAGACTATTATCTAATTCAAATCCTATTTACCAAAAGAGGTACATAAAACTTTATGACGAATATTTTTTTAAAAAAAAAGGGATATGATACATACATAATGAGAGAGAGGTGTTCTTGTCAACTGCCCTGCAAATGGTCAAAATTTTTTTTAAAAAATACCTATGGAACCTCCCATTCCAAAAAGAGGTTTAGCAGGGCATAGTCCAATTCTAAATGAATACCATAAATATTACAATGCCTAATTATGAGAAATTGAAGATTGACAAGTTATAGACACGAATCAATCAAACTTTAGTCTTTTGATCAAAGATCTCAAGCCCAAATCATTACGCTACTTAGGAGTAACCATTGCCATTGTCTTTCTAAATGATACTATTTTGTACAACATAACCATACTTTTTTTTGTTGGAGCAGGGGCCGGGGAGGGGGGGGGGGGGGGGGCACAAAACAGCCATAGTATTTATGTACAAAAATATCACACACCACGTACATTGTTGTCAACGTGAATCCCACACAAACAAATGCGTAAGCAGAAGAATTCCACCCCACAAACAGACAAAAGGGGAGCTTTGGAAGAGGAGCCTTTTTTGTGCCCTTTGGAAAAATATGCCCACACCAAAATTGATACATCAACCCCCCCTCCTTTTCAGAACAAAGTTAATAACATCATGTGTAAATATAAAATGCCATAATAAAATAATAATAAAAGGACTTGTGGATTGGGGCGCTTTTGTTTTGTCGCGACTCGTAGGCCCGCGTCGGCCGCACGCAGGAAGTTTTTGTCCTCTCCCTTGATTCTTCTCAATTATCTTTGCCCTCTGAATGAGGACCGCATAGAAATGCTGTGCGGGTTAAAAGGTGTTGTAGAGTAAATGTCTTGATAAGACTTGTATGTCATGTCTACCTTATCAATCCCCGGGCCCGCGAGTCCGCTAACAACGTGTAAGCTTTAGGATCTAAAGAGCTCATCACATTGTTGAGCTCAAACAACTGTAGAGAATAGTTAGTCAGACATTACACTTGACTTTAATGGCCTACATTAAGGTTGGGCGTGGTCCAGGTCGACTCACATGCTAAACCGGTCTAGCTTACCATGTGTCACTGTCTAGTCCAGTTCATAGTGAATCGGGTCCGATTTGGTCTATAATATACCCGAATCACGGGCGGGGCTCGGTCCAACCCTAGACCGGGGGCCAGAGAAGTTAGCCCAGCCCACGCCTGCTCTGACCTGACTCCTCCCGGTCCATGATATATTTTTTGATTAGGTAGAAGTTCCTTTAGCACTTTGAGTTTGCAGTTAGCTACCAACAAATCCAAAAGACCATCGGTCTTTAGCTCTTGGGCATTTTGGCCTATTGAGAAACAAAACAACGATTTTTAAGCCCGCTGCTATCTACTTGGAAGAATTAAAAAAAATTTAATATAAGTTAAATATAGTTTAATACAAGTTTAAATTATTAAAAAATAAATTAGAAATAATTTTATAATTGTAAATATAAATTTAATATAATTACAAGGGTAAAAAAAAGAAAGAAATTGGACGAAAAAACTATGGGCCAGCCAACGACCCACGGGCCGTGGGCCAGGTCAGACCAGACCCGCACTTATGAGAGTCGTGGGCCGGGCTGGGTCCGATCACAGACCTAAGATCAGAAAAGTATGCACGGCCCACTCTGATCCGGTAGGGCCTGAGTCAGGGCCGGCCAGGCCATAACCCGGCAGGCCGGATCACGAGCCTGAACCGGCCCGGCCTATGCCCACCCCTAACCTACGCTATAAACTTAACTATTTTTTCTTAGAAGCACAAGTTTGTAGAATCCTGATTATTTCATGAAAAACAATTACATCTATCAGTATCTAGCATGCAAACCCAACGAGGACCCCCATTACAGGAATTGGGCGACTTCAAGTATGCTTAGAATGGATAATTTCCTATAAATTAACTCTCTATCTGGCCAGAGATGACCTATATCACCATATTATATGCAGATATTCTAATGAGATTTGTACTCTTGGTGTTGAATTTGTCCAAAAAATGCTTTGATCTTTATGTATTTTCAAGTTTATACATAAATTCAGTATATTCTGAACTATTTACATATATTTGATAGATTTTATGGTTGGTTCATTGATTGAATTATAAATGTCAATATATGTAATAAAATAACATAGTGTATATGTGAGAATTTGTGCATGTTCTTTTTAAAAGCATTGCATATCCGCAGGATTATACATATCGTATCATATTGTTACTCATATACGTTTTTGTGTAATCTAGGTTATCAATGTTAATGAGATTTTGAATTTTCTTTTTGTTAGGTGTCGACTCAAATTCTAAGTTGGATCTATATTTGAAGGCAGGGAGTGACTGTAGCAAGGCGGCGGAACACTGGTTAAAAAATATTAAATCAAATCCGACAATGCAAATTTATTTGTCTTCTGATCGAGGAATTAGAGGCGAAATTAGACAATGCAAGAGTCGTTCCTAGAGTTTTTCGACGTGCTGAGTTTATTTTTAAGGTTGGTTCTGCCAAATTCAATCTCTACATTGATTGATTTGAATTTAGTTATTGTTAGAGGGTGATGACATCTTCGGGTCTGAAGTTCAATATTTCGCTATTCAACGACAAGACAAATTTTACAGCATGACAGTGTATTGTTCAATATCTTCTTGTGCAGCAGGGTGTTGATCAAGCTTTGGCGGAGAGGAAACTTGTAGGGATAAAGGATTGTGAATGGAGTTCCATGCAAAAGAAAGCGGTCAGCACAATTTGTTTGGCACTTGCCCCCGAGATCAAGTACAACGTTGTGCCTGAGACCACACCGAAGGGGTTGTGGGACAAGCTTGAGGGAATTGATGCATCAAAGTTGATGACCAACCGATTATGTTCGAGGATGGAGCTTTATTCATTGAAGATGGAAGAATGTACTTGTTGTTGTTGGCCCAAGTATTGGCCCAGCTTCATTAGTTAAGCCCAGTCCTTCATCTATTTACCCGTTTCCTCATTTTGTTCTTTCACCCGACCCGGCGTTCTCTTTCATTCTCTCCCGACTCGGCTGTCCCCTCTGGAAACCCTAGCCGCCAATCGAAAACCCTATTTCCTCTCTCTTTCTCCCTTAGTCGGCTGCCCCCTTCTCTATAAAAGAGAAGGGTTAGGCGGTAGCAAGGGGGCGTGGGAAAAAACGACGAGCTTTGTGCCTTTTTCCGTTCTCTGTGAAACCTCCCCGATCTTTGCTTTGTGCAAATCTTCTCTCTTTGTGAGTGATTGAGAGATTGACAACTGAGTTTCCCCTTTCTGTGATCTTGGCGGTGCACTTGAGGAGAACCATTGGCGGATGAGCAGCGATCTGAGCCAATCTCTCTCGATCTAAATCTCTAACAATTTTGTTGGATCTTCATGTCGTGTGAATTACCATATCTGAAATTCTATTGATTGATGCTCTATGCTTGTTGATTGATATCATTGGACACAATTCCTTTTTAAATGATGAACAATGTTTGTCAGTAATATTTGATGCTCGCAGAGAAGTTGATGCTCATATAATTGTTCCACATGCCTTTTTCTCTCATGTTCTATTTCGGTGGACCAAAGCCCTGTGTGAGGTAACATATCACCGGCGGGCAAATAATTGAAGGCATGCGTGTGATATAGCCTCGTGATCAGGAACAACTCAGAATCCTGTAAATAGAGCATGACTGTCGATTGATTGATACTTTTCATATTTCAGTTCTCATATTTGAATATCTCAGTATTTCTCTGTATTTGATATCTTTGTTGAAGCATTACTAATTTTCTTTTGAGTTTCCTACTAGGCCTTTCGCTGCAGACAAGTGTGAAAATAAGGAACCCACGAGACCAAGTAGTTTTTTAGATGCGAAGTGTTAAGAATAGTTCTACAGAGCATATTGCAAGTAACAGAAACAAGATCCCATAGCTATGTAGTAGTTACGTGTTCTCATAACGGCTTTCCTCTATGAAGGTATTCTGCAAGACTCGGCTGTCAACTTTAAGATTTTGGGAGTTAATGTGTGGATATTAAATATTTTTAGAATTTTGTGAAAATTTCAGATAATTTCTGGGCTGGGATGTTACACATTCAGTATAAGATAGCCTTTTACAAACAAAGGGGACCCAAGATATATCTATAATATGAAAATTCCCTTCAACATAACCAAGAAAGGATAGAATATTAGCCTTGACAACATCCTTCACTCCTCCGAGAAATATTGAACACCTAGATGGATTGGCATGTAGACCAGAGACTTCACCAAATTCAGTAAGGCAATGTGGAAGCATTTTCATTGATTGTAAATCACCACTACTAAAAAGTAGAAGGTCATCCGCAAAAAAGAGATGGCAGATTTTTATTATTGCAAATTTGGGGTGATATTTGAAACCCTCAAGAAGCTTGGAACTAAATAGTCTTGAAAGATACTCCGTACCCAAAATAAATAAGTAGGACATCGGACCCCCTTGTCTGAAGCCCTCTCTTCCCTTTGAAGTATCCATGTAAACCACTATTAAAAAAAATGGAATGGAAGGAGATATAATGCAAGTCATTATCAATTTGACTACATGAGAGGGAAAATTTAGACCTTGTAGCATATTATGCATGAAACTCCAATCCAAAGTGTCATAAGCCTTCTTAATATCCACATTTATTAGCCCTCTAGTTGAAATATTCTTTTTGGTATAATCACAACTTCACGTGCTATTGTTTGCAATGACCCTGCCCTTTATGAAAGCACTTTGAGCTTCACTAATAAGGTAACCAAGCACTTTTGTTGCCTATTTGTGAGAACTTTGGAGAGGACTTTGTAAACAAAGTTACGACATGAAATTGGTCTGAAATCATAGGCATATTTTGGACAAGAGGCTTTGGGAATGAGTGGTAGAATTTACCCGACCAAGGAGTTTGCCATTAGAGAAGAAATCAAGCACAGCTTGAAAAATATCCGTATCCATTAGGACCTGGAGCTTTGTCTTTAGCAATAGAAAAGAAAGCCTAATTAATTTCATTATTAGTAACTGGCTGACTAAAAAGTAGAAGCTCTTTCAAATTTGACACCACCTGAAACACTGAACAAGCAGAAACTTTTTTATGCCACATTGATTCCACAATGTCTTTAAACTTTGCATGCTCTGGCCACATATTAAAAAATATGAAAGGTTTTTTAATGCCTACTCTGATATTTAAAAACTAAGATAATGCTAGGGAAGTGATCAGATAAAGAGGGTAAATGTTCCACTTAACTAGCATTATAGCAATTAATCCAATATGCGTTGATTAGCACTCTATCAATCTTTGTCCGTATTCCATCATCCCTTTGATTATTAGACCGAATGAATCTGCAACTTGTATGGTCCATATGAACAAGTTGACAAATATTAATGCATTTTTGAAAATTCTTAGTCTCATGAATAGATATAGGAGCTCCACCCACTCTGTCATCATTATCAAGAACATTGTTGAAATCACCACTAAGCATTTAGGGCCCTTGAATATTACTAGCAATAAGACTAATATTATTCCAGAGATTTTTTTTTTCTTTCCTCAAGATGATTAGAAGCATATGTAAAGGTGGGTGCGCATTTCAATTACCCATTCTTTGATACCAATCCACGAAGTAATAGACTGGCTATCCATCTTCAACACATCCAAATCAATCACATTTGTATCCCACGTCACCCAAATTCTTCCATTAGGAGCATGAGTATAATTATGTACCCACCCCTAATCTTTTATAATTTTATTTATTGTGGCAGGAGCCTTATTCACTTTAACCCTCGTCTCTAAGATAGTAATACAAACTAGCTTATATATAGGAATATAAAAGACTTAAAGAGCTGCTGCTTGGGAGGTTTGTTGAAGCCTCTCAAATTCTAGGTTGTAATATTCATGTATTAGATGGCCCACCTCTGTAAATAAGAGGTGAGGTATCTCGTACATCACTCTTATCTCTATTCTTCTCATGATAAGACAAGAAACTAAACTTGTTAGCATTTTCATTCTTATCTTGAGTTCCACTTTCAACCTTCTTCCTGTTGAATAGTAGGAGCTTTTTATTTTGGTACCCATTGCATTGTAGGTTACTTCCTACAAAGGACAGTGTCATGACCAATCTTCTTTCAATGATCACACTATTTAGGCTTGAATTCATACACTATCCTTTGAACAAATAGTTTACCGTTAGGTTTACCAATAAGACTTGCAATTTTGCTCATACTTTTTTTATGCCAAAGATTTAATCTCAAACCAGAGAGTTGGATCCACACAGGATACATATTAGTTTTGAAATCATCAATATCTTCTTCATTACTCTGTGGCCCAAGCAGGAATAGTCTAGCACCAAAGAACCAGGGGCCTGATTCTGAATTATCACTCTTGCATTTTGAATAGGAACACTCCTGGCTTAATTAAGCAGGTTCCAACCTCAGCTAAATTTGCCCACATTTTCTTAACATAATTTTCCATTGCCCTGTAACCTACTAACAACGCAATAACGTGTCCAATTAAGGAAAATTTCCACTCAGCGTCACCTTCACCCCCATTGATCTTCACTAAAACTAGCAACAGCTTCATTTGATAGAGGGCAATAATCAAGGGTCATTCCTTTTCCTTGTTTTCTATTATCAGTAAGTAAATTAATTGGAAATATAGGAACCTCACGGGGGTTTTGTGGTGCATCTTCCTCAATGGTTACATCATCTTCACTGATAACAATTTCATCAGTCTGAGCTTCTTCAATCACAATAGATTTCATCAATTTCTTCATCAGAAAAAACCTCATCAACCCAAGAAGGAAGAAACCCCAATAGCAAAAATAGGATAAACGGAGCTTGGATCTAAGGGAGCTCTCCTCTCCACCGGCAAGCCAGATCCCCTACCCACTAGAGCTGGATTTAGTAGTATCTCCCTCATGAGGAGCTTTTTCTTTGTTCCAATTGGTCATGTACTGTTCATAACCCTAAAACTTGAAGAACTCCTAAAATTATGAACAAATTAAGAGGAAGGGTTTGCAGAATCATCCATTTGCTTGGCCGAGCTCAAGATGACCACCTTCTTTAGTTGTTTACGCCTCTATTTTTTTAAAAATTCAAAGAAAAAAGTCAGATTTTTTTTCAATTGTTACTTTAATTTTGATAAGTTTCAATTAGTCTTACCAACTTTCTACCCCTTCTTCTTTTCTGATTATTCAGGTGTCGCTGTAAAGTTCTTTAGGGGGTGTTTGGTTTAGACAAATTTTTAGGATATGGGGTGGATTTCAAATTCTAAGATAAAAATTAGGTTTTTTTAGAGTTTTTGGATTACATAAATTGTGTTTGTTTCAAGAAATTTTTGGGATCTTGAATCCCCAAATTGCAAAAAACACTCAGGTTTTAGAATTTGCAAAATTCTAACAATGCGAGAGGATTTGGGGTGGATCTCTGACAAAACTCTCCACCTCATCAAAACTCTCCCCGTGACCCCTAAAGCTAGCAGTGGGATTGAGCTCTATTATCACCGCTTCCCATTTTTCTCTCCCTCCTCTTTTACCCACCTCCTCCATTTCCCGCTACAAAACCCTACCTTCTTCTTCCCAAATCGATGAGTTTTCAGTCAAATCTCATCCCCAAGATGGATAATGGCTAGGGTTTCTACAGTAACTTCAGTTTGTAAGAAGATCTGAAAACTTTGATTTGTTTGGAATTGATTTGGGTATTTCTGTTCTTTTGGTGATCTCGGTGTTCTAGGGTTCCATCCGACTGTAAAATCTCATCCCCTGCATGTCGATCTAGGAAACACTTTGCATGTCTCAACTGTCTAAGCTATACTCCAATCTTTCCTTTTATCATGAATTCCCTTTCAAGAAAAATGAATTATGTTATTGGTTAAATTTTCATAGACCTGATTTTGACAATAGAAGTTATCTTTTTGGAGCTTCCCTAAGTTGGGGCATCTTCGACCTGTTCTAGGGGAGTAATAGCAAATGTTTAGGTACTAACCTTTGCATCTGTACCAGTTGGGGCTTCTCTAAGTTCATGTTCCTTTTTGGAGTATATTTTATACCTGGGTGGTCATGGTTTAGTAATAGTTAATGGTTGGACGATATTCTACATAACATGAGGTTTGATTTGAGTATTAGTTCATACCTCTTATGGAGTCCTGCAGTATTTAGTCTGCTTGTTAAAGCTTTGTTAAAGTTCAAAGCTGATTCAGCAGATGGTGTTGAAGTATTATGTTAGTTTACGCAAATGATTTCATGCTCACAGTTTTATGTTAGTTTTCAGCATGCTCCGGCTAAAGAACGTAGTTTGTTTAGAGTTGTTCCTTTATGTTGTTTAGTCCCACATTAGTTAGAGGCATGTCTCTTTGTATTTGTAATATTATAAATGACACCTAAGAGAGGGGACTAACGGTCTCTCTCTGATTACTTCTTTCAACATTGTATCAGGGCCACAATAACCCTATCCGTCATTCCATTGGCGATTATTTCCTTGGTGAAATAATCCTCTAACCTTAGCCATCATTCCTTTGGCAATTATTTTCTTGGTGAAATAATCCCATAACCCCTCTGGTTCAAACCTTGTTTTGATCCTGAGAAGAGTGGTGATTTCGCTTGGTCGATTTCACTCACTTTAGGCAATTATTTCCTTCGTGAAATAATCTCCTTGATCATGTAGCCCCCCCTCGTGTTGAGGAGATGAATGAGGGTAAGGTGGATGATGTTTGGAGACAAGGAAAGTTGAAGGCCGGGTGTGGAATCTAAATTTATGGGATCAGTGTGAGGAAACCAAACACAAATTAGATCGATGAAGACCGGCACAAACCCGATGGCAGAACTCATCAAGAAGTTAAACCCAGAGGATGTTTCAACTTTGATGCAGTTCATGAGGATGACAGTGGGAGAGGGCTCAACAAAGCCACCGCCTAAGAAGGTGGAGCTTCCACCTATCGACGTGAAGCTCGAAGGGCCAGCGACATATCTGAGTTGGTCGCACCAGGTGAGATATACCCTTGCAGGGAGGAACTTGGAGGGATATCTGATAGGAGAGAAGACCGAACTGGCTAAGGGTTCCGCAGGAGGAGATGAGTGGAAGTCCACTCATACGTAGGTGTATATCTGACTTCTCAATTCTATAGTCCAGCCAATTGGAGCCACGGTAGAGTGCCTTGGGAAGGTGCAGGATGTCTGGGAGAAGCTGAGGAGGACCTATGATGGGGTTGGGAATAACCTGAGAGTATTTCAGATCGAAAAAGAGATCAGCGTTACAGTCTAGGGAGAGAGGAATGTACAGGAGTATGTCACGGAGCTGGAGTGCTTGTGGCTGGATCACAATCACTTCTCGCTCCTAACAAGCTGCAAGGACCCTGAGTGCAAGGAGCGTGAGGCCTCTTTACAGAAGAGAACCATGTTATTCCTCCGAGGCTTGGCTCCATCATTTGAGCAGAGGACGGCGTTGCTACTAGCCCAGATGAAGATTCCATCCCTCGAGGAGGCAATCTCAGCCATGATACAGGAGGAGAGCTGTATCAGGCTACAGACTGGGACAGGTAGACTTTCAGGAGAGAAGTCAGCACTGGTGGTCTCAAACCCAGGTAACAATGGATTCAGAGGGGAGACTAGGCAGTGCTTTAACTACGAAGAGGTAGGGCATCTGAGATAGATGTGCTCTAAGCCACCCAAGGAGAGGGACTGGGGTGGACGTGGACAGGCCGGAGGTCATGGCCGTGGCCGTGGAGGACGGCGAGGTGGAAGAGGAGTCCATCGGGTAAATCTAACGGGTGCAGAGGGGGAGGAAGTAGCTGAGATAACTTTTACTGAGGAGTATCGAGCTCTCTTGGCAGCACTACGAAGGAAACAGAGAGCAATAGGCGAGGTGTCCGAGGGTGCATCTACTGCTTTCTCTGGAGGGGACTATGCCTTCGCGCCCACCCAAATAAAGGTATGTACGACACACATGCTCTCGCATCCATGACTGCCACTAGATCCACAAACTGGATAATAGATTCTGGAGCATCCAGACATGTAACTGGTAATGCCAGTGAGTTCTCGTCTTATACTCACCTGACAGAGTCAGAGAGTATCTAGATTATAGACGATACAGCACAGGCTGTGGTCGGTAAGGGCACTGTTAATTGTACAGGTTTTGTAACACTATCTAATATTTTGCATGCTCGTTCATTTCTTGTTAGCCTGTTATCCATTAGTGCTATTATCCTTCAACTGAAATGTGTTGTTTCTTTTAATATTCTTAAGGTGATCTTTCAGGAGAAGGGGACAGGGAGAAGACTTGGGACTGGCATATGGCGTAGCGGGCTGTGGTACCCGGACCGTGAAGGGAAAGACTCAGCGTTAACATCTATAATTGAGAGGACAGGAGTAGGCAGAACTGAGGTATACGCAGAGGATGAGTTGATACTACATCATCAACGGATGGGACACCCTTCATTTAGTATTCTGGGTAAAATGTATCCAA
>JBAKGM010000326.1:8840957-8853341 GCA_037177215.1 Asparagus racemosus | reverse complement strand
AAGTTGTAATTTTAATTTGATTTTTTCATTGTAAGCCTTATAAAAAGGCGATCTTTTTATTTGAATCTTGTTTCAGGCGATTGAAGTTTGTAAACAGTTCAAAGCAATGGAAATTTTGACAACTTTCCCGGCGAACAGTGTTCATGCACATATGCTTAACAGCGGGATTTAGGAATGATTTTGAAGAGCTTATAGTCCCTTGATCTCCTTTGGTAGTTGATCTCCTCATAGGAAGAGAGTCATGCACATATGCAACACTTTAGAGGACCAAAGTTGGGTTCTTTGGTGATTCCTCTGACGATCAAGTTAGTTATGATCTGAGGGGGAGAAAGGAACTGATATAGTTCTCTAAGTGTGCAGAAATTGCGTATCTTTAGTTAGTAGGTGATGTGCCTCTTTATACCGTGCTGACGAGGGTATTAAGTAATCTTGGCCAAGTCTATGCGGTTAGCTTATTTGGCTGATACTTTACAGGTGTCAGCTGTGGATGGTATGAGTCACATTTGTGATTAATGCGATGGTAACAGGGGGATTAAGGTGCTAACAAGATCTGATAAATCATTAAGACTTTTGGGGGATGTAATGATGACTCCGACAATGCATTTAATGTGATGGTGATTGGCTGTTGGCAAGGTGTTCGAGAATGACCGTCTTCCGTCTCGGCTTTGCAGGAGGGCCAAGAAAAGAAACCTTTCGTATCAACCCTTAAGAGAGACGAAAAGGGACACCTTTCGTCTCAACCTTCGAGGGAGACGAGAAGGGACACCTTTCATCTAGGGGGCTTCCAGAGAGACGAGAAGTCGGTGTGCAATCTACTTGAGACACGTGTTAGCCAGTTGAATGTAATTAATACTTCCTTATTTCTATGGCACAACAGCATGTTTGGATTAACTTTGGATTATAAGCAGTGATTATAATCTATAAATCGATCATAATTCAAGCGGATTATAATCCAGATTATTTGATAAATTTAGTTGATTATAATCTATTATAATCTAATTTTTCCTTGTACGTGGTCTCTTCCCATCATGTATGATTACAAACAAATTTGAAAGTGAAAAATATTAATAAATTTGTGCGGTGTACTTTAATTTCATAAAAGAGAATTAGTCAAATAGAACTCAAAAGGATAACCGAGATTATTTGTGGGATAAAATTGTAAGAAAACTGAAACTTTCCTGAGAGTCTATTTTTTTCCCCTAACAATTAATTTGGGCCTGTGCCAAAGTCATTTTCCAGTGGGAAAACAGACTTAATCGTTTAGGTTTACTGACAATGATGTATTTGTCTCGTGGTGGTGAGAAATAGGAAAAGGGTTAATAAAACTTTCACCTAATAAACTCCTGCTGCAATTAAGTTAACTAACCAACCACTATAAGATGGATATATCTTCAGCGTATGAGGTGAGCCCATCACTTCTAATAAAGTTTCATCCCAAAAGTACAAATGTTTGGTTGTCTGCCCTTAAAAAGCTAAAAGTCATTTTAAACAGTGATTTTAGGAACGATTAGGTCTTATGCTTGTGACAAAGAGTGGAGCAAGAATGTTACATCTACATAATGGATCGAGGTATGGAAATTACTAAGTAAAAGAAACTTTAGTAATTTTTTTATTTTACTTTTTGATTATTTGGTATCACATCTGCAACTATTTACTAGATACACAGTATAAAAAGGACGAGGGGAGGGAGTGATATGAAAAATACTTTTCCCTCAATAAACATACTTCTTAAATTTTGACTCCCGGGGCACAAGGGCACAATTTACAAGCTTGTCAAACTTTTCCAAACTTTAAACGATACCTCACATTTTACTCAAGGCAAAATAAATTTGTTGAGAACTATTTCTTATTAAATATTCATGCATACAATTTATGATAAGAATGTTTATTTTGTCTCCGCATCGCAAAGGTATATTTGCGTTCACATTTACTAAAATACATACATTAATATCTATATCTTGTTTGTTGCACAGAGATACAGGTGAAAAAACTTGAATACAAATAGAAATATTCTGATATTTGTTTGGATCTAAGGACTAAATTATTTTGCTTTTAGGCTAGTGGATTTAAAGTAATTTTGATAACTCAAATATATAATTCTATCTTTTTTCGTCTATGTTGTGGATGCATTTAGACTTTAATTTGAGAGATGTTTATTGTATTTAAAATCTTTCATCTATCACATAACCTATATACTTTGAGTTACCAATTTTCTCATACTTGATATGTATTGAAGTCCATTGTTACCAATTTTCTCATATTTGATATGTATTGAAGGCCATTTTCTAATTTACAATCCATATTTTATACCCAATATTTAGTGGAAATTAATATATGTTTTCTTTGTGGAAACATATCCGTGAAAGCAAATGAATACAGATGTCTTATACCCCATATATAATATATCCATATATGCGAAATACAGATGTGTAATACCCCATTTATATTTGTAATACCCCATATATATATAATATATCCATATATATATATATAATTTGCCTACAACATTTAAGTTCATATGCATGTAAAAATTTGTATCCAGAACCCCATACACAAAATGTTGGGCTGTCTACTACGAAACTCCCCCACATTTTTTATAGGATCCAGTCTTTAGAGGATTTTATAAACTTTTTTTTTACTATGGGATTTGAATCCAAGATGTTGGGAGAACCTTCCAACTATCTGGGTCACATGTAGTTCCCATAACCCATTTCTTTAAAGAACAACATTTGTAATAAATATTTTGAATCTTAGGATATTATATAATAAAAACCATAATTTAGTATTCTAAAAAAACCCATAATTTATAGTAAAATAATGGCAAATTAGGAAAATTGGCTATTGCAGACTATCGAAGCTATAAGTGATACACAAAAATCTGACAGTACATTAGAAGGATACTCATTATTCTCATGCTACAAACATTTTTGTAGAATTTTCGTCTTAGAAAAAAAAACCCCTATGGACCCCAACTTTGCATATAAAACAGGCTAAATCCCTAAAGCCAAAGATATTGCAACCTCCAATTGTTACAAAATGGACATCTCGATGCTGCTTGTTACACACCTCTTCATATCATGGACATGATGAGCATAAGCAACGTGTTCATTACGAGCATTATTATTGTATTGTTATAATAACAAATGATGTAAATTCTAGTTCCACATATTTGTCAAAAATCCCAGGTTAGCCCCTCCACAAGTCATAAAATGTCAATTGTTATTTAAACCACTATTTTCTTTTTTGATGCTAATAAACCACAATCTCAGAGCATTCATTGTATATGTGTTGTATCGTAGAAATGACTAAGTGTTAATCACATTCCAGGAGATGACACATGTCTCAAATTAACTGTACACCAAGCCGATCCGACCTCATGAAAGCCGAGTCAAAGGACACCTTCACTCGAACCCTCCCAAGAGGGCCGAGTCGAAAGGCGTCCACACTCGAGCCCTGCTACTAAAACCAACTTAGTGCATTATCACTCAGTGGACCAAGTCGAGAAGCGCCCTCATTCAAAATAGCCGAGTTGCAAGGCGTCTTTTTTCAGCCTCCCTCGAAAAGTCGAGGCGAAAGGCTATCTTTCTCAAACTCATCGACAACAACTAGTCACCATCGCATTAAATGCACAGTCGAAGTCATCATTACATCACCGCCGAAAGTCTTAATGACTCATCGGACCACGTCAGCACCTTAACTCCCTATCACCGTTGTATTAATCACAAAGGTAACTCAGACCACCCATTGCCGACACATGTAAAGTATTAGCTGAATAAGCCGACTGCTTGAACTCGACTGAAAATACGCAACTACCATTCTGGATCTACTATAAATATGCACATTGCCTACTGCAAGAAGGTACACAATTTTCACACTACAACATACAGTAATCATCCTTTCTTTCCACCACATGAGATATATACTAACTTGACCGTCGGAGGAACCACTGCAGAACTCAACTCCGATCATCTTACGTATTGTTTGTATGCAGGATCGAACCCTCTGCTTAATAATCAACCATCAAAAAAGATTGAGGGACCTTAAACTCTTTATAACTCACACTAAACGTTACTTTTAAGAATCTGACATCAACAATATGCTTGCACATTATGCACATTATTTCTTTTATGATGGAGAAAATTGTGTTGCTAAAGTCTCTTCTATACTATTAAATCTTTGAATTTTTGACGATGATTTAGGGTTATAATTTTATATTTTAACATAATCTCGTGGTTTGAAAAATATTTTTTAATGGACCGACTTCTGATTACACAAGCTGATTTTTAAGTACGCTTAAGGTTCATGCTTGATGATTTGAATATGGATTTCTACGAAAACATGTATTATAACTTTGAAATTGTGATAATAATTAAGAGTAATAGTTTTATATTTTACTGTACTACTTACATAGAGTCCTTTTATAAACCAAAACCTAGAGTAGAGACTATCTTACATAGTGTTATTTTTAAAATTCATTTTGAATACCTCCTCTATAAACTATGAATCCAACTCTCCAAATATCATGTAAAGTCATTTTCTTTTACATCAAAACTTTAAAGTTACGACAAGTTGAAAGTTATAAATATTTCATAAAAGCCCCTATATGGAATTTCCTACACTCCTAAACTTTTTTCCTCACCAAGTCCCTAAACTTTATGGTGTCTCATAAAACCCACCGACGGACCCTTAATGGAGTTTGTGTTTTAACTTCAATTATGTTGATCATACATGGGAGTATTGATCGTTGATTCATTAATATTGTTCAGGGAGTCCGAGAGAAACTTTGAAAGTTTAGAGGAGTTTTGCGAGAGAAACTTTGAAAGTTTAGAGGAGTTTTGTGAGACACTCAAAAGTTTCTTAGTGTTTAGTGGCGTTTTGGTAGGGAAACTCCAGTGTTGGGGGTTTTTGTGAAATTTAATTCAGAGGACTTTAAAAATAAGAAATATGTGCTAGATGGACCTTGCAACACTTTGCTCCCAATGACAACGGATTTTATGAAAATTGCTAAATTGGTGCACGAAAGGGATGCATTACAACTCCAAAAGAGAGGAGGGGGAACGGAGGGACTAGAGAGGAGAGACTCCGGTGGGTCCCACGCGTGAGAGTTTTATTTGGAGCCGCCCCTTTTTGTCGTCTCCTCTCTTTCTCTCTCTCTTCCTTTGACTCTCTCTCTCCCCTCTAAATCCCGTGCTCTCTCGCTCCTCTTTTTACCCCTCGGACCCCTTCCCTCCCCTCTCTCTTAATCTCCTGCTTGCTTAGTCTCAAGTTCGCAGAGCACAGGCAAACAAAAAAAGGAGCTCTTTTGACGGAGGAACGAGCTTCAATCTTCGAGTTTCTCAAAAATTCGCGCGGCAGAGTAGATTTTGAGAGAAGGGTTCTATGGGTTCGAGCTTCTGCGCTGAACCATGAGAAAAAGGAGGAATTTTTCTTGGTTTTTGAATTGAGATTGGTTGTTTTAAGCATTATTATTGCCCTCTCTATGGCTGGAAGCAACGAGGTTAATGCTAATGAGTCAAAGGTATTGTTAATTTGTTATTCTTTGATTTCTGTTGGAATTATTTGTGTATGAAGTTTTTTCCCCCTAATTTGGTGAGGGATTTAGTAGAAAAATGAACAATATTAACTCTTGTTTTCTTCATTTTATGTGATATTCTTTGTTGATTATGGGCAAAATGTCTTAAGGTTGTGATTTGATTTCAATTTTGGGGATTTGGTTTTGATTTCTGAGAGGCTTTACTATGGGTAGAATTTGTCTTGAATCGGTTTGAATCTGGCCCCAACTTGCTAATTTAGGGTTTCAGCTTCGTTCGATGGGTACTAAATTTGTCTATAATAACTTTTGGGAGAATGATTATACCGTGAAAGTTTTATCTGCTCCCGTGAAATCATGAAAAGTTTGAATCTTTTCACCAAGAAACAAACAAAATCTTACTCATTTCTTAAAAACTCTAAAAGCCCTAATTTCTGCCCCTTTTCTCCCTATTAATATCAATTGTGTGAAGAAGACAAAGCCCCCAGAAATGACTAAATACTCTTTTAAGAATTGTTGGACGCGCGAGCCTTTGCCTCTAAACTTCCCCTCCAAAATTTCCCAAATAAGTAAAGAAATGAAACCCTGTTTTCTGTTATCAGGGTTTCCCAATAACTACTATACTTCATCAACAATCCACAATTATAGAATCAAATTGAGGGGAAACAAAGCTTCAATTTCCTATTTACTTGCCAAAAACTATGAAAATATCACATTCTGACCAGTTTCTATGTTCTTTTATGTTGCAGATGGTTGTTCCTCTAAACACTTGGGTGCTAATCTCCAACTTCAAAGTAGCTTACAACATGCTCCGGCGACCCGATGGCACCTTCGACCGCCACCTCGCCGAGTTCCTCGACCGAAAGGTCCCTGCAAATGCCTCCCCTGTCAATGGTGTCCTCTCGTTCGATCTCCTCCTTGACCGCCCTTCAAACCTCCTTGCCCGAATTTACCGTCCATCCCCCGAATCGACCTCCTTTGCTGATCTCCACCTCCCCCCTTCAACCTCCCCGTTTCCCGTCATCATATTCTTCCACGGTGGCAGCTTCGCTCATTCTTCTTCCAACAGTGCAATCTATGACTCTCTCTGTCGTCGCCTTGTTACCTTAGTTGGTCCTTCTGTCGTTGTCTCTGTTAACTATCGTCGCTCCCCTGAGCACCGGTACCCCTCAGCCTACGATGATGGCTGGACTGCCCTAAAATGGGCATCCAATGAATCTTGGCTTCGATGTGCCAAGGACTCTAAACCAAGAATTTTCCTCGCTGGTGATAGCTCGGGAGGGAATATTGCACATAATGTTGCGTTGAGAGCTGTTGACGCGGGAATTGAGATTTACGGGAACATTCTACTTAACCCCATGTTTGGTGGCATGGAGAGGACAGAGGCAGAGAAGAGAATGGATGGCAAGTATTTTGTGACGACTCAAGACCGTGATTGGTATTGGAAGGCGTTTTTGCCTGAAGGAGCAGATAGAGATCATCCCGCTTGTAACCCTTTTGGCCCGAATGGGGCTAAGCTCGAAGGAATGAAGTTTCCCAAGAGTTTGGTTGTCGTTGCTGGTTTGGATTTGATCCAAGATTGGCAGTTGGCCTATGCTGAAGGGTTGAAGAAAGCTGGTCAGGATGTGAAGCTTGTGTATCGAGAGCAGGCAACGGTTGGTTTCTACTTCTTGCCCAATACTGAACATTTTTATGAAGTCATGGATGAGATCAAGAGCTTTGTGACTTCTAATTGCTAGCAGATACTCAAGTTCTTCAAACCCTTAACAGATATGCTATATATAGGTATATATATCTTATATATGTATCGACAGAAGTTGAATGAATTGCTCAGAGTTGGTTTAGTTCTACACGACTGGGCTGTTGCTGACTTCGGTTGTTAACAACTCTGAGAAATGATTTGCAATTTATGAAAGAGGAACTCAGTGAACAATGGAGGCTGATGAATTATAGGTGACTTGATCTGTGGAAGAATTGTTGTCCTTAAAATGCAAAATTTCATTCATGGAAAGCTTTTGAAGTACAGCTCTTCTTCCTTCTACTGACTGTTTGTCCCGTGATAATACAATGAGGAGGTTGGAAAGAGGGCAAAGAAACAAAAATGTGGTACTGTTTTCAGGTTTGGGGATTGAATTGGGTAATGTTTGTAGCTAATGTTGTAGTAGTTTTCTAATCATAGCACATTGTAAAACATTCCACGGTTTCATTGTGAAGCTATATATGTAATACTCCGGGGATTCTATTAATATAAAGTTGTCCCTTTTGCCCCTTTTATCTTTTCAGGTACATAAATAGAGGGTCTTGGTTTTCATGTGATTGATTGATCCTGTAATAGTGAGGATCTCTTTCAATGATGGCTGGTTTTTCTTCTGTAGCATGATGACTTCAGAAGAAAAGGTGGATTTTAGTTTGGTCTTTATTAGGTTGGCTTATCTTTGAAGAAATATTAATGGAGAGGGAATCCACTAGTATGAAACAGGGACAGCTGAAAGTTTTGATTGCACGAAAAAAGATATCAGGGGCCAAAAGGCTTCTCTCAAGAGAAAATGTGTTGCTCCGTTATACCAACCTCCGGAGAAAGAGAAAATTGTCTTACAACACAATAGATCTTTTGAGCGAAAAAAAGGGTTAGAAAATTTCATTCAAGACGTCTGTTTGCAGCAACAGAACTATAAAGGGTTTATCTATTATTAGGCAGTAAATAGAACTACAGAGGGCGTATCCGTTATTGGGGGAAAGATTGGGGGTTCTATCTGCGATTAACCCAAATATAAAAGAAGAGATTCAAAGGTGGCATCTAGGACACAGTGCATACAGCGAAGGGCCTATAAAAATTATCTCTCTTTTTTATGACCTTATTACATATATAGTCAAAAATAAAAATATATAAAATAACGCTAATTAACCGTTGGTCTTTGAGCATGCATCATAAACATCACGAGGGATCACCATAACAGATAGTAGTCAAGGAATACAAGTCATTTGCATAGAGACAAAGGGCAGTATAAGTAGTTGTGTTGCGAATGTGAGAGAGAGAGAGAGAGAGAGAGAGAGAGAGGATACAATTGAAGGTGTCTTTCAAGTACAGCTCCCTGCCAGTCCACGCCAAGCTCAAAATTTCTCAATATTGACGATACAAGATACCAAACAAAGCGAAGCCGACTCTTTGGATTTTTGCTCTTTTAAAGTATGGATGAAAACAAGCCTACTCCAAATACAATAACTATGCTCAAAAAGTTCAAAGGTTAGGTTTTTTAAGGCAGAAATAGTTATTTAAAAAAAAACTACAGCTGTTAATCCTCTCTACCATAATTAAGAAAGTAAAGCACAAATTGGAATCAGAATTAAACAATGTGGGAATACTTAAGGTGAAATGTTCCTCATCAGTCCTTGTCTTGTTGCGGTCAATATATTCCCTCAAAGGAAAAAAAAAATTACGGATTTACTTTGTATTATATTACATTGTCTATGTTCTATGAATACCAACCTAACTCACATAAATACAAAACCAATTCAAAACAAAGACTAAATGTAGAGAGAGAAGAGAATAGGTCATACTAGAGACAACCAAGAGTTTAACATAACAAGTATATATTATTCCCCTTCCCTCAATGGGCTATTACATTATTTTATTTTGGTGAGTGGGGGGCATTTGTTAATTTTTTCCAAATCAAAAAGTCTTAGCTGGAGAAGTTGGTCTCATGTGGCGGAGTAAAGCTTTTTTAGAGCTCAGGGTGCTTTAAACAACACATGGGCTTTGTTCCATTTTGATGAGGAATCCACCTACCCTTTGGAGTTTATTGGAAGAGAGAGAAATTAAAGAAAGATCATCTCTAAATTATTTTTTTTTTTCTAAGTGGGCAAGCGTAAGCAAGGAGCTCCCATTGTCATTAAACTAGAGATTAATAAAATGCCAAAGCAACAACAGCTAAGGATTGAAGGGGACGTGGAAAACTGCCTTTTAGAGTCCTTTCATCTCACTTTAAGGCTATTCCTTCCTCTTTACAAAAATCCAATTTGTTTATGGTTATTTACACATCCACGCTTCAAGAGTTTGGTTTAGTCTCAATTAACTAATGGTAATCCAATGCTAATTGTCCTTTGTACCGGATTTGTTATGTCTTTTCCAAAGCTTTCGCTTTATATTAACTTTATTTGGAAAATATGCTTGTGCTTGTGTTTGTGTTTGTCTTTGTTGTTGTTTAATGTGAGCCAAAATGTTTTGGGTTTTTTTTTTTTTTTTATGATGGGATGTATGCGTGCATCATGCTTCGTTTTGGTTATTTTGTCTCCTTGTGGGTGTTGTTGTTGTTATCTTTTGCTTTGGTTTTATATGATAGTTTAATTTGTTTGGCTGTTAGGAAATCAATCAACATTAGAGAAGATTTTACTCTTATTCTTTGCTAAACATCTCTCTCTTTATTATTATTGGTTTGACCCGTAGTCACATATGAAAGAGCTGATGGGATAAATTTAGCAAAACTTTTCCCGCGGGATCTATTATTGGGGTGGTTTGTTTTTATGTCTTTGCTAATGGAAGGTAGTTGTTATTCCTTCACTTGCTAACTACATCTTGCTTTTATTTTATTTTATTTTTAGACCCCACGGGGTGCTTTCAGTATTTTTATCCTAGGTATTGGCTGCATATAATTTTAAGAAGCCTGAATGTATCTACTACAAATTCAGGCAAAACATTGTCTGATAGAATACAATATGAAACACAAAATTATCTGATATAATATGAAACACAAAATCTTAAAAGGATACTTGACTTCAAGTTCATTAATGCTGATTCAAAGTTTTTTTTTTTTTTAAATTTAATTTACTATCAACATGTGTAGAGAATCCACATGGAAACGTTTCAAAAATAGTCAATCCACAACTTTTTGCCTAGGACAAATCATCGTTTAGTTCAATATCTTGAAATAATCGTACTCTAAAATCATAAACCAGAGGATCTTTTAAACTTAATTCTGAGGTGATACTCCAATTTTTCAAAGATTCAAGAATGATATGAGTCTAGAAATCTGTGATCAGTTTCTCTCCATTGTCATTTCATTTGCAGGTAAAACCCCCCTCAAAGGAATAATTATAAAAGGATAAAACTATAGGCGAACTCCCCCATCTGTAGCTTCAATAGCACTTATTATTCCTCTACTCATTTGTTAGCACCTATCATTATAAGAGTGGTGAACTGCAGATAACCCCCTTTTCCTATGAATTGAGGGGTGATAAGGATTTATAAACAAGTTGAGGGTGAAAAGTATTATTAAAATTCCTCGAATTTATCTGAGAAAAAACAAATAAAAATCAGAAATCATAGCAAAAAATTCAACTCTAGTGAGTATTATACTCTGATGTGTGTCAGCCTATACAAATTGTTTTCTATACATAATAATCTATTTAATTAATGGATGCTTGAATAGTGTGTTGTGAACGCGTAGACCTAGAACTAGCGGTTGCCTGCTAAAAGTCTAAATAGTATCTTCGTCAAGTTGGAGATTGGCTTCGGGGTAAATTGCTAAATAAATTTGCGAACCAAGTAGGGCTTTGACTTGCTTAAGTTGCTTTGGTTATGATGGTTTTTTTTTTCTTTTTTTTGGATTTTTGGCCTTTCATTTATATATTATATTGAACATGATCTGAAGGGCAAATTGTAATAATTTCTTGGATTTTTTAAAATTCTGTTATTAAACTTGTTTGAAGCTCTTACCTTATATTTCCGCTGAACTTTTTTACGGGGTATCAATTAATAAGTTGTTTGGATTTTCCTTATAATATGAAATCTATATTCATTTTGATGACCCTCCATAATAACTATGAACCTTGTTTTTTCACTTCTTTTAAAGGGGGAAAACACAATTCGCGGTAAAACCCTAACTGTGGAAGAGGAGTCTCCTAATGAAACATAATTAGAGACCAAATCAAGAATATTTGTAGCTAATGATATGTCTTTTATTCCTCTTTAACCAACCATTAGATAATTTGAGATGCTCTCTTTTGGGATGATTGAAAATCGAATTCAAAACCTCTTACTTGGAAGAGTAATATCTCAACCATGTTATGTACCTAATTTGCATATGATCTACATTTGTTAATTACCAAATGAAAGTAACATATTTCTAACTGGTGCTTGTCATTTTTATTAAATTTCACAGAGCTAATAGTTATTGCCTATTCTCATACTGAAACTCAAGAAACTATAATGAACTTTGCATTGTGTTAAAAGATTGTCATGAGCTATTTCAAAGAAATTAATTTCCCAGAAAGCTATCTTGACTGTTGAGAAAACTAAACATATCAGGTTCAATACAAGTTTAATAACAGAATTTCCCAGAAAGCTATCTTGATTATTGAAAAAATTAACTTTCGTACTACCACTAACAAACATGTAGGATCCTTTCTTGAAATTTGGAGTAAAAAAATGGCAAGTCACCATGACCCTACTTTTTTATTTGTGGTCGTAACAAAGTATATGAAAATTATTGTACGATTTATCATTACTCTTCTAGATACGAAACAAGGGTTATTACTCATAGACCATGCAGTCATTCTTATTTACTCTCTGCACACAGGCTCATTAATTTCAGCCAGAATAAAGAGTCAAAAGACTTGTATCCGCAACAATGAAACAACAGGGATAGTAATTTAAGACAACTACACTAATTACTACATGTAATCTACGTGCAATTAGCCCACCAGAAAGCAATCATGATAATCTGTAAAAACGACCATGGGAAATTTATGTACAAATGAACATATATGGACAAATAATTTCAATTATTGAATCCTCCACAGTCCATATCATAATCCTCAAATTAAAAGCGTGACAATGGAATAGAAACCCCCCCCCC
>JBAKGM010000326.1:8779028-8805623 GCA_037177215.1 Asparagus racemosus | reverse complement strand
GGAGTTTGTACCTGTGGTTCGGTATGCAACATGGGGGTTGGAACTCCTAACTCCAAGTTCTGGGGGCGATCCCCCCCCCCCCCCCCCCAAAAAAAAAAAAAAAAAAACATCTGATGGCGTTCGTAGTCCAAGTTGACCTAGAGCAATCACATAAGGCATTCCAGAAGTGAATGAGGAATAGCCTCATCCTCTCGATAAGGAAGAACATGATTTAGTTTGATTTGATATTGTTTAATTTCTTTGACTGAATCTTCTTAGTTTTCTTTGCTTTTCAACCTCTCTTTAGTCTTTACTTGTTGCATTTGTTTTTTAGTGACCGCTTTAAATCTACTTTTTTTTTATTGATATCTATATCCTTTTGGGATTTAAATATGTAATATCAGACAGAAACAATTATTATGGAAAAATTATATTTATTGACTGGGGATTTGTAGTAATATGAGCCGCCCGCAACACATGTTTCAGTATTCTAACAGAGTTGGTTTGATCAATCCCATCATCCATCCTATTAACATCATTTTATTTACATTTCCGACGAAACCCTCATCCATATTACCTACCAAAAGAAACTTATGGGATTTGAATGCTTTTGCATCAGAAGCATATTTGTGTGGGTTCTTTTTTTGAGCAGAGCACCTATTAGTAGATTTGGTATGGTTTAGCATGTGTGTGTGAAAATTTTCCAATACAGAACAATAAGTGTACCTTTATTAGTGGTTGAAATAGATTGAAGCCTGGCATCAGTTTGTAGTTGGCCCTGAAATGATGGGTGTATGGTGCGTTCCTTTTGCCATTTCTTTGTAATAGCCTTTGTTGATTGAAATTGGATAACTGGAAATTTTAGTCAGCTAAGGAATTTTGCAACAAAAAGTTTTCGCTCATTTCATGATATCATGAGATTTAGAGCAACTGAGCAAGTACATTTGAGCATCCTTGGAGTTTTAATTAGAAATATCTTGTTCAACATTGCTGTATTTTGGAAGCTATACTATGGTTTTTGAATTTTTTAACAGAAAATAGGTTTATGTTAGTGTTAATTGCGCTTTAATACGTAAAGTTTCACTCATTTTTAATCCTTAAAAGTTGGACACCCCAAGTTTCACCAACTTATTTTGGAACCTCCCCTTACATGCCACTAAATTTCTGCTTAAAAGGCATCATGTGATTATAACATGATCTTTGTTGGTCTTTTACGTCCCTAAATCGACCCCCCCCCCCCCGCCCCACCCTCACCCAAAAAAAAAAAAATCCTTTCTTCGTCTTACATTTGTTTAACCCAAACCTATTTACAACAAAACCCCAATTTATTTTATCACTTATCCTAAATGCAAAGTGCTCGTTTTCGTGAGGAAAAAAGGAACTTTTTTCCCTTCACTTTGCATATGTGATTATCATGATTGTGAATTGTTTTTTTTTTTCTTCCCATTTTACAATGAAGACAATGTTCTTTTCAAATACATTCTTAAAGCCACATATTCAACATAAAAGAAACCATACTTTTGGGATTTGGGGAAATTGGGAAGAAAACCTAATTTGCGAACAAGATGGTATGGATGTGTTTTACCCCCTACCCGTTAGGGGGTTAATTGAGACTTAAAAACTTGGATGCGTCAGTTGGGTAAATTTAAACTTCAGGGTATCAAAGTTAAAAATGGTGAAACTTTAGAGGGTATCAAAGTGCAATTAACACTTTAGGTTATCTTCGGTTTACCTAAAACCCATCAATATAAGTTTCTAGTGCTGTGGTTATATGCACGGTGCTATAACAATCAGGCGGTCCCGTGTTCAAACTTCAAACTCGTCACTGGTGTTTTGAAATATGTCCATCCCAATCTATTTCCCCCTTTCCAAGCAAGTCTTGCTTACACTGAGGAGTTTGGTAAGGGTTCAAGGCCTGCTTAAGGCTGAGAGTACCTGAATCCAACAACTTAAGCTTTTGGGTAATATGGTTGTCTGACAGGTGAAGAGAGTTGCATTTGACCTGTACCTTGGAAATGTTAAATTTAAAATTTGTTCTCAAATTGAGACATCAAACCGCATTGCTGAGGCTGGATAATGGTTCTAACAATTCATCGAAATAATGCTATTTGATCCGTTCACTACTTTTTCCAACGAAATACACTGAAGTTTTTGGTTTATCTGTGTAGTGTAGATCCTGCAGCCTTTGTGTGCTATGTCTCTCAATGTATGCAACAACAAGGAGATTTTGATAATAATAAATTGAGGAAAATTATGTCTTATTTCCTGTAACAATTAGCATTTCCTGATGGATGAAGATGGGAAGGCTGAAGTGGAGCTAAATGGAAGAGAAAGATTTGTCTAGCAAATTCTAGAAGTTTGCAAGAATGTTCTTTTATTGCTTTTGTTTTATGAATATTGGATCAGCAATTCATCAGCATTCTTTAAGCTTCTGAAACTAGGCATATGATTCTTTCTTACACTAATGAACCCTTTTTCTTAACCAGTTGTCACGGATTATCTACTTGTTTTCGAGAAATATGCATGATTCATCCTTGACGCTTGTTATTCACACAACTTGTGCTCGATTGATGCTAAACCTGGTATGAATTCTTGGCCTTTCCTTGGACAGTTGCCATATGTTTTGAAACCTATTTAGTGCACGCATGCAATCTTAAGTATTTACATATTGTATGAAGCGTGTTAAGATAAAAGTTTAAGATGCTTCTCATCCTTATTGCTCATTATTTGTTTATCTATCTATTCTTTTTGGTGGCCTTAGGTGGAGCCAATATATGAGAAAGGTGCTGACCAATCAAACATGGATGAATCAAGAATTTTACTGGTAAGACTGTCAGAGTCTATGTTTGTGAACTTGGATTTAGCTGTCAGCGTGTGCCAACTTAACAATGCATGATTAGATGATATATCACAATGAACAAATTGCTTCTCGTTCTCATTGCCAGGGGCGCATATTGGATGCTTTTGTGGGGAAATTTGGTACGTTCAAGCGAATAGTTCCTCAGGTATACTCCTTGGGTATTTATATCCTCGAGCATAGAATATTTGAGATTTTTTAAAATTACAATTCCTTAATATTGTTTGGCATTGGATTTTTGTATAATTTTCTCTATAATGTTGTTGTAAGGCTACTGTGTTAGATATAATCTAGGTTACCTGGACACTTCATTTGGGCTCCTATATTCATGTCCGACACTCCTCGTATCAGTGTCTGTGTCCGACACTCCTTGGACGCTTCTTGAATATAGATATATACACAGACACACACACGCGCATACATACATACATACATTTATTCAGGCGTGTGCTCAATCATATGATACACGCTTTAGGTTAAAACACCGGTTATACACTTCTTGGACGTATATCTTACACTTAACTTCAAATTTCTGCAACCCTTTTAACTTAAGTCGGGTTTGTTTCGGCCCATACCCAGTTTATTAGAATGATTTTAAAGGATCGTTTGGATATCTAGATAAAAAACGGATGGTTTTTCAATCTATAATCTAATAAATAAAAGAAACATAAATATATTATGGGGATTTTAGTTCTCATAACATGTGAATAAAAAAAAACAATATCGATCTCATATAAATTATTAATTTTCCATATGTATATATAGATGTGTCCCCGTATCCTATCTTTTACGAATTTGCCGTGTCCCGTATCTGCACCTGTATCTGTGTCCACAGTTGCAACCGCACCCATGCAATATAGGATATAATGTTTCCTACATGGCCTTTCTTCACTGTTCAGACATAAATACCATGTACGATATAAAATCATTGCTAGCTGCCTTTGCGGATTGGCATAAATATACTATTTGTTAAAATATGTTATGCAGATTACTATTTTTTTCTTTTGAGCTGAAACAGCTAGTGGAAGAAGGAGAAGAAGGAAGAGACCGATCTGTTTTGAGGTTGAAATTAGAGGTTCCTATACAGGTCAAAAATCTCTTATCTTTTATAAACAATTCTGCTATTTATTGCATTTTGCACTGTTCGCTGCATTTTTTTCTCCTTTTTACTCATGACAATTTTAGAAAAGAAACATGAATGGTCTTTCTATCTTGTTTGGAACATATTACTTATTCTTTTCTTTTGCATTTTCTTTTTGAGATAGTTGAATGACCAATTATTATTTCTGATAAAAAAAAATATAATCTGCGTATCTGCGACATCGATGTTTGTCTGACTTTTCTCATCTGGCACAAACAACATTATCTGAAAGTTGAGCTATGTTGAATGAAGAACTGATAGTTCTCCCTGTTGTTGACTTTGCATTGCTGATCCATCTTCACCTAATGGGTTGTGCGTTTTTTTAAAATTATTTTTGCCATTTTCGAGCTATAGTAGTTAGAATATTAGATAAGTAAAAGCTACACTCACATTTATGTCTTTTTATTTAACATCATGAAGTACCAAAGATTCTGAAATTTATTTAACATCATGAAGTACCAAAGATTCTGAAGTTACAAAGAATTGATGGTAGTTCTGAAATTTGTAACCATAGATTCTGTGCCACCCTTTCATAACTCAAAAAAAGGCAGATGTGACCATGATACTTGTCTAGCCCTCTATGTGACTCCAAAGAGCATTTTTTTTTTGGGTCAGGGGACCAGAAATACTACTGAATTTAATCAGCATAATAACTTAGCTTGCATACTTCATTTGATATCTCTTTCTTTTGCTTGGACTCTTCTTAACCCCTATACGACTGTTTCCCTGTTTTATGCTTTTGTTGGTTGTATTGATCAGAAAATATTTTTTTTGTTCTGCAGGCTGTTCTCAATTTGCAGCCGCCACTGGAGTATTCTAAAGAAGTCAATGATTATAAAAATCTTATTAAAACTTTGGTTATGGGTAATATGATCTCATTTCTTTATCTAGTCCTCAACATCTTATGCATGTATGATTAATAACCTTATATCGATGTATTTCGTACTGTAATTTTTATCTGGTTTGGCTAAATCTTAGTTTTCTTTGTTTTATTTATTTATTTATTCTCTCTTCTTGTGTATCAATTAACCAATATTTCTTTTGTTCCTATTGAACAATATTCATTAATTGCTTCCATGGGTTATGCTTAGCACACTGCTTAATAGGGTGCATCAAAGTTCACCAATAATCCTTCACAATTCAAGAGCAGGCCACTTGTATCCTCTTCAACATTGAAAAGAGATGATCTAGTAACTTATTTACTAATCAATTCACTGGAAGAGCACCTGCCATTTAAAGTAATTACAAGTAGTTCAACTAGCTGCCCTATAAACAGAAAAAGAAAAGCCTTTGCAAAACCTCACAAAACCTACACCCTAGCGGAGTAAACCCAATAACCGCGCGGAAAGTTACTTTCCTTGAAGATCTAAAGGAGTGCTCCTTTTGTTTTATTGTACCACGTGTCAATTTGCCATAGATTACCATTATAAAGGATCTTGATGTTCCTTGCTTGTTTTTTGGTGCATCTGACGATTTGAAAGGTATAAGGAAATATTAAATAATCTCACCACAGTGGCATTCAGATATTCTTTTTCAATAAATTGCTAGAAATAAGGTAAGTTTCCTTTGCCTTGGAAAATCGGACATTGTTGCACCATCAGCAGAATTGTTTATCATCTGTAGATCTCTAAAGCACCAGCATGTGGCTGCTTGAATCCTTTAATGTTGGCTTTGTCTCCCTGAAGACAGCTTATACCAGCTTGGATCTCACAAAAGATAAAACTGGAGCAACATACCATACTGCCATGTTTAAATATAATTAAGATGATTTTTCATTAGAGTTGGGGTAGGTCAAAACTCTGGTAGAGAAACGGTGAATGTTAAGATCCATTGGGAAAATGATAGAACTAGGACCGGATGAGCTTGATATTTTCTCTACAGCATGAGATTCAATTTTAATGTGAATTGGTTAGAAATTTTAAAACGCAGTATGGTGTGCGCGCATATGCATCCGCGAGCGCACGTGTGTGATACACCTAACATATAACTACTTGATTCAATGGTTGTCCTGTATGATGCAGATGTAATGACAGTCATCGAAATGTATTGCAGGAATGAAGACCATAATTTGGAGCATCACCAATGCTCATCTACCACGTTCACAGGTTCTCATCTGTTGTTTCCCTCAGCCATTGAACAATAGTATTTCTTCTGATGTCTCATTTCTGATTTAGGTTTCACCATCACCACATGGGGCACATCAACAGGTACAAGCTTCGCCATCATCCAGTGCTCCACACCTGCAAGCGTTTAAGGGATTGAAGGAAGATGAGGTATTTCAATTCTCTTGTTCTTCATGGCTATTATATATGTGTTGCAATATGCTAGATAGCCTGACAACATATTTGGTAGGTCCGAAAAGCATCTGGTGTACTAAAGAGCGGGGTTCACTGCTTAGCACTGTTCAAAGAAAAGGATGAAGAGAGGGAGATGTTGCAATGTTTTTCACAGATTTTAGCTATAATGGAACCTCGGGACCTTATGGACATGTTTTCATTATGTATGCCAGAACTCTTCGAGTGCATGACTACCAACACTCAATTACTTCATATTTTTTCAACCCTTTTGCAACTGCCTAAGGTCTTACGGCCTTTCACTGATGTTCTAGTAAATTTTCTAGTCAGTAATAAACTCGATACACTGAAGCATCCAGACACCCCTGCAGCAAAACTTGTTCTGCAACTATTCAGGTTCTTATTTGTTGCTGTTGCTAAGGCTCCTACAGAATGTGAGCGCATACTGCAGCCTCACATACCTGTGATAATGGAAGTGTGTATGAAGAATGCAACTGAAGTGGAGAAGCCTCTAGGTTATATGCATCTTCTTCGAAGTATGTTTCGATCATTGAATGGAGGGAAGTTTGACACGCTGTTGAGGGATCTAATACCTTCCTTGCAGCCTTGTTTGAATATGTTGCTAGCCATGATTGAGGGGCCAAGTGGAGAGGACATGAGAGACCTTGTGCTGGAGCTTTGCCTGACATTACCAGCCCGCTTAAGTTCTTTGCTTCCTCATCTGCCTCGTCTTATGAAGCCTCTTATTCTCGCTTTAAAGGGAAGCAATGATCTTGTGAGTTTAGGTCTTCGGACACTTGAATTTTGGATTGACAGTCTAAATCCTGATTTTTTGGAGCCTAGTATGGCCAATGCTATGTCTGAGGTTATACTAGCTTTGTGGTCTCACTTGAGGCCTCTTCCTTACCCCTGGGGTACAAAAGCTTTGCAACTGCTTGGAAAGTTAGGTGGTCGAAATAGGCGTTTTCTTAAGGAACCTCTTATGCTTGATTGCAAAGAGAACCCTGAGCATGGCCTTCGTTTGATTCTGACTTTTGAGCCTGAAACACCATTTTTAGTACCTCTGGATCGGTGTATCTACCTAGCCATGGCTGCGGTAATGCAAAAGAGTGGTGGCATGGATGCATTTTACCGGAAGCAGTCACTTATATTTCTTCGTGTCTGTTTAACATCTCTTCTGAATCTGAGGGGCAATATACCGGTTGATGGTGTGAGCCCTGGCCATCTTGGAGCATTATTAATCTCAACAGTGGACCCTTCTCGGAGACGTACAGAAACGTCAGATATGAAGGTCAGTCAGTTTAAGCTTCTTAATATTGTGAAGGTTCTTGTACTCATTACTGTGCATTCTTGATTCTTTTCATAAATTTACAGTGTATATATGTAATATAAGTTCTCATTGAATTTTCCCCGTATCAAAAATAATTTTCTGACTTAATTATGAATTCTGGTGCAGTGATTACTTCTTAATCTATTATTATATTGCGCCTGAGACTGGGTAAGGTAGACGGGACTAGACATCCTCTCAGAACCACCCACATGCGGCAGGTTGTTTTGAGCCACCACTAAGTTGGGGGGCAATTTACCAAATTGCCCCCCTGATTAGCACTTGGACCGTCAGAACCGCCCGCTTGCATGCGGGCGGTTCTGATAGGAACAGTACTCGGTAGATGGTGTATATAATGTAGTGTTTGCGTGGAGGGCGTTTGTATATGCTGTAATGAACTCAGCATATATATTATTTTCTAAGCTTAATGTTGCTTTTCCTATTTTGCAGAATTTTCTTATTCTATTGTCTTCTTTATATTGTAAACCTGTTTGGGTGATAGTTAACAATTTCATCTACAGCTGCCTTTAAAGAAAATGTAATATTTTTTCCATCACTCCCTAAATAGAATGGAAGGAGTTTCACCTATGTATTTGCTGGACGCATTTGACCTCTTTACAAAACACCTCTCAAGTTCTTCCCTTAATCAGCTACTTTTGTATTTCTTATAAACAACGTCATTAAGTCTAATTTCTATAGTTCAACTTCCGTGGACAATATTGTAACTGTGAGCAGCTCGTCACTGTCTTTTACTCTTAGGATAGCAGAGGATGCTTCATATGGAAGTCCAGAGTCAGAGGTGTACTTGGAAACCAGGGAAAGAACTGGGAAAATGTTATGGGATCGCTATAAGCTTTGTTGGGCAATAATTTGCGAGCTTGATCAGAACTTCAAACAAGGTTATGTGGAACGGTGACTGCAAAGCACTCTAGCCACCTCTCAGGATGCTGGAGATTATGGAAGATGAGGGAGAAAGCGAAAGTAGGAGGATGAAATAGAATAGAAAGGGTTGCCGAAGAATTGATGTTGCTCACCTGAACTCCTACTTTGTCTGGTTCCCCATGAACCGAGTCATTGTTATGTTAAAGATCCTTGAAAAGTGGAATCCCCCCCCCCCCGGGCCCCCGAAAAAAAACACACCCACCCACACTCAAACACAAATAAAAAAGGGAAAAAAAGACATACCAACTTGAGCGCAATCCGATACCTTTTGGCCAGAACTCGTGACTACAGTGATGAGGTTCTACCATCTCATCCATGACATGAACTTCTGGCTGCATTTTTAATAATTCTTTACCTGGGATGGACAACTCTATAACTATTCTCTCTCATACGTTCATATCTGACACACAAAGTGGCTCTAACTTCATTACATGGTGTCAAAGATCTAAAGTCTTTTAGTTCTGTTCTTCAAAGAGAAGTGAAATCGTTGTTATAATTGTTACAGACAATGTCATCAGTAGGTCTTCTAATCATCAAACTGATCCAGTATGCTTCATAATTTGCCAGATTCTTGCAATAGTTGCGGAGAATGAACTTGTTGCTACCAACACACGATGGGAATGATTAACAATAGATTTATCCAGTTGTAGATGGTGATTATTCTTGTGTTATGCTTCATGAATCATTGAACTGTATCCCATAGCTGATAGCATACTGATGGAAAAAGGATTGAATTTTAGTGATGGTGAAGGTGAAACAATACAAACTAAAGAAGCTGGTATTCACGTAGCTCTCTCACGACCTTTATTAAATTTCTGTTTATTAGACAGCTATTACATAATTGTTGAAGCATTTAGCCATGTATTGTTGAGAACTGATTTTGTTTAGCCCCTGACAGTTTTTTCATGTGTTCGATATGTGTACAATTGACCCTTGCTTACTTTTGAATTCATATATTCAGGTTGATTTGGGCGTAAAAACAAAGACACAACTTCTGGCGGAGAAATCTGTTTTCAAATCGCTCTTGATGACCATTATTGCTGCCAGTGCAGACCCTGAGCTTCAAGATCCAAAAGATGAATTTGTCATCAACGTTTGCCGTCATTTTGCAATGCTCTTCCATGTGGATCATTCTTCGCTCAACTCTTCTACCACAGCTGGGCATCATGTTGGTTCAGTGCTTTCATCAAGTGGTAACATGACCTCTAGAATGAGAAATAGTACTTCATCTAATCTGAAAGAGCTAGACCCACTTATATTTCTGGATGCATTAGTGGATGTGCTTGCCGATGACAACAGGCTCCATTCTAAGGCTGCTCTAACAGCTTTAAATGTATTTTCTGAAACACTTGTTTTCCTTGCAAGGGTAAAGCTTATGGGTGCATCTAGTTTAAGGTTAGGGCCTGGTACTCCCATGATGGTATCCAGTCCACTGAATCCTGTATATTCACCACCTCCAAGTGTTAAGGTGCCTGTTTTTGAGGAGCTTCTGCCACGTCTTTTGCATTGTTGTTATGGAAATACTTGGCAAGCTCAAATGGGTGGTGTCATGGGACTTGGGGCCTTAGTTGGCAAAGTTTCTGTTGAGACTCTATGTGATTTCCAAGTAAGTATAGTGCGTGGATTGGTATATGTTCTAAAAAGGCTGCCTTTGCATGCGAACAAAGAGCAGGAAGAAACGAGTCAGGTCCTTACACAAGTCCTCCGCGTTGTGAACAATGTTGATGAAGCAAACAATGAGTCTCGACGGAAAAGTTTCCAAGGAGTTGTTGAATTTCTTGCCAGAGAGCTGTTTAATCCAAATGCACCTATTGTTGTGAGGAAGAATGTCCAATCATGCTTGGGGCTTCTTGCTAGCAGGACGGGAAGTGAGGTCTCTGAATTGCTTGAGCCTCTGTATCTACCTCTACTTCAGCCTCTCATAATGCGACCCCTACGTCCAAAGAATGTTGAGCAACAGGTATGATAAGTTAACAGGAGTATTATCAGATTTTCCTCAAATATTTTTTACTGTTACATGTGGGACTATGCAAAATTTTCTCCTTGTGCAGGTGGGAACAGTTACTGCTTTAAACTTCTGCCTTGCGTTGAGACCTCCTCTTCTTAAGTTAACTCCAGAGCTTGTCAATTTTCTTCAAGAAGCTTTGCAAATTGCTGAAGCTGATGAAACTGTATGGGTCACAAAGTTAATGAACCCAAAAGTGGTTACAACCTTAAACAAACTTCGGACTGCATGTATTGAATTGCTTTGTACAGCAATGGCCTGGCAAGATCTTAAGACACCAAATCACAGTGAACTGCGGTCTAAAATAATATCAATGTTCTTCAAATCCCTTACTTGCCGAATGCCAGAGATTGTTTCTGTTGCAAAAGAAGGGCTTCGACAGGTTTTTATCTACTTATGTCACAAAATTTTAACTGATTAAATGTCATTGTTGAGTTGTTTTTCTATAATTCAGCTTGTTTATTGATTTTTCATGTTTTGGCTAAGTCAGTTTTTTGGTTAAATGTCTCATCTGATATATGTGTGGATAATGTATGTGGCTTCAACTCTTTTGTTTTTTAAGGTTATTCAGCAGCAGAAAATGCCTAAAGATCTTCTTCAGAGCAGCCTGAGACCTATTTTGGTTAACCTAGCACATACAAAAAGTCTCAACATGCCTTTGTTACAAGGACTGGCCCGTCTGCTTGAACTTCTATCCAACTGGTTCAATGTCACTTTGGGTGTGAAGTTATTAGATCATTTAAAGAAATGGCTGGAGCCTGAAAAGCTTGCTCAAACTCAGAAGGCCTGGAAGACTGGGGATGAACCCAAGGTTGCAGCAGGTCAGTTAACATTTTTATTGTTTTATTTTGTTATCTGCTATTGGTTTGATATTTTTGGCTTTTGTTTGACGTTTTTGCCTCTTATGGCAGCCATGATCGAACTTTTTCATCTGCTACCTCCAGCAGCTGGGAAGTTTCTAGATGATCTTGTTACGATAATAATTGATTTGGAAGGGGCACTCCCCCCAGGACAATTCTATAGTGAAATTAACAGCCCGTATCGTCCTCCACTTACAAAATTTTTGAATCGCTATGCAACAGATGCCGTAGATTATTTTCTTGCCCGACTTGATCGTCCAAAGTATTTCCGACGGTAAGTGTTGATTTATCAATAAACAACTTTAAGCACCACACAGATGTCATGATTTAAAATTGTCTATCCTAACAACTCTTGCGTCAGTTTTATGTATATAATCTGCTCAGATGCTGGTGTTCCCTTAAGAGAAGAACTTTCAAAGTCACCGCAAAAGATACTTGCAAGTGCTTTTGCGCAATTTCTCCCTAAAGCTGAAGGATTTACCTCTCATCCTGGTTCCTCAGTGAACAATGAGGGTGGTATTGGCTCTATAACTGATAGTTGTCCACCTTCAAGCACAGCTGCGAGTTCTGATGGATATTTTCACGGACTGTATCTCATCTCCACTTTGGTTAAATTGACGCCTGAATGGTTGCTTGGTAACCGTATTGTTTTCGACACCTTATTGCTTGTTTGGAAGTCACCAGCAAGAATTTATCGTTTACAAAATGAGCAGGAACTGAATTTACTTCAAGTGAGTCATCAGCTTATTGATTTTTTTTCTTCTATGTGGCATTCTTATTTTGATGGGATATTTGGCTCTACTATAGCAAGGCGTATGGTGCCAGATAAACTGCTTTTTACTGTATGATATACTGTTTGCAAAATTTGTGCTGATATTTCGTGGCTCCTGGATGATGAACATCTCTAGCATTAGCTGCTAGAATCCATTGGCCATAACATCTTACACATGCATAAAGAAACATATACCCACATACATCAATGCATATACACATGCATGTGTCTCCTGTGAAAATTTTGTCCAGATTTTACCTCTTAGAGAATTTATGCTTACAGGAGGCTAGGATGGCGTAGAGAAATAGAGAATGCAAAGATATTATTTCATCTAATCCTAGCCTCTCTTAAATAGAGATTAGGAGGATATTATAAAATAGGTATGAGATAAAAATTTAATCACATCTAAAAATATCTTATTATATGTCATAATATCTACCAAATCGACTAATACTAGTAATATATAGCACTCCCCCTCCAACTCGAGCATATATACTATATATATCCATCTTGTTACAAATGAGAATAAAACAACTAGTTGCAAAAGCTTTGGTAACGTCATCTTTGCCCGGATCACTTGAAGACGTCAGTACTCAGAAAAGCATGGTCACAACCAAAGATCATTGGAGCACAAGCTAAGAGCCAGAATAAAGTCAAACAGAGATCACAAAAAAATCCTAATTTCTTTAATAAGTATATCGTCTGCCAACCAAATATATGAGACCCTCAACATAGGAATAAGTCTTATAAACCCATATTGAGGCCAGTAGAAGCCCTAGGCAAATTATCTAGTAGAAGCCCTAGGCGGATCAGCCAGTGGAACTACGTGGGTCAGCTAGTAGAAACCCTAGATACCCTAAGCAGGTCAGTCAGCAAAAAGCCGTGATCGATCTGTTGTTCATTCGATCCCTCGATCTTGATTTTAGCGTCAAGGTGAACTTTAGAAGATTTGATCTGAAAATGGCCGGATATTGAAGCAATCGGCATAGGTGACCGCAGAATTACTGTTTATGACAAACAGTAAAGCATGGGTTTCTGTTCATGGTGAACAGTGCCTGAAGTTACTGTTGACAGTGAACTGTACCGCTGTGAACATCAGTAGGAGTTTATGGTTTTTGATTGAAGTTCAATGAAGATTTTGAAATTGAATGATGTAGAAGCCAAAGACGTCTATGCCAAAGATGTTGCCAAAGCCAAAGATGTTGTTGAAGCCGCCAACAGGAGCATGAAGCCCATGCGAAACCCCCGTGATGGTCTCGAGATCTAGAAAGATAGGAGAAGTTTTCTAAGATCAAGTAGGTTCTGTTACCATATTGAGAAATAGAGAAGGCAAAGATATTATTTCATCTAATTCTAACCTCTCTTAAATAGATATTAGGAGAATATTACCAAACATGTATGAGTTACAATCAAGTCTAATCACATCGCAAAATATCTCGATATTCAAAACCAATCATTGAGCTTTTTCTCAGATATTTGTAGCACCGGCTATTTCTCATTGTTTTATATTATAATGATCCTAAGCTGCAATTCTTTGGTTTTTTAGCAAAGTTTCTTTGTGTTGATCTTTCTTGTTGGACTTACTATTTTATGCCACCTTTAGTAATTAAGTTTCTCTTAGTTAAGTGGTACTCTCTGTTGAAGTTGTTTAGATACTTCTGAGCATGTTTGGTGAAACAGTATTTTCACTATTCTTGTTTGTTCCTTATGTTCTACATTTCTGATGGATCAATGGAGGAAACTCCCTCCCCACTGTTTGTGTGCTGACGGGTCTTTTATTTAGTCTATTTTTTATTTTGACTTCTTAAAATGCTTTGTTTACGTAACAGTATTCTAAACATTTTATATTTAACAGTATTCTGAACTTTTTAGGAATTCTCTCTCGTTTTTAATTCTCTTGAAGGTAAACAAGTATACATGGTGTCACAGCAAATTGAGTTTTCAGTTTTGTTCGTTGGTTACACTGCTTTGGATATTAAAGTAAACTAATTTTCAAATATTTGCATGGAAGAAAGATATTTTGTTGATCAGTCTTTCGAGTTTTGCAACTAACTTAGTGTACTCTGCCTGTGAGATGCATAAGTCCTTAAGTTTAATTTTGTAATTCATTTTGACAATAACTGATGCTAAGGATGACACAACATAGAGAGCTTCATGTGAAATTTACATCCTTTACAGTTCTTAGGACAATCATGCTTGTCCACCTAACCATTCCATCCAAAAGCTACGGTTATAGTTTCTGTCTAATAATGTATGCCAAGCAAAATGAATAGCAAGTAGCCTTCCTCTCATAGCCTCCAGATAAAACATTACTTGCTTAAAGGGAAACTATGCAGATAAATAAATGTAATTTGAGTTTTGACGTGGTCTGATGTTCAAACTCTCCAGTCTGCAGCATGTCAGATAACCAAGCTTAACCTTCTGGTGTATGCACTAAGGGTGTATACCAAGCAAACTTAACACTTCACTATTAACATCATTGAGAAACATACCGAACACTTTATTGATTCACATGTTCGCATATACTTCTAGTATGTTGAGCTTGTATTAAAGGCAAACTGATGCAGATAAATAAGTGTAATTTGAGTTTTGACGTGGTCTGACATGCACTCTCTCCAGTCTCCAGCATGTCAGATAACCAAGCTTAATCTTCTGGTTTATGCACTGAGGATGTATACCAAGCAAACTTAACACTTCACTATTAACATCATTCAGAAACATACCGAACACATTATTGATTCACATGTTCACAAATACTTCTAGTTTGTTGAGCTTGTATATTTCCTTTTCAGTATATATTGTGAAGCTTGGGTGGAAGGCTTTGTTTTCATTGATGTGAGAACTAAATATTTTGCGTTTTAGGTGCTATGGAGTTAAACAAAATGAGGCCTGTTAATTAATGTCCTAGTGATATGCTCTTTATTCTTTTTTGGGTGTCTAATTTGGGAAAGAATCAGGTCATCAAAGTGCATTTATAATTTCTTGCACAGAAACATGTGTTAAAAGTCATAGAGTCAAGCTCGCGACCATAAATAGTCGAAAGTATGTAAAGCAATTGTGAATGTCTAAAAACTTACTCGTTGGCATTTTTTCCCCTTCTGTATAACATTATATCATTCCAACCTATGAACCAACATTTACTCTATTGATTATTTCAGGTATAATGTACTATTTCACTCTCTTATGGTGGAAAAATTTCATCGCTCTTTTTTATGACTTTTTCTAACATGGATTGTACTAAATGCAATAAGATGTTACATTGAAAGGGCTACTAATGCATAATAACTTTTCAATTCAAGGTGGTCAATTGTTGGCCAAATTATTCTACCTTGTGACTTATTGTCATATTCTTTGAAATGTGCAGGTAAAGGAAAGTAAATGGCTTGTCAAATGTTTTCTAAATTATTTAAGACATGACAAATCAGAAGTTGACGCTCTCTTCGAAATGTTATCTATTTTCTTATTTCATAGCCGTATCGACTATACTTTCTTGAAGGAATTTTATATCATTGAGGTATATTTTTTATCCTCCTGATTTATAAGTCATGTTATGTATGTTTCACTCTTTTGCACCATTTATTTCCTGTAGTGGTGTTTACTGCTCGTTTGCAATCCAGGTGGCTGAAGGTTATGCTCCTAACTTGAAGAAGACAATTCTTGTACGCTTCCTTAAAGTGTTCCAGTCAAAGCAATTTGGACAAGATCACTTGGTTGTCGCTATGCAAATTCTCATCCTTCCTATGTTGGCACACACCTTTCAGAATGGTCAAAGCTGGGAAGTTGTTGATCCTTCTATAATAAAAACAATTGTTGACAAGCTTCTCGATCCTCCTGAAGAGGTGGTTTATTAAAGTGTTAGAATGACTATATGTTTCATAATATTGATTTCCAAACTGCCTAATTTTCATTGACTATTTGCAACCATTGAGGCTGATTTTAGGCTCCTGTCTCCTTTGTAGGTGAGTGCTGAATATGATGAGCCACTGAGAATTGAACTCTTGCAACTGGCCACATTACTTTTGAAGTATCTACAGAGTGATCTTGTTCATCACCGCAAAGAGCTCATAAAATTTGGTTGGAATCATCTAAAGCGTGAAGATAATTCTAGCAAACAGTGGGCTTTTGTCAATGTTTGCCACTTTTTAGAGGCATATCAAGCTCCTGAGAAGATAATTCTCCAGGTATTCCACTAGTAATTTGGCTAAATGTTTATTTGTTTGGGTCCTTGTGCTAGCGTTTGGATCATGATGTAGCAAGGAACTTTAGTGATGTTGTTCCTGCAATATGTTTTGCTGACCTAAATTCATTAGGATTTAGGAACATGGTTATGTTTAAAACTCTTTTTGTGCAGATGTATCTCATTTCATCTTACCCATTGGTAAGATTTTAATTCTTCTTAACTTTCATGGATTATAATTGTGTTTAGTTAATGGAAAGTGGAAACATGTTAAAATACACATTGAGAAGTTATGAAGATGAGCGATGCTTTAGATTTGGGAACTAACATGAGATGCTGACATATATGTACATTGCTGAAGCTATAATAAAATTTTGTTAAATTAGAGAAACTGGAAGATCCAGCAAAAATATATGATGAAAACTCATTTGGCATCACACAGATATCTGGAACATTCTTGGTGCGTAATCAGATTGCATGGTGCCATGGCTGGGTGCCATGACCTAGGTGCTATTGGTTTGGCATGCAGAGAAAGCATATTTCTAGGATACCACCTAGATTGGTGGCATGCAGTGGATGTAATTTTTTAAATATAAAAAAAATTGTATATTGAGGTTTTGGTATGAGGAAGTTTGCAGGTTGAATTATTCATTGCTGTATATTGAGGTTTTCATATGAGAAAGTTTGCAGGTTGAATTATTCATTCTTTCATTCTCTTTTAAAACTAGAACCGTATTGTCACTAGGTACTTTATGAGTATCGTTAGCATGCCTGTTAACAACCCCATTAGTATTTGTTGTTTTGACTCTTTCTGAATTGTATATGGAACTTTTGAAAAATTAAATTATGGTTCTAGATTCTACAACAAGTTTTATGATTGGATCTGTTGGTGTAAATATAGACCAAACTTGTTGGTTTTTTAACCCTTCTTCTATGCACGAAACAAAAGAATGCAAATCCCCACAAAAAAGGCGCGCATATGCAGAGATTAACTATAAGAGAATTCCATTTGGGTTGACATGAACTTTTGGATAAGTGAATCTTTATTTTCTTGTGTCAATATGATCTGACCAGTCGATATTTTCTTGTGCAGGTTTTCATTGCTCTTTTGAGGACATGCCAACCAGAAAATAAAATGCTGGTCAAGCAAGCTCTTGATATACTAATGCCTGCGCTGCCACGGAGGTTACCTCCAGGAGATACTCGAGTGCCGATATGGATCCGTTATACTAAAAAAATCCTTGTTGAAGAAGGTCATTCGATTCCTAATATGATCCATATTTTTCAGCTCATTGTAAGACATTCGGATCTATTTTACAGTTGCAGAGCACAGTTTGTTCCTCAAATGGTTAACTCTCTAAGTCGGTTAGGGTTGCCATACAATACGACTGCTGAAAACAGACGACTTGCTATTGAACTTGCTGGGTTGGTTGTTGCCTGGGAAAGGCAAAGACAAAATGAAATGAAAGTTGTGCCAGATACAGAGGGCCATGCTCAGTCTAGTGATGTATTTAATCCTAGTTCTCTTTCTGGTGATTCAAAGCGGCCATCAGATTCATCTGCATTTTCTGATGATCTGAGTAAGCGTGTGAAGGTTGAACCTGGGCTGCAATCTCTTTGTGTAATGTCACCATCTGGATCATCAATCCCTAATATTGAGACACCTGGTTCTGTTAGTCAAGCTGATGAGGAGTATAAGCCTAATGCTGCAATGGAGGAGATGATTATTACTTTTCTCATCAGGGTGAGATTTTTTGTCTGATTTCCTATAGTAATGAACATTTCCAAGGCGTTAATTGAGATTGACACCTCAGTACTTGGTGCATTCTCTTTCTTGTTTTATTGACATTTCAAATACATAGATCTTGAACGATATGATAGGTAGTCAATGTGGTTATTTGAGTGTGTCTGTACTTATCTTGCTGAACCGCACTGGGAGAAGCTGGGAAGGTTGTATTTAAAATGTTAATACATACGCAGAGTATATCAAAATCTTTAATATTAACTGGAAGTGACTTTAGACCTTGAAGTCTGGTTGTGTGATTCTTCTTAGTAATTAATCACACCATGTTTGATTTTCTTATGGGATAAAAATGGAAAGATGGATAAAGGAGTCTAGTAGTATTTGATTTGGGTGAAAGAAGTAAGTCATGACAGTGATGGATGGATGCTATGTAGACCTAGCAGCTGAAAGCAAAAGCTTTGTTCATGATTGGGATTTTGATGTGTTGGAAGTAAAATGAGGCTGCAACAAAAAATAGCGGCTAGGTATTTATGTTATTACTGGAATCTATTGCTGCAAGGTTCAATAGATCATTTTTGTATAGGATTATGGTTAAGCATGACTAGGCATGCTAGATAGTTTGGTTTGGATGAAGTGTATGTAAAGTTCTTAATTAATGAAATGCTCTCTTTACAACTTCAGCCACATTGTCATTTATGTCATTTGTGTTTTATTATAAATTTTGTGATTAATCCACTCCTGCCTACGACTTAGATCTTCAGTGGGAAACCCTCTTTGCCTATTGCTAACTTTCCAGATAAATGCATCAAGTTCAGAGTGTTATAGTCAATAACAAAGTTTGACCAATGTGTAGAGGAGCCCTCTCAATTTGGCATGTAATTGATTGTGGAAGGGGTGGGGTGGGGAAATGGATGATCTTGTCACAGAGTAGGGAGATAGGAGTACTTATCCAGCATATCCATGTCCAAAATGAGAACTGTTATTAAGTTATTATTGTTGGCTAGCATATTTTGCACATGTGCCTAAAGCATGAAAAATATACAGGTTAAGAGACTCAAATGTATATTGAATTAGCTTTAAGATGATGCCATTCCACTTTAGATCTTGTACTTTGATGTCTGATAATCTTTTGGCTTGGAGTGCATACTGAAAGCAATATACTGATTCAATAAAGCGATTTAAAGGATGCATTTACTCCATACTTTGAGGATGTATTCACTCTTCAGTTTTAATGGAGTCGGAACATAATTAACATACTTACTCCAGACGAGGAATTTTTAGAGTATGTAATTGGGGTGGAAGAAGTATAGCATGTTATATTAGGGGTGTCTGTTTTGTTTTGGTTGTCTATAATTCTGTGCATGATAGATCAATAGCAAATGAATAGCTTTAATATGGAGGGAAGTTGTTACTGTAGATACTTCATTGACTTCGCCTCATGATCAGTGACAGACACAGATTTTACATGCTTATCAGTCAACTGCAGTATTATGCGATTTATACTCTCTAGTTTCTGTTAACTACAAGTGCTATTTGATGATCATGTGCATCTATGATTCCATATCACAGGTATATAGGACAGCATCAACATCACAAGTTTGCAGCATTAATTTGCCATTTTCCCCAAAGCACTTGGCCAAATGTTTTTTTTATCTTTTTTTTTCTATTTATTAATAAAAATACATTTTTTCGTCGGGTAAGTAGGTTGCATTGGTGATGGAACCCAAGGATAAGGAAGCAAGCTCTATGTACAAGCAAGCTCTGGAGCTACTTACACAGGCTTTGGAGGTCTGGCCAAATGCCAATGTTAAGTTCAACTATCTAGAAAAATTGCTTGGTAATATTCAGCCTTCTCAGTCAAAAGATCCTGCCACAGCTCTGGCACAGGGTCTTGATGTCATGAACAAGGTCTTAGAGAAACAACCTCGACTGTTCATCAGGAACAACATTAATCACATTTCACAAGTATGTTTTTTTATTATCTTGTTGATGAAAACTGTAATGTCTAGTGTTCTAATTATATTGTTGAATATCGTTTTACAGATACTAGAGCCTTGTTTCAACAGTAAGATGTTAGATGCTGGAAAATCTCTTTGCTCCTTACTGAAGATGGTTTTCGCTGCTTTTCCCCTTGAATCAACTAGCACACCCCCTGATGTGAAACTACTGTATCAAAAGGTTGTAGAACTGATACAGAAACATCTTGCTGCCGTTACTGCTCCTCAGATATCACTTGAAGCTAGTTCTGCCAACTCAATGATAAGTTTTGCAGTCTACATTCTTAAAACCCTGACAGAAGTTCAGAAGAATTTCATTGACCCTTTTGTCGGCCCATTGGTTCGCGTCCTCCAACGCTTAGCACGTGATATGGGGTCATCTGCTGGTTCTCATATAAGACAGGTGTGTCATCTTTGATGTAGCTCCATACCGTATTTTAATTGGGAAACTTAAACTTTGAACGTAGTAGTTTTCTTATGTTAAATCCCAAGTTCTAATGTTGTGCTTGGTTTATTTCTAGAGATTCTACATGGTTCTTACCGGTGGATTTTTTTCATATATTTCGGTTGCTTTGCTTAATATTTCGTTAAGCTAGATTTTGCATTTGGAGAAGTCAAAATGAGATTTTGATGTTTGTTATATTAATCTCTAACAATATATGACATTTCTGTACACTCTAATCACGTTTGTTGGAGACAACAGTGTATGAGTTTTGGTGTGCCTATCTAGATAGGTGATAAGGTTTTTCTTTTGTCCCTTGGTGCATCAATTCCTATTATATCTTCATGTTGTAGTGTGTCTGTTTATCAATTCTTACATTGTGTTTCTTTTATATCTGTTATTATGTTCCCTAAGTAGTATTATGAAAGTTGTACTCTTCTGCTGTCTTTTCAACACAAATTCTGAAGCAACTGCAACGTTCAGATGATGCTGTATTTCGTGCTTTTCTTTTAAAAAGAATTGGAGGCCAAGAACAAAAAACATACAGGGAGCTCTCTATCCTCTCGCGTTTTGATGGGTGGGTCTCACGAGTTTCTTTTAGGGTGGTCAGTATGAGAATTGATGAATGTATAAAAATATGATTCCTCGCTAAATACCTAGAACCTATTGGCTTGTTTATATTACTTCTCTTTGGATTCCCAGACAGTGGGTTTATAACATGTTTTGTTGAATTGGAGAGGAAGCCATAGGTTTAAGAATTTATTACTTTGAAATTGGCTTTTTGTTGGATCCTATAATTCCTAAACCTCAACCAACAGCAACAGCAAGTTGAGAAATAAATATGATTGTCAACCCTATTTTACCCCAACCTTATATGTATCTCAACCCCAGAAAATCCATTTTCCATTGGTGCGATTGAATTTAATTCAAATTTAAGGAAGCTATTTATAGAAACTGAAAATGTTTATACAGCCAGCTGTCAGCGAGATTACTGCCTCAGTGAATCAGTTCCAAATTCCTAGCAGATTCAACAAGCAAGATGGGCTTGCTATACAACCTTGAAGACCAATGGGTGGATTCAATGGTTGATTAACCAATCTTTAGATGAAGTTTAAAATTGTGAACAATGAGTAAAACACCAGGTGCTCCTCTTCATGTAAAGAATCTAGATGGAGAGATGAAACAGTATATAACATACACTATGGGAGAAAGAGCTAAATCAGTCCACTTGTATCGCTTTCACTTCATCAAATGAACATTATCATGTCTTGTTTTGGGGTATATATTCACCCAAAACATCCTTATAACAGGCTATGTGAATCCAAATACTCTCATTCTGTTTTAACTATATTAATCGTCAGTATATCTGTAATTCTGTATATGTAGCTGTTCAAGTTCACCAGAAATTCATAATCCGTTTTCTTATCTTATGCTTGTTTAGTTGATTTAGATTGGCAGCATGGTAACTTTTTGACTCTTCTGTTAATAATATCTTTAACTTTAAAATGGACATATATTCCGTTAAATACAAATACTAATGAATTACGTTACAGAAATCCATTGAGGACGTCTGTCCTGCGTGTCCGGGTATGAAAATGTTGGAGAAAGTCCTCATTCGTCTACTAAAACTGTTCTATCATGCTCTTGGTGTTCATTTTATTTATTTTGCAATTTTTTTTCCAGGGCCAGAGATCAGACTTGGATTCCTCAGTCAACTCACGTGCAACTAGCGAGTCTGGTTCAGTCATCTCTAATCTGAAATGCATCTTAACTTTGATCACAGAAAGGGTCATGCATTTTGGCGATTGCAAAAGATTGATAGCCCAAATACTGCATGCTTTGCTTTCTGAAAAAGGCACTGATTCCAGTGTCCTTTTATGCATACTTGATGCTGTAAAGGTTTGGATTGAGAATGAATTCACACATGCTTCATCTGGTCTTTCAACTGCTGCTCTCACCCCAAAAGAAATGGTATCCTATCTTCAGAAGCTGTCATTAGTTGATAGAAGTAACTTCTCTCCAGCGGCGTTAGAAGAATGGGACAGGAAATATTTACAGCTTCTTTATGGAATTTGTGCGGATTCTAGCAAGTAAGAAGTTTATGTAACTAGTTATGGTTGCTTGAGGCAAGTTTTTTTTTTCTTTTCCTTTTGGCCTAATGATTTAAGCTGTTGGCAGATACCCCTTGTCTGTTCGCCAAGAAGTGTTCCAGAAGGTTGAGAGGCAATTCATGCTTGGGCTGAGAGCAAAGGATCCAGAAACTAGACGCCGGTTCTTCTCACTCTATCATGATTCCCTTGGAAGAACGCTATTCATGAGGCTTCAATACATCATCCAAATTCAGGACTGGGAATCTGTTAGTGATGTTTTCTGGCTGACACAGGGACTTGATCTTCTGTTGGCTATCTTGGTAGAGGATGAACAGATCAATCTTGCACCTAATTCTGCACGTGTACCGCCACTAATGGTTTCAGGACCGATCCCCGAGCATCCTGCTGTCCATCCACAAGTGTCTGATGCTCCAGAAAATGCTGAGGGCAATCCTCTTACATTTGATTTCCTCATAGGTAGACATGCCCAATTTTTGAATGAGATGACCAAACTTCAGGTAAGTTTAAGCCCCGTGCTACTCTGTGATTAGATCATGACTTGTGTTGTTTTAACTTTTTCTTCTTTGATACTTTGCTGCTTGCTAGTTCATCTTTTCTGTCCTTTTTCTATTGGTGGGTGTATGATTGGCATGCTATATTTATATTACTATTTCTGATTTTTAGGTGGCCGACCTTGTGATTCCTTTGAGGGATTTAGCATATGCTGATTCTAATGTTGCATACCATTTGTGGGTGTTAGTCTTCCCTATTGTGTGGGTTACTCTACATAAAGAAGAACAAGTTGCATTGGCAAAGCCAATGATAGCACTTCTGTCAAAAGATTACCACAAAAAGCAACAGGGTTCCCGACCTAATGTTGTGCAAGCACTTCTTGAAGGTCTTCATTTGAGCCACCCACAACCTCGAATGCCCAGTGAGCTCATCAAATATATTGGTAAGACTTACAACGCATGGCATATTTCATTAGCTTTGCTAGAGAGCCATGTCATGCTGTTCATGAATGAAGCAAAATGTTCTGAGTCACTAGCTGAGCTTTATCGTCTCCTTAATGAGGAAGATATGCGGTGTGGGTTGTGGAAGAAAAGGTCAATTACTGCAGAAACAAGAGCTGGTCTGTCACTCGTTCAGCATGGATACTGGCAACGCGCGCAGAACCTCTTCTATCAGGCAATGGTCAAAGCAACCCAAGGGACTTACAACAATACTGTTCCTAAGGCTGAAATGTGCCTTTGGGAAGAAAAGTGGATTCATTGTGCTGGCCAATTAAGTCAGTGGGATGCCTTGGCAGATTTTGGCAAGAGCGTGGAGAATTATGACATTCTTCTTGACTCTCTTTGGAAGGTCCCTGATTGGCAATACATGAAAGACAATGTAATTCCAAAGGCTCAGGTGGAAGAGACAACAAAGCTTCGTCTAGTTCAAGCTTTTTTCGCTCTTCATGACAGAAATGCCAATGGTATTGGTGAAGCTGAAAATATTGTGGCGAAAGGTGTTGAGTTGGCATTGGAACAGTGGTGGCAATTACCAGAGATGTCTGTTCTTTCTCGAACACCTCTTCTCCAGCAGTTTCAGCAGCTAGTTGAGGTACAAGAGTCTGCTAGAATTCTTCTGGACATTTCCAATGGGAATAAGCAAACCTCTGGAAATATTGGTGCCGGCATTCATAATGGGTATGCTGAACTCAAGGATATTTTGGAGACATGGAGGCTTAGGACTCCAAATGAATGGGATGATTTGTCTGTTTGGTATGATTTGCTTCAATGGCGGAATGAGATGTATAATGCTGTCATCGATGCATTTAAGGACCATGCTACGACAAATCCTCAACTTCACCTTCTTGGATATCGAGACAAAGGTTGGAATGTCAATAAGTTGGCTCACATTGCTCGTAAGCAAGGCCTCAATGAAGTTTGTGTAACAATACTTGACAAGATGTATGGTTATTCTACTATGGACATTCAGGTAACTGTTTACATAAATAGTGTCAAATCTTTTGTTTGCTTTAGACATTTGTTTAAGACTTTTGTTTCTTGATGTCTCATCTGTTCCTCTGTCTACTGCAGGAAGCATTTGTAAAAGTAAGGGAACAAGCTAAAGCTTATTTGGAAATGAAAGGTGAACTGACTAGTGGTCTAAATTTGATAAACAATACAAATCTTGATTATTTTCCTGTGAATCATAAAGCGGAAATATTTCGCCTCAAAGGAGACTTTTTATTGAAGATGAATGATTGTGAGAATTCTAATCTTGCATATTCCAACGCCATAACTCTTTTTAAGCATCTTCCTAAAGGATGGATAAGCTGGGGAAACTATTGTGACATGGTATGTCAAGTTCTGGCCATTGTTTTATTATTATTTTTTCCCCCTGCATGTTTGAGAATTTAATCAATGACTTTTGTATTCACAGATCTATAAAGAAACTCGTGAGGAAATATGGCTTGAGTATGCTGTCAATTGCTTCTTTCAAGGCATTAAATACAGTGTCTCGAACTCCAGGAGTCATTTAGCTCGGGTTCTCTACCTTCTTAGCTTTGATACAGCAAATGAACCCGTGGGAAAATCATTTGATAAATATCTGGACCAGTTACCTCACTGGGTTTGGCTTTCTTATATACCTCAGCTTCTTCTTTCTTTGCAAAGAAATGAAGCGCCTCACTGCAAGCTAGTTCTCTTTAAAATAGCTACTGTTTATCCACAGGTATTTATTGGCACATTTTGGATGTCAAAATGATGTATGCAATATCTTCAACACCCGTTCATGTACTTAACACTTTTGTTGTAGGCCTTATATTACTGGCTGCGAACATATTTAATGGAGCGTCGAGATGTTGCTAATAAGTCTGAACTTGGAAGAAATATGGCATTGGTTCAACAACGTATGCAGCAAGCTGTTTCAGGGTCTAGCGCTGGCTCACATAACATGCCTGATGGAAATGCACGAGCACCCAATCATGTTGGGAATAATTTAACTTCTGAAAGCCAGATTCATCAAGGTTCCCAATCTGGTAGTGTCAGTGGTTCTCATGATGGTGGAAGTACTCAAGGACAAGAACCAGAAAAGCCTGCTATGATAGATGGCAGTGGTAATGCCGGACAAGACCAGCCTCCACAAAGCTCAACTATGACAGATGGTGGCCCAATGCCAATGAGGCGTAATAGCAACCTTGGTTGGGTAGCTTCTGCTGCTAGTGCATTTGATGCTGCAAAGGATATAATGGAGGCTCTTAGAAACAAGCATTCTAATTTGGCTGGTGAACTTGAGGTAAAACTGGCAGTTTAGATAAATTTTAGTCTTCCCAATTTAAATGACTGCTTGACTCAGCTGCGGGAGTTTAAGGTTATTATTATTATTATAGTGATGTCTGTATAGTATATGACCATCCATTTGGTAAGTGAATTTTCTGCCGTGCAATTAAGACTTAATGAATTTATATAGTATAGTTTGCAAAGAGGTGAGGAAACTAAATTCAGAATAATACAAAGAAATTCAAAATAAAAGACTAAGGACGGAGCAAGCGACCACAAAAGATGCTAGATTCTTTGCAAACTTATGGTACATAATGGCAGTGGAAGGGTATTACATGGATGAATAACAATGCAGGTAGAGGAGGATTATTTCTTTTAATATCTTGCACTTTATGTGTAAGGACAAACTAGTGCATATGTTCGTTTCCTAGGCATCTATGTTTTGACTAATCGCGTAGCGGGATGAAAAAAATAGAATTGAAAGTAATTGCAAGCAATAGTTATTAAAAGTTTGATCCTTTCTTGACATTATACTATCCATGCATCCCAACAGCAGTCTGCACATTGCATATGGTAAGTAAAGTTAAAAAACATCAACAAAAATTTATCCTAATACACACACACACACACATTTCTGCTTCTGGTTGGGGTGGGGGGTTTTTTTTTTTTTTTGTTGGGGGGGGGGGGGGGAGGGGGGGG
>JBAKGM010000326.1:8733500-8743527 GCA_037177215.1 Asparagus racemosus | reverse complement strand
GAATTTTAATTCCAATGACACATGAAGCGGAAAAAAATGATCTCATGTACATTATTAATTCAATATATATATGTAGCCGTGTCCCCGTACGCTACGTTTTATAGTTTTGCCGTGTCCCGTACCCGTACCCGCACCCGTACCAGTACCCGTACCCGTTTCCATGCAACTTAGGTGATCACATTCACATGGGCTGGATAATTAAAAAGTTATTATTTTCAAGTGGGGACCATTTGAATGAGTGGATGGGAATGAGACACCTCAATACGAAGCACAAAGTTTGTGTTTGGTACCAAGTTCCTCCATCTCTCTCTCTCTCTCTCTCTCTCTCTCTCTCTCTACATACACACACACACACACATAGTCGTGTCCCCGTATTCCACCCTTTACAAATTTGTCGAGTCCCATACCCGTACCTACATCTGTACCGGTGCCTGCATTTGTACCCGTACCCATGTAACATAGATAGGAACTTTTCATAAACTGAACATCTTGTGATTGGTAGAGGAAAGGGAGGTCAATATTGCTAAAAGGTCGCGAGAGACGGTACAGAAATTTTCTTTAAAAAAAAAAGAAAAAGTGCACATCATTTAAATTTCGTAAGTGGACACATTCTAGAATAGCATGAACAAAAACTTTATGAGATATAGAAGAAAAAACTGATTGAGGGAAAGAATTAGCAAAGTCCATGCTTAAAGGCAAAGGGTGTCTCAGGATGTTAACGTCATTAGCAACAATTTAAGTAGTTCATGGTATTTAGGATGTTAACGTCATTAGCAACAATTTAAGTAGTTCATGGTATTTTTCTGCACTTTTGAAAGTCATGGTAGTTTTCTCTAACAAGAAAATTCTAAATGGAGTTTTTTGCAAAAAAAACCCACAGGTCATATTTTTTGAAATTTGCCCTTTTATAATTACGGCTCTCTCAATCCATACTACAGGGGATACTAATCAGTGGCAATGGCTGGGCAAATCCTGCAACAATAGATATCATCTACGATGTACTACATATGATGGGCCGTGATAATATTCCTGTTGGACTAGGAAGTCTAACTGCTCTGGAGAGTCCAAGTCTTGGTTGCAAGTTTGTCAATGCTATACCTCATGGCAGTGGTGGACATATCGACTCTGATACGCTTTTTGGATTTGCACGTAATTTGCCACGAAGCCCTAGAAGGTAGTGCCATTTGTAACTCCAATATTTGTACATGTATTGCATGTCCTTTTCTTGTTTCTATTATGTTTATTCATTAATTCTCACAACCACACCGTTTTCAGATCAACATGTATTATCTTGTATGTTTTTGTGCACCATAGACAGAGATAGTTATGTGCTAGATACGAAAACTAATGGTCAAGATTAATTGTTCTTTGCATTGTTCCTTGTATTGTTTGTACCCTTGTACTTCGTTGAACCAATTGTGCTGCTAGTATATTTCACTTGTCTAGCATATTAATACCAAATTATAATGAAAAATATCCAGCAGGTTTCTTCACATGAAATACAATAGGATGATTGATCGCTTCTGTTACAGTTTAATGTCCTGTAACCTCCTTATTTCAATAAATAAAATTTCTCATTTCTTTAATTTCTTAACTTGGTTTCAACTTTCTGAATGATGGAATAATATATTTTGGTACTCTTTGTGCTCTGTTCATGTGTATTCTTTTAGGGCAGCATTGATCATGGTCTTTAGCTGCTATTATAACCTATTTTTTATTTCCTGACTGAATAAATTTTACATATTTTCTAGTTTACAAAATTCATCAGTAATGAATTCTAACTGCATGCTTATTGATCCAGCTATACAGCTCAAAATTCTGTGGAGTATGGAGCTCCAAGAAACACTGATCACCCTGAACTTAGGCAGCAGCTGGCTTTGGAAGTCTGGAAGTCCATTTCACGGGGTATGAATGCAAGTGAGAAGATCACAATTCTGACTAATGGACCTCTGACCAATTTAGCCAATATCCTTCTTTCAGATAAAAATGCAACTTCATTTATTGAGGTGAGAAATTTTAGTTGCTTCATTTATTTCGTTAGTATCATAGAAACAACCAGTGTACCAGTCCTAACAACAACGAATATTAGCTTTAATAAAAATCAACAAGAAGTATAGTAGTACATTTGAAGTACAGATTCAGTTTAAATTACAATTTTAATGGGCATCATTGTATAAATAACTGTGATCTCGGTTATACTGTTCTAGAGGCATGTGATTTCTCCTTTGTTGGAGACTTATATCACATGGTTCATATGGAAGTTACGATGTTGCGATTAGTCACTTTAATCTGTGATGCTCATTTATTTTTCTGATGCTCTATCACACCTGGACTATAATGTGATGACCTTTATAACTTGTATCTTCATTTTCCCACGTGTAGAAAGTGTACATAGTTGGTGGAAATATTATCGGCGATGAAAAAGAGGAAGGGAATGTCTTCACGGTTCCCTCAAATAAATTTGCTGAGTTCAACATGTTTCTTGATCCTCTAGCTGCAAAAACCGTCGTAGAATCCAACCTTGACATCACTCTCATCCCTCTCAAGGTTCAGCGCAAAGTGACTTCTTTCCATGCAATTCTTCAGAACCTTCAGCTTTCGTGCAGCACTCCTGAATCAATTTTCGCCCATCGATTGCTGTCATTGTTGCAGAGACTACAGAAAAAACAACGGCAGTACCACCATATGGTAATTTTTAATTTTTAATTTTTCCCCTAATCTTCCTTTTCTTGCATTTTGCATCAATTTAAATAAGAATAAATCTCAAACTGTCCCCTGATTTGGGGTGTTTTGCTTAAAACTCCCTGAGCTTTCAAAATTATACAAACTGAACGATAAAAATTCATATAAACGGCATTCACGGGGAAAATGACAAGTTTAAACTAAAAACTTAACCTTTTACCTATCCTTACTCGGGAAGGGTAATATCGAAGTTATATTTAATACAAGGGGTAAAATTGTCCAAAAGTTGTCACATGTGGAGCACGTGCAACTTAAAGCAACTGTCATCAGTTGTGATACTTAAGCAAGACAAGTTTAGGGGCGTTTCCTATGCTTTGAAGTTTAGGGGGATTTGGTGCAAAACACCTCTTAACTCAGAGGGGTTTTGTGAAATTTACCCATTAAATAACAAACGACCTCTCTTACTTATTTTCAGGACATATTTCTGGGAGAAATCCTTGGAGCAGTGTTCATGTTTGATCAATCTCATTTAAATCCCGTTATGAAAGCCAAAAAAATTACCGTGTCGACTGGTAATGTGTCAATAGATGGACAAATTACAGTTGACGAAAGAAACGGGAAGCTAGTAAATGTATTGGATAGCTTGGATGCTGAAGCCTACTACAGTATTTTTGCAAAATTATTAGGAAACAAGACGCAATCGGCTGTGGTTGGAAGTTTTGATGAACAGAAGAAGAAATGGAGTACATCGGACAAGTGTGACTAGATATGATATCATTGTTGAAGGTTTTGATTTATTTTTTCTGATTTCTGCGCAGACTATTTCTGTTGAATTGTAGATTATAAGGAAAATAAAAGGTGATAGTCTGGCAAGTGAACCTTTCTGTATAGTGTTTGAGATAAATGCCTCTCTTTAATTGTATTCAGGCTAATATTACAGAGTCATAGAGCTCTCTTCAGTTGTTTCTTCTCAATGATCTGTTATACTACTGTTTAAGTGGTTTTTTTTTTAAAATTATTTGTGCTTCGGCTTCATTTGGGCTTATGCTGTTGAGGAAATGATTTTTGGATTATTAAGATTCTTATTTTAAGGGAAATTATTGCTTCCTACACCCACGGGCCACTGCTGGTAATTTTCCTCATTGCCATACGATTCCTTTGCTAGCACAGCGAATTTTCCAAACTTATCTGAAGTCACTGCTGATGTAAAGGAAATAGAAATTAATAGCAAGTTAGAAAAAACCCTCCCCCCCCCCTGCTGCAGCCTTCATTTTCCAAGTGTTGTCTGGACTACGACTTGTTTTGATGTACCAGTCATGATAAAGTCTTTCCCAAAACAAAAAGGAAATTACAAATATTGGTGGATTCTATCCTAAAAGTTGAAAAGAAGGTCCAAAGAACCAATAGCGATCAAGCTCAATTTGGTGGCAGGCCACCGTCAATCCAAATGAATATCGTCTGGTCTAATACGGCGACAGGCACACTTGACTTTTGATTTTTTAGGTATCAAAATAAACAAATAAATAAGGGATCTATCTTTGAGGATAAAAGGAGCAAAGGCTTGAGTTAAAAGAGCAAAAGAAGAGAGAGGCTAAATCCATGGAGGCCTCCAACAACAAGAGACAGGCTAGATGGTCGCTAAAAGGAACAACAGCTCTAGTCACTGGAGGAACCAAAGGAATTGGGTATCTTATATTTATTCATTTTTAAAGAAAAAAAATTCCCCTCTCTTTTTTCCTTTTCCCCCCCCAATTGTTTGTAGTTCATAGCGCAGAGTGTAAATCAGTAGAACTTGAGCTAGCAACCCTACTTTAAGTCCTAATTCAATAGGTTAACTTGAGTTTAGTCATGTTTATGTTAATAATAATTTGAGTTTCGAGTTTAGTTTACCTCGTTAAATGTCTGAAAAGTGTAAATGAGTCATCGTTAAGACAATCGCTCATATTTTTAATTTTCTCTGAGAAATAAGGGTCTTAGCCATTGTAGATAAAAGATGCCGTTACAAGATGAAGAAGCTTATAACCGATGGTATATATAAATTTTTACATCGCTCGAGAGTAAGAAATCTACCGATTAGAAGCATGTGAAAGGCTTGGTATTAATATTTGATGAATAATTTCTCATCTCATTATATGTGAGCTTGATTGCTTGATACCAATTACTAAATTATTAAAATTATTATTTTACATAATTATAAGCAGTGGCGTAGCCACGAATTTGAGGTTGACGGGGCACCTATTGTTCATTTTCACACAAAGAAAAACTAATTGTTAGCACTTAAATACCTTACGATTTCCTTTCTCTGCACATATGTACCCCCCACATATTGAAGTTTCTAAAATTTGCAAATGAATACTTTCTGCTGTGCAAACATGAAATATTCACAGATGACACCCACAAGCTAATTATAGAACTTTTTAGCTCTTAGAATTTGTTGAACTTACCGTTAAGGTCCATAATAATTTTACTTTAAAATATAATTGAGATATGTTTAAAATAGAATTAGGGTATGTTTAACAGTAAAATTAACAATAAATAAGTTTCAAAAAATCATAAAATTATCTTATGTCACAAGGGAACTTCAGGGAGAAATTCTCATGTTTATATAACAGAGAGTATTAAAGTGCAAAATCTAGAAACGTCCGGGGAGGTAAGTGCTACCAAAAGCAAGTGACCATATATAGATAAAAGTAAGGAAACCTATATTATAGGTATTTAAGTGTTAATTAGCCTAAAAAATACTAACGGACAAAGCACAAAATCTTTATGTTCTAACTTCTTCTTATAAAACATCAAATTGAGCCAAGTTAGAACTAGTCTTATCCTATTTATTATCAACCTACATGCAACTAAACATTTAATCTTTGAATTTATAATATGAGATCAATGTCAAGAATATTGATAGACTTGATGATCCCCTCAATTGCGTGAGTGAACCTTAGCCAACCTTGCTTGCCCACGGGGCGGGGGGTCACGTGACCCCTCTTGACCTCCCCTCCCTCCGCCAGTGATTATAAGAACTTGAGAATTTTTTTTTCACTCATTTGAAAATTACTGATACCTTTTATTGTATTTTTACAATTTCGTCATGCAAGTATGAACTTTTAATAACTTTTTTTTTTGTTGTTGAGAAAATGAACTTTTAATAACTTTATAATGATGGGTGTTTAATAGGTGTGAACTTATACATTTTCAATGCATTGCAGGTATGCCATTGTTGAAGAATTAGCTGGGTTTGGAGCTACGGTATACACATGTTCTAGAAATGAAGCAGAACTTAACAAATGCTTGCAAGAGTGGGAGAAATCGAAGTTCAGAGTTGAAGGATCAGTTTGTGATGTGTCTTCCAGAGCTGAGCGAGAGAAATTAATGGAGAAGGTTTCTTCCATGTTTCATGGAAAGCTCAGCATACTTGTAAGTCTTCAACCAATTCCTCATGAAATAAAGTATTAATTGTAGATATACTCCCTATACTATGACTTGTAACTACTCATCACTCCTGCTCTATTTCATTAACACAAACAATATCTGATCACAATGATAGTGTTATTTATCAAATCAAGTGGTCATCAGAATTTGACATGTATTAGAAATATTTCAAGAGGAAGTAGTGGTTAAAACTAGCAAAAGTTACTGTCGTTATGGTGACCAAACGATATATGCTAATAAATGTTGTATATTTTTTTTGGGTGCTAACAAATGTTATATATTGGCTTAGTTTTTCCTATACCAAATATGCCCACTAAACTAGTTCAGTATGGATCCATCTCTCCTCTGGATCAAAACAGAACTAGCTTATCTCAAAACTGGGCTATGATCAATCTTCATCCAGTTTTGAGGAGTTCGCCAACATATATCTGCAATTAATCTTTAAAAAAATGTTAAGTAACTAGTGTTTTTCTTCTCTGTAGATTAACAATGTCGGTACCGGTGTTATCAAGCCCACGGTTGATTGCACAGCTGATGAATACTCTCTCATGATGGCTACAAATTTGGAATCAACATTTCATCTGTGCCAATTAGCACACCCTCTTTTAAAAGCATCAGGCAATGGCAGCATTGTAAATATCTCATCTATTGCGGGGATAATAAGTCTGGACTCACGGTCCATTTATTCCGCAACCAAAGGTGAGTATCTAAGGGCTAGTTTCATATCATAGAATTGATCGAGATCTTTCATTGGATATTCTGGGCTCAATTTTCTCTGATACTATGAAAAGCATCAAATATCAATATGTATGAATAAGAATCTTGCACATAAGCTGTTGGGAATTTCAGGTTTGAATATTTCCTCATTAATTTCGAAAGAATTAGCAAATAGCCAGAAGTTAAATATATAGTTAGGGCCAATGGTGAACAGTTTGTTTTTCTAGCCTACGAACTCAGCGGGTTGGGCCACGAGAATGTCCCTACAATTGATGGAGCCCGAGCCCATACACAGTGAACAATCTCATGGGCGCTGATTGTCATGTCTCGTACCATGATTAACGGTTTAGACCAAGTGAGATAGACTCGCTCTAATTAGCTCACAAAGGGTGGAAGATCCAACCAGTATTGTTGGTAGTTATGTTTTGATTCATGATTAGTTATTGATTTAGACTAAAGTCTGGTTAACTCACAGATAATGAACGACGCAGAAAATTGCTTGGGCTCTATGGATTACGCGCAGATGAAGAAAAAACCTTTTGAAACTCATATATATATCCACAATGCATGATTTAGAAACTTTTAGTTCAAATTGATGCTAAACCAAATTTTGAATTTCTGTCCATCTTATTTTCATTAGGAGCACTGAACATGCTAACAAAGAATTTGGCGTGCGAGTGGGCCAAAGACAATATCCGAACCAATTGTGTAGCCCCTGGATTCATCAAAACTCCACTCTTAGATGCGGTAGCTCCTCTCTCAAACCTTAATCTCCTTGGAGGAGTGCTAGCGACGCTCACACATGGCGACTGTCGCTGTCACTCGCCTAAAAAGTAGAGGTTGGGTTTTCTTAACCTTAACCTTTAACTTAAGGCTTAGGTTAAGCAAACCCAACCCCCACCCCTCTATTTTTTAGGCGAGTGACAGCGAGGCGAGTGTCGCTAGCACTCCTCATCTCCTTCATTCAAAATTTAAGCTACAGATGCAAATAAAAAACCAATTCTTTACGAAATATAATTCTATATGGTATACTATGTGCTTGTAGGTGATACAAGATGCGGATGTAATAGCGCACGAAATTTCACGCACTCCTCTAAAGCGCTTGGGCAATCCTGAGGAGGTGGCATCTCTTGTAGTGTTTCTATGCATGCCCGCTGCTTCTTACATTACTGGTCAGATTATTTGTCCTGATGGAGGACGGATTGTCAATGGCTAGATTAATCAGGGGTAAATTTCACACAAGCCCTAAAAGTATGGCACATTATTGAAAAAAAAACTAAAAACTTTTGAAAATGTTACACACCTCAAAAAGGTCCTTGTTAGATAATTCTCCAATATGACATAACTTTTTCGTGTTATATGACATTTTCAAAAGTTCTTTGGTGTTATCTCAAAACGCGCCAAACTTTTACGGGCTTACGTGATATTACCCTTTAATTTTTTTTTCTTTTTTGGAAAGTGGAATGTAACCATCTCATCACTAAAAAATGGATGTTGATTACTGATGGTTGGCGAATGCAATAAATGTAATGGAAAGGTAAAATGTTTGTAAGTCCATATGCCTCGTGTGTGGGGTAGCTCCCTTGAGATTGTCAAGAATCTTGTGCAGAGTTGGCCTAGTTGTTTAATGTTGTGTTTGGTTTGATAAATAGATAGTTAGTACATTTTTCTTATACAAAAAAGATAGTTAATACATTATTAGCAGGAAAGGTGGATAACGAAATTCCGGTGAGGATTTATTGTCGTCTTACGCTTTATTATTTTTGTCAATGTTTGTGATAGCTTTCTGTGAAATTAAACTGTGTCACCGCTTTGTTTGATAAATATCAAAATATCAATATGCATGCATGAGAATAAAAGGAGGCACTAAAAGTTTCCAAATCTAAAATGCATTTGGCTCACCCCCTGTTTATAAGACTAGGGGAGTGTAAAAATATAAGAAACAATAAAAGTTGTAGCCATGGAGATTGATGCTAAGGCCAGAAACAAAGCAAAGAGATGGTCTCTTCAAGGAACCACAGCTCTAGTCACTGGAGGAACCAAAGGAATTGGGTACCCTTCTTTAAATTTTTATGCATTTTTTGGGGTAACCTACAGTAAACCCCCAACAACCTTCAGCGTTTTACAGTAAACCCCCAAAAACTTCTAAAATCGCACAAATTCCCCAATAACTATTGGAATTTGCATAAAACCCCCAATAAGTTTATGTGTTTTGCAAATAACCCACATTAACAGTGTAAGTCTATCTTTTGCATTGGTCACTCATTTTAGATCCTAAGTGTGGATTAACACCGTTATGGTGGTTATTTGCAAAACATAAAAATTTATTGGAGGTTTTCTGAAATTCCAATAACTATTCAGTGCAATTTTAGAAGTTCTTGGGGGGTTTTCTGCGATTCTAATAGTTATTGAGGATCTAGCGCGATTGAAGTTTTTGCTGCAAAACGCTGAGAGTTCTTGTGGGTTTTGTAATTCATCTTCTATATCTTCAAACTGGTTGTAATATAGCCTATAGAGGCATAAGATGAGATGCTTATGACTTTTTTTTTTAATATTTCATGCACGGATACAAACGTCAGGTATATTTGACGCAAAGATGTCTTTTTTAAATACATGCTAAGTGAAATTTGAACCAGGATTCTTAAAGTCCCTTCCACTGTTCTAAAGCTCCGAACTTATAGTACAGATTGAGGAATATAATTTTAGTATTCTTAACAATTTGAGCTAGATCCAAATGTTGGAGTAAAAGTAAAGCGAATATAGTCTCTCTATACTTATCATATAACTTCAATGCATCGCAGGCATGCTATAGTTGAAGAATTAGCAAGGCTTGGGGCTACAGTGTATACATGTTCTCGAACGAAACAGTGCTCAACAAATGCTTGCAAGAGTGGGAGAAATCAAAGCTTAGTGTTATATAGGGTCAATTTGCAATGCGTCTTCTCGAATCCAATGAGAGAGATTAGTGGAGAAACTCTCTTCCGTATTCCAGGGAAAACTTAACGAGTATCTGAAATTTTTCATTAAATATATTATCCTAGAGTAACAATAATGTTGTGTTGCTCCTTGCTTTAGATTAATAATGTAGGAACTGGTGTTCTCAAGCCTGTTGGTAAAAATTGATCTGAAATTAATTTGTCAAAAATTAAAACACTAAAATTGGGGTTAGAAAAATCAGGCCTGATCGGGTGCAGTCGTG
>JBAKGM010000326.1:8695134-8715755 GCA_037177215.1 Asparagus racemosus | reverse complement strand
CAAAAGATAAATTTGTAACAGATTTATTTTACAGATCAATGAGAATGTCATCCGCAACTATTTTCCCCGCGAACAACTGTTAACCCTACTTTTCTCAACTACTCGCACATGGAGAAAGATATAAGCTATAAGTTATTTATTTAGGAAAAATGTTAGAGTTATTTCGATATTAGCCCCCCATATCTTCAATATTTCAATATTAGGCCCCCAAATCTTTGAAATTGCTCTCAAGCCCCCTTAAATCTTCAATATTTCCATATTAGCCCCTCAAATCTTTGAAATTGATCCCAGATCCCCAAAATCCTATCAGTATATTGAAATAAGCCCTCCAATTAAAATCTAGTTGAAATGGGAGAATGTTCTGTTTACTTTAACTCTTTTTGTGATTTGCCAATAATATCCCTTATACACAAACCCAAACCCATTAACTACCTTTAACCTATACCTATAAAGCTCCATAAATTCGTTTAATAAAACTCTAATCCAAACTCAATTTTCACTTCATCTTCTCCAACGTCTTCCCCAACGACTCTCTTCAGCTCTAGTCCCAAATTTACAGCTGACAAATTCTCATTAGGAAAGTCATTAGAGAATACACTGAAAGAATATAAAGTGAAAAATGAGTTTGGGTAGAGTTTTATTAATGGATTTGGAGAGCTTAACGAGTAAGTTAAAGTAGTTAATGAGTTTGAGTATGTGTGAGAGGGGTATAACTGGCAAATCACCGTAAAAGAGAAATTAAATAGAATATTTCTCCCATTCTAAGTAGGGGCTTATTTCAACATACTAATAGGATTTAGGCGGCTTGAGATCAATTTCAAAGATTTTGGGGGCCTAATATCTAAATATGGAAAATTTGGGAGGGCCTGATATTAATTTCTAGATTTTAGGGGCTAATATCAAAATATTAAAGATGTGGCGGGGCTAATATCGAAATAACCCTTCCTCGGGTAAAAAAAAAAGAAAGAAAGAAAGAAAGAAAGAAAGAAAGAACCCAAAATATTAAAAACTCGGATCCCACACAAATAATATATCTTGGGCCAAGTCAGGCTCACAAAGGCCCATGATAATCCACCTACAAACAAGTGAAAAGCCCTTAAACCTCTTTAAAACCTCATCCTTCAAATCTCTGCTCCTTCCTCAAAATCAAAAACCCTTCGAACATCGAAATGAGCAGCAGCAGCAGCTGGCGATCGCTCCTGTTGCGGATCGGCGACAAGTGTCCCGAGTACGGCGGATCCGGCGACTTCAAAGAACACATCGTGAGTCACTTCCCCTTTCTCAATTTCAGAAACCCTAGAAAGTTTCCCTTCTTTCTTGAATTGCATAGCGAACCCTAATTTGACTTGTTTGCATCTCAGGATACGTGCTATAGTGTGCTGTTGCGCGAGTGGGAGAATTCTAAAGATGACATCTTCGAGGTAAATTAGAACTGTATGGAAAAATTTTCATTTGATTTTCATACGTTATTGTATGGAATACTTTGAAGTTTCATCTTTTTGCTGCAAGTTGATAGCTTGGGAGATTTAGGTGTTTGTTCTTCTATAATTAAGGCAATTAGTGCATTATCAAGGTGTAGCTATATCGCAGAAATTTTTTTTATTTATAAAAATGAAGTCCTTTTCTTTCCGCTTGCATTTAGCTAAAATATTATCAGCTGTACTTGCAGTTTAATTCTAGTACCATTAACTGGCACACTACTTGGCAAATAAAGAGCGGTGCGCACTATATATGAATTTTGCAAATTGTTGGTCATTCACTGTAGAGCAATTGGGGTTTTATATGTGGCAACGTTAGCTTCCAATTTCTATATGTTTTTCTTCTTTTCTAGCTTTTAGTTCATGCATAATTTTCTTTTGCAAGTTAGTGTGTAGTGGAGGAAAATCTAGTTTATACGGTTAGATTTGTATGAGATGGTTAGATTTGTATAAGTACTAATTTATGAACTGCTCCCTGTTCTCTTGGAAGGTTGACAAGTACCTAGATATAGTAATCATTTACTTATACAAATATGATGAAATGCTACATTATTAGGCGTTCGTTTTAACTTATAGATGTGTTCTTCTGTGGGGTAATGTTACCTTGGAGATTACTACTAGCTTTTTTTTCCTCTTGTGGCTGGCATTTTATGCTAAAGATGTGAAATTCTTGATTTTACCTGACTTATGTACTTTCTTTTGGACAGCTTCTTCTTCAATGTGCAGAGCAGCTGCCCCACAAGGCTCCTTTCTACAGTGTATTGGTATGAAACGACATGTCTGGTTTTTTCTTCCATGTTTTGCAGATCATGTAGCATAACTAGTTTCTGTCAACTACCAGCAAAGTGTGGAGTTCTGTTAGTGATCATGTGTTCATAATACACACTGATGAATGACTGTTGTAGTTTTAATTCTATGGATTGTGTCACTTGTGTGCTTCCTGCTGAACATTAGTTCAGTCATATTTAGTTTTGCATTCATTATGTCCCTCGAAGTTTGTAACAATTATCAATACCATATTCTACACTTAATTTATAATCTACTCAATAAAAGAAACATAAATAAGTTATATGGGCTTTAGTTCTCATAATATGTAATAAAAAAACAATATCGATCTCATATATTATTAATTTCAATAATTATATATATAGCTATGTCCCCATATCCTACATTTTACAAATTTGCTGTGCCCTGTATTCGCATCTGTGTCCATGTCCGCACCCGCACCTGTACCCGTGCAACATAGGATATAAGTATTATTCCATTGTTTTAAATAAATGTAAGCTAATATGGAAGCTAAAAGTCAAGTCATTGCGTCAAGGTATCAAACAGATCTCAAAAATGCATCAAAGAAAAATTGAGTTAGTGCTTAGAATTTATAAACTCTATCATTATTGGGGCAAGCAGTAAGTACCCAAGGAGGGTCCAACGAATGTCAGTTATATTGGAACCAGATGCTAGCATGTGAACTACATGTAAGGTAACTTTATCATGGACTCTTTCATGCAGAATATTTATTTCTGTAACAGATAGAAGTGTAAGAAGGAGAAAACTTTATATTGTTATATCTATTTTTGAACTCATTTCATGCTCACTCTCCGTCACATTTTTTAGAATTCCCTTATTTCGTTCTTAAAATTTCACTTTGAACATCTTAGCTACAATTGAGGAATTTTTTCCCTTTTGGATCTTTGGCTCCTATCACTCCTTTGTGATGAGTGGAATTCCAAGAATACATGTCTAGCCTTAGTTTACATTTGTATCTCAGTTAGAAGAATTAGTTTGGCTTGCTCGTTGCTTGCACAAGCATAAGCCACACAGCCCTACTAGGCCGATTCTTCAATACGCTTCCTTGTATCGTTGTCATTGTCAAATTCTTCTCGTCCATATTTTCCTTTGCCATGATAATATGATGCTAATGGTTCGAGTGGATTGATTCTTAAGTCTTATCACTGGGAAAAGGAAATGGATTTCTAACTAGAATTTTAGAAAGATATCACTAGTTGATTTATTCCATATTTTAATTTCTAATCCAAGGTTAATAACTTAAATTGCAGTAATTGGCAATTCACTTTCAGAACATTTGAGGAGCTTCATGATGTCTCAAGGAATTTTATTTATTGCACTATCTAATAGGAGTTGAGAACCCTAATAGATGCAGTCTAGTACAAGTTAAATTCAGTGATAAATCGTCTTGATTACAAGTAATAGCATGAATCGGATGTGTATCTTTGTGGTTCTGAATTCATGAATTGCTGGGATGCCTAAATTTCGAAGTAACCACCAAAGTCCTTAATGTTGAAGCTCTAGATGGAGAAGCTTTCTGCTACTATTGAAACATACAGATAGCGGGATGGTATAGGTGAGATGGATGAAAGGGAAATATGTGGAAATGAGGATAGGATGTCGATCACTCTAAGGATATAGAAACACCATCTTAGAATAAATGATGGTAATTGTGGTTAGCCTACTACTCTAGAGATATGGATTCACCACTCTAGAGAAATATGGCAGTCACCACTCCAAGGACCCCTTCTTAGAGATACAGAAGAGCACTTACAATCAATGGAATTCACAAAAGTATTGTAGAACAAAGGAAAACAAATAGAGTTTAACTCAAATCAAATGTCTGCCATTTTCATTAGACAAGTAGAATAATATAAGCTTGAAACAACATTTCAAGCATTAGGATTATAGAAAACTGAAAAGACTCAGCATAGAATACATAAAAGGCAATTTTGACTATATAGAAACTGAATATATCCTAGGAAACATAAAATTCCAGATTGATTATCTCTTAGAATTCGGCATGCAGTCTGAAAATAACCCTTGGAAGTTCTAATGCTCCTGCATCACATACTTAGATTCTTTATTATCAGTTCCTAAAACACACATTGCAACATAGTGCAACTTGTTAGACTTGTCATTTCTTGGTAGAACGTGACATCCCTACTATATTCTATGAAACAATTCCAAAAACATTCCATATTTCATGTTAATAAATGCCACAAGCATCATTAATGTGTTAACATTGCTTGATTTACATTGTTGGCCCATAATCCTTGTAAGTTAGGTATAGTAACTTATTATTTTGGGTGTTGTTATCTCATGATGTATAATATTAATGATCTAGAACCAGCTATACGTTGTAACTTAGGTTAACTTTGGTTATATTCAATATGAAATCTTATTTCTGGGGTACCATTGAGAAATAGCCCTTATGTCTTCTAGTTTTTAGCTTGAATCTTAGCTTGACTATGTTGCATCTGCCTTGGTTATATATTAATATAAATATGTGGTTGTTATGTGCAGGTTGGCTTAATTAATTTGGAAAATGAGAACTTTGCTAAACAAGTTGTAGATATTACCCACTCAAGGTTCCAGGTAGAACATTACTCTTGATTTTGTTTTTGTTAATAACTCTACCTTTCAGTCTAATGATCTCTTGACATGCCTTTCTTTTACAAGAGAACATGTCAACAAGATCTTGTTTGTAACCTTCATTTTACATTATAGCTTTGAATGAATATAATTCAATAGATCAGCTTTTAAAGCATTCTCATTTTTAGACTTAGGCTTAGGGTATAGACGCACTGTAGAGATGGTCATGTTAAACTATCTGAATGAGCTTAAAGTTTTGGTCCAGCTTTTTTTTGTTTTTGTTTTGAAGTTGTTGAAGGAACTTGAAAGAGTTTTAAATGATTGTAACTAGAGCTCAAGCTCCACAAGCGTAAGGGTTGAAAGAGGACAGGGTTGTTATAGTGTCAAAATGGCTGAGAGTTTTTGTTACGTAATTTTCTTTTTTAAGAAAGTATTCTTAGTGTTTATTAAGTATATGATACAACAAAGGGATTTTTCTGAAAGCATCAAAGGAGTAGGTAGAAACAAAATATTTATTATATGTCCAATTCATTACCAAGCTTTCATTGGGCACCTTACCGGGCTCAAACACAAGTATTGCTGTGCTTAGCTTTGCTCAAGTTTGTTCAACGTTTAAACGAGCATCAGTGACCAATCAAGCCAATCCCGAGTTGTGCCTTGGACTTTCAAGGCGCAGCTACAGTTGGCTTTCAGTTTGAGCATATTTCTTCAATACTGGAATGTTGGTGAGCAAGTGAAGTATATGAGGTATCTAAATAATCCTTTAATCATAGAGGTCATCTACTCGTTTAGCATTTTCTCTTAGAAGTTTGTCTGAGACAGTCCTTTTCGTAGACCCGAGTAACTAAATTCATAGAAAGCATCCATCCTGTGGGTGCTCTTTCTGACTAGGTTCCCAAAGTTACAATTCCATGCTAGTCAGCAGACGCAAGTTATAGTGGCTCGATACATGTACTTGCTTTTGGTTTACTTGTTCTTGTTTATATTCTCACTTGATCTTGTATTGAGTGGTGGAGGATTACGAGGCCCCACTCACCAAGACATGTATCTCAAACTGAATCTTGTTCCTGTTTGGTCATAAATAACATACCCAATGTATCATGGTGCCTATCATGCATACCCCTAGGGCCAAGTCTCAAGTAAACGTGCCACTCAACACGTAGACCATATCAAAGAAGGTGGGATCCACCTGCCGTTTGCCTTCAGGCATAAATAAACAAGAACTAGAGCAGTTGGTCTCCCTTTTATATTGAATTAATGGATATGGAGGTTTAAAAGGCAGCATGCAAAGATAGCTGTTTAAAACAATTATTAAGTTTTTTTTCAAATCCATTAATGGGCTTTGATCACATGTTTTTGTTTGTTGCATTTTCAGGATGCATTATATTCTGGACATTGTAATAGGATTCGCATACTGTTGCGGTTTCTAACAGTGCTGGTAAGTTCTTGCAAGAGAAGCGGTCATTGGTGTTTTTTCCTATTTGGTTATTTAACAGTTATTGCATGATTTATAAGTTTATAACCAACTGAACTGTTATGCATCTCACCATTAAAGCAAATTATGTTTCTAAATTAATCTTTATGTGATATGAATCATGTTTCTAAAATAATCTTAATGGGATATGAAACTATGTTGCTCTGAGGTTTTTGTTGAATAGGGGTGTCCTAGATTAGTATTTTTTCCATCGTACAAACTTCATGAATCTGGTGCAACTGTCATTAAATGATTTGTTTAACTTATACACTGCTAGTGGGCTACCTATTATTTGCACTGATGCTCCTCCCCTTGTTTATATGTATGCTTAAATGTGTGGTGGTCTGCTGGTGCATGCATATTTATTCCAAGAAAGAAACTATGAAGCCTGTCTTGATATATATTAATTAAGGTGCCTTTTTATATTTTTTTAATACGATTTTTCTTTTTCAGTACCATCTCCCTAGTTTCATCTAAAAGAAACATGGTTATAACGTTTAAAGCTAATTATTTAGTGAGTCACTTTAAATAGGAGAACATGCTACCTTGCTAAGGGCTAAAGAAAACCTGGTGGTTAAATGGTCCAGTTTCTTAAATCTGTTTTCATAGCGAGTCGGTAATGGAGATTTTCCTGATCATCAACATGAACAGAACACATGCTCATCATCATCATGTAGGCCATTCCACTGAAATGGAGCCGTAATGGAGCACAGTACTTCATGAAATTTGAGAAATTTGATGTCTTTCTGCGATTGTAATCGCAATCTTATAGGTGCAATAAATACTGAACTAGTGAACAAGGAGACTTCGACTAGAGGGGTGATATTATAATAAATCTTGAAAGGTAGGATTCAAAAGCCTGCACTACGAGTCGTGCAAGGCAAGCTAATGCAACAAAGATCCCCCCTTTCTAATTTCTTCTTGACTAAGAACGTTTTGCCTAGGAGGAAACAAGACGATAACCTTGCTAGAGGGAATTCAATTCAACTTTCAAGCATATGTGAACCAAGAAACCAACTTTAAGACATGCCTTGCCTTAACATATCAATATTTGGGTACATTTGGAAACATGATATAATATATATCCTTTTCTTATAACTAGTTTAAAGTTTCATTCAATTAGATGATTCCTGATTTTGTACCTCTTATAAATGACAAAATTGTTAATTATTTTCTTTTATTAAACTATGAAACACAAACACTAACAGGTCAGAGATACGATATGACACGTACCTTTTGACACGACAGCTTTGGAAGTAGATCAAAGACAACAGTGAACTGTCTTATGCATAACACACAAAAACAATTATTCATTAAGAGTGTTTACGATATGTTTTCTCCAAACTAGAAAGAAAACAAAACAAAATCTTAATTGATTAACATCTATCCAATTCCAAATCAAATAAAGATATGAATGTCCAGTCTAATATCCAACCTAATACAAGCCCACGAGTAAGAGGGTAAATAGATCAGATATAGTATAACACATACCATATTCGCATTCGTTAACTAATTGCAAACACGGATTCAAATACAGATAGGTTTTGGCAAGGAAAACTCACAGTCCTTATTCGCCAAAATTGAATATGGATACAGACCAATGTATGCATACAAAATGGTTGTCGCGAAAACAGATAAGATACTGAAGATATATAGGTCATGTGATACAATCATACAATGTATGTTTAAATAAAATGAATTTCTCAAATGAGAGTCCATTAATATGTTATACATATCTGAGAAGCTAAGATTATATCTTTGGATCATCGAAGTTGACCTTAAATCCATTAGTCTAAGGATCAACAATTTCGACTATATGATTGATACATATATTCGGATAGACTGATCCTGATATTCACTTGTATATCTGTATCCATTATCCAATCCTAGCGCATATAGATGGTTGTATCCATTTCCGTGTGCGTGTGGATATGGATTTGGCTGCGAATATCCATATCCGTTTGCATCTATACCCTTGATGCATGTTTGGGACATATTTAAAGATGCTTAAATAATGTCTAACCTATGTCAAAGCCCCCTTTATGTTTATTTCTAAGCCACATGTGACTTGGACATTATTTAAACTCTACGATTTAAATTTTAACAGCTTCAACCCATGTTGATCGGATTCTTTTAAAAATAAACCCATATGTTGGTGTAACGTGGGTGTCTCTTTTTTCCCAAATCAGCTTTGTTGTCATATATATAAGATGATTTTGGAGGCAACATGATGTACAGGATCACCCATTGGCACACATGATTTTCTGAAATATTTGCTAGATAAGGTATTAAACCTATTTATACTGTTCTCGGCTAACATACTACTGAGAATGTGATGCTTCTCGATGTAGTATTTTGGAACAGTCTTTGTTGAACTGAACTTGTCAATGATTCTAAGAACACAGTGCCAATGGGTTGTGTGATCTATCAGCTTGGCAGTAGATGAAGTTAATGCATCATACCTCATGGTGATCTATACACATCAATTACAGTCCAGTGGTGGGTTAAAAGACCGAGCATGTTCAGGCACTTGTTTTCCACTCATGGTTTCTATATGTAACCATCCTTATTTGAAATTTATTCTTGTGAAGTTATTTGGCAATCCACCAGTCTATTTTGTTCTTTTACGAGACATTCACTTTATTAATTTTATGGGGCATTGTTGTTTAAGTGTTAAACTATTATTTTAATAATATTAGCAAATCTTCTGCGTGGCATATTAAGTTTATTTGATTTAAGATGATCCTTTTTGTGGACGCTCATTTTTCTTAGTCGTAGGGGGCTCTTTTGAATATAAGAGCGCTTTGATCAATTCTTTCTTTATGCTAGATGTGCAGCAATGTCATCCAACCAGATTCTTTAGTTGGGATGTTCGAAATCCTGTTATCTTCTGCTGCCACTACAATAGATGACGATAACGGGAATCCTTCTTGGCAGTCACGTGCTGACTTCTATGTCACTTGTATCCTATCCTCTCTTCCATGGGGAGGCGCGGAGCTGATTGAGGTGAGGTAGTTGTTGATTAATATATCAGTTAATGTAGTTGGCTCTTCTGGTGAGTGTTCTGGACTTTGATGCTTGCATTCAAGTGCATGCTAAAAATAGTTTGCAACTGATTGAATTTCTGCTAGCTGGAAGGAATACACTGTCATGTGTGTAAGTTATTTCTTTTGTTAAGCCTCAGAAAGTTACACATACTAATGTCGGCATTGTGATACTCCTGAGAGTTTATTTTTCAGGTACATGATACCATATGATTTATTAGCCTAATTAATATTTTACTCTCTACTAGCATTTATTACACGTGCAATAGTACATTAAAACATATTTTTCTATTTTCTATATAAATAATGACCTAAAGTTTTGTCGTTGTTTAAATTTGGTAGCTTAAAGTTTAAATTTATCCAAAATCACCATAATATTCTTTTAACTTTGAGGCTAAAGAATGGAGTTATTGGAGCATGAAAATTTCTAAGTTTACACATTTGCATACTTTATTTCAAATTTACAAAAAAAAATAAATAATGATGACGTATAATTAAATTCAATTTATACAATTTTTTCATTTTAAGATGTGATGTATTTAATAAATTCATTTCTTATAACATGTTATTTATTGCAATTTTTATATAGGTGTTAGAGAGAGGGAGAGGAGGGGGAGGAAGCGGAGATGTGATGGACTACTTTTAATTAAATTACTAATTTGCCTCTTTGTCTTTTGTGTGATGAAGGACAATTTCCACCCACTTTCATTTTTTTGTCATGCCCTCACTAAGTTTATTATATTGGTAGTCTTGATGTAACTGCTTGCCATCAATCGTTTAGGAGCTAATTTGTGAGAAAAGCTGCTGCAACCTTATAACTAGACATGATTTTTGTCATGATAATCCTGTGGCCATCCAATACTGGTCAAAGAGATGATCCCCTCCAGCCTGCTTGATGTTAAAAATTTATAATTCAGAGTTTTTTTGAAGGGTGGGAAAATATGCTTGTTTACGTTTTGATGAATTTTCCAGTTATTCATCATTACAGTTGGGGGGGGGGGGGGATTTATTTCATGATTTGATAATACTGTGATGATCTTCTTCTCTTATAAATTGCACGACTATAGTTGTTCTTCTTTTGAACTCTTAAACTGTAAAGTTTCCTAGGATTCTAAAGTGGGTGATGCACCACACTTTTTAGGCTTTCATTTAAGACCTGTTTATAAATTACAGTTTGCTCATTGAACCCAGCTCCTTGAACTTGTTGTAATGTGACCACTATTTTTAGGTGGAGAAAACTTCTTGTCTCCCATCGTGTTTGACCCCTAACTCTAGTGTGGTTCAAATTTTTTTAATTTTTCATGTAGAAGGATACATAATAGAGTGAGTTCATACTATTTGGAAGATCTCTCTCCTATGTGATAGGAATATTACAATAGACTCGGTAAGGTATTGATCCTGTTAGAAGTAGGATATCCTCCTGAATCATATGGTTATGCTCTTAAGAAGCTGGAATGTCTAAATCCATGGTATCAAACCCCTATGAACTGCATTTCAGCAACGTACATTTGTGGAACTTCTGCTGATTAGTGCTAAAACTCTTTATATCACGATTCCCATGTTGACATCCATGACCTCTCATGGTGTATAAGGTGATGCAAATTAGTTGTTAGTCTTGACATCCATTCCCTCTCATGGTGTATAAGGTGATGCAAATTAGTCTTTAGTCTTCATTCTACTAGCAATCTTCCTCTTCAATATTACTTTGTATCGAGTGCTTCACTGGTGTTTATTGCATGCGTCTTAGGTTCTTAACTGGTATTTCTTGTCAGGAGGGTTCCTGTTCATCGCATAGTAATGGGTAACTGATGACGGATGTTTTTTATGTTACTTTCTCCCAAATTTCTGATTGCATCTGATCCATAAGTTTGAGCGTCTTTAGGTTGAACTCTTACAATCATATAATCTCTTTAAATATTTTACTGCATCTTGACAGACACAGCTCTGTATTATTCATTTGCGTCATGTTTCTTAATTTGGCCATTCTTGTTTGAGGTTTCACCTCATCATCCTGACCTTTCTCCATTAAGATGGTGATGGAAAACATGATGAAGCTTTTGAATGGTGAACTAGAAGTGTTGTCCTCCTGTGCACACTAACTTCATCCATTTAGATTGGAGGCACTGATAAATAAGTTATTTTTATCATTTTCCTTTTGATTAAATGACATCTTGTTCTTTTTTCTATGATGAATTCCTGTACTACTAAGATCACTTGAGCAATTCCATAGTGTCTCATAAGAATCTGTTAGTAACCAAGAGATCCCTTACAGCAAGTTCCTGAAGAGTTTGAGAGAGTCATGGTTGGAGTGCAATCTTATTTAAGTATCCGAAGCCGTTCTCCGGATTTGGGCTTCAAAGTCTTTGAGTTAGAGGAAGATGAGGCTCATGAAAGAAAGGTACTGACTTGTTATTCGTGTGTACTTGATATGCTTTCTTGCTTTGATCTGATTCATGTGATGCGTAGATGTTGGGTTTCATTGTATTGTTTTCGTTCTTATGTTTGTTTTAATTTACTGTATGGCTTACAACTAGTTCCTTATTCATGCCTACGCTTTCAAAGTTGACTACAAGTAGTGGTTATACTCTAGGTGAACATCAGTTAATTTGCTATGGCTTTTCTTTGTGTACCAAAACTGGAATGGAAATACTACAGACCTGAACTGCACTGAACCAAATGAGGTCTAGAACTGAACTTGGACCAAACCGAAATTTTCATTTGGTGGTTCGCTTTGGGTTGAAAGTCCGATGGAATTTTGATCCTATAATCGACTGAGTCCAAAATTCTTATTCGGGTATGGGGCCTCCTAAATTACATCAAAATTCTCGTTTAGATTTGTTTAGATTGAAGGTTCAATTGGAATTTTTATCCTATAATCAGCTGAGTTCAATTTAACTATAATATGCATACTGCTAAAAGTTCTAGGAAATTCTCATTCAGGTATAAGTCCTACTAACCCACATGAAGTAATGCCCCAAAAAATAAAATAGTAAGAACATTAGGTTCTCATGAGTCATGACCAACATTCATAAAAGAAAACACCCAAAAAAAAATCATTTTTGCTAAAAACTATAATTCTAAAAGCTACGCTCATCCGTATGATTTGAAAAATAACTTTGTTCTTTGAGATTCAAAACTCTAAAACCCAGTTGAGAAGTAGAGAGAAAGAGGGTCACTGGACAAGAGGTTCACTCTAAAACCTGACTTATGGACACCCTGTGCTATCATTATAGTTGCTTATCCTAAGTTTCTACATAAGATTAGAGTTGAAAATCACAATGAATGTCTTGTAGGCTGATCCATATGCGCTGAATGTTTGTTTTTGAAAAGTCATATACAACAATAAAATGGCATGATGGATTATCTAAATCAATGCAAATGATCTTAATGAGTTATACACTTAGGGACTATCAATTAAGATTTTGAAGTTACCTTCTATGTATGCATCCTTCAGTTATTTGTATAAACTTGAATTTGCGTAATATTGTGACAAGCCTTTAAAGTTTAAACCTTTTTAAATAAGATTAAGATTGTAAACCATATTGAAAACCTAATACTTCAAATAAGAACTCATGTACTGCTTATGCTAATCGTGAGTTGACATAAGGCGATTTTGTTATTGCTTTTTTTGCTTATAGATAACTCCTATAGAAGATTTACTCAAATTAGCTTTTTTAGATTTTTTTAATATAGATAAGATGTTTGTTAATTTTTAATTTTTAAGTGGTTATGCAAATCAATCTAAAATAGATTACTAGGGGAAATTTAAATAAGAACGGATATATGAGGAAGAAAGCTTAGATAGGGTCCTGGGGAGAGAATTAGAGGCCGTAAGTTCGATCAAAGAAATATTCCTATTATTTGCAGGATGAAATATTGGAGGGAGGAAAAAGAGTGATCTGATGAGAGGACTTTGGCTTCTGTGGTTTAGAGAAGTCAGCTGACCTGGCATGGCTTTTTGACTTGTTCTTCTCTTAAATTCCTTTTCCAAATTGCTTACTGAACATATAAATTCGTCACAAATTATTATTATTTTTGCATAAAGAAGTGAAATAATTATCATTGGCAACATCTGATACAGCTGTTAATTTGCAACATCTGATACACCTATTAATTGGCATGGTGGGTCTGTCAGTTGAAGGATCCAAATGATTCTTGATGATTTATTCATTTTAAAACATTAATATTTTAAGTGATCTTCTGTGCCCTTATCATGTCATTAGATTATTTGTAAGTGTTAAGATGTGGTTTCTTTAGTCATTTTACGTTTGATCAAAGCCTTGCAAATTTAAATTAAGATTTTTCACTATATAACATAGGTCTAAAGTTTGTAGCTCTCAACGAATTCTTTTTTTGGTCACGCTAAGACCAGCCGGAAAAGGCAACGGTCATAGTCCATTTGCTTACCACAGTGAAAATCAGCTTTCTCTTTTTGCAAAATCTGTTTTCTAGACCTGCAAAAGAGGGAAAATATTGTAATGGATGGAATTCTCAGTGGTGATTGAGCGACACTTAGGAACCAGGTTGCAATTACCTTGTCTCAAATTTATGGTTAAGAATTTTGCGAAATAAAATTTGGTGCTGGGAGATATGGTGGATCCAGTTTACGTTTATTTTTAAGGTTGTGGTATCTTAACACTAAGAAGCACAAGGTGAAATGATTTCGGAAAAGAAGGTGGAGGTTTTGCACCTATTGGAGCAGTGCAAATGAAAAACTATTCTTATGGTTATAGGATACAAGTATCTCCAATGAGCTAATAGTCCCCATAAGAAATGATACTTGTGTTATTGCTTAGTAGTTAGTCAAGAGTCAAAAGCCTAAGATTGCTGCAAGTTATAAGGAGGCATATGAAATAGATATCTTTAGCATTGTAAGAATGTGAAGAACAAAGCTTAATAGACATGGAACTTGGTTGGATTTGTATACTTGATTTTTTGGAATGATTTGTTCTATATTTTATGATGTTATTCTTGGCAACTTTTCCTTTGTTCATATTGTCTGTAAACAGTTCTTATCATGCTCATTTTCTCTTTGGCATATTAACTATTTTTTTTGGGGGTTATACTCTACTGAATAACTTGAAAGAATATTTGGAATAATTTACAAGGCAGCATGAAAACATGTGTTCTATATTCCTAGTTCATCTAGGTAGTTTTTTAAATTTTGGTTGATCTGTCACTACGTAATATCTTTCTATATTATACCAGGATTTTCTAGAAGATCTATGGGACCGCATACAGGTCCTTTCTAGTAATGGCTGGAAAGCTGAAAGTGGTATGCATCTCTGATTTTTTAATTCCATGCAATTATTTGTCCATATGTTTTCATTGTGTAGCTAGCTATCTATTTTCTTATGTTGAACTAGACTATCTGTCATATATTTATTTATATTTTGTTTGTGAGTTTCAATGCCGACCCCCTCAATTTGGGAGAGTGGTTTTTGTAGTAAGCTTTAATTCTGGAGTTGAACATCGACATTTGTTTTGGGGTGGTAACAATTTTCTCTTTTTATTAAAGTTGAGGCGATATTTATACTACCATTATAATAGTTTGTTCATTACATTTTATTATGTCACTCATTTTTCAAGATGCCTATCTGGAGCTCAAATAGTGAAGTTGCATGCATCTAGAAAGCTAATGAGCTTGAAGAAAAATTCGTGCTTCTTTTTTGTCTGCAGCCTTGGTGTTATGTAATGTATAGGTGTTTCGGAGCCAGTGCTTCGGTCGATGAGGTGTTAAACCCCACCGAACCTGTTGTAGCATTCACTACTGTGCTTCATTGGATTGGGAAGTAATATTATACTTTTACCCTACGCGGCAGAAAAAACCTGTGAGAAGACAAAGAACCCAGTTATAATCCCTAGTTGTTATAAGCCATCTCTCAGCATGACCGGAAGGTATAAGAGATCCGCCAGTGACCCCTTAGAAAGCATGTGAGGAAAAAATGTGCCAAATGAACTGGTTGAAGAGCTGAAATATGATTACTGCAATCATGGATTATAACGTGAATATGTTCAAGCACGCAAACCTGTTTACTACCAGTCTGTTCTTTTACAGTGATGTAGGACCATGAGGAGCTAACTAGAAGCTTGGGTTTAACCTTAACAGTGTTATGATGTTGACATAAGTTTTGTGCATGATGTTCTTTTTCTATGTCTTGTATCCCCATGATGAATCTTGAGCTACAAGCAATTTTGCATTATTTCCAACAAATTTTGTTGGTCTTGAATTCATCAAACTTATTAATTATTATAACTTGCTGACATTTTGGGCGCGTTCAACGTCATGTGAAAGTAGAACAAATATGGAATGAAGTTTTGTAGGCATTAGGCAACACTACTTTGTGAAAATTATGATATAGTCTGATATTTACCATTGTTTTGTTACTTCATAGCCTTTCGGCCCTTTCCTATTCAATTAGCAATGTGATGTCAATAAATTATCTCTTTAATGATCTTTCCGCAGACCCAAATTTTCAGAAACCTTTTTTCTTAATTTCCTTTGCACAAGTTCTGCACATGCAATAGTAACATCCATGCAGTCTTTTATATGTCAATTTTCAGAAAGTATTTTGTTTCAATTTGGTTGCATTTTAAAAATTTCAAGATAAGACTAAAGCAATAATATCTTCTTTATTGCTTGTAAATTTACTTAGTGAATCTTTTGGTTGGGGTGTTAGTGAATCAGAACTGAAAAGTAGAAATAGGATAATTTGCGATACAATTTTACAGTGTGGGTCACTTAGAATTGGAATTGGGGTATAATTTTAAAATGTTAATCAAATAGGAATCTAGAACTAGGAAAATTTAGAATTATCACTAGTTACCCTACCTATATAAATGAGCATGAGTTTTAGTCCCTCAAATCTTCCTACTTTGTAGCTGAGAACAGATAGGAAAAAATAGAATCACTTCTCTGACTATTTTATTTTTCATCTTCCATTAGGGTTGCATGCGCAACAAGTAGGAGCTCTTTTTTTTTGGTTGGGGGGGGGGGGGAGGTGGCAAGGCTCTAATTTGGAAATCAAAATTTAGAAAAAAATACAAACCTGGCAAATGTTTTCAATTTAATAATGTACTTATTACGTAGTGTATTTAGTCTGTCAAATCAAAATTGTAAGATTTTTGCATTTTATTTTCGTATGCTGTACTGAGAGTCCATACATGAATTTGTTATTAGTTTTTGTCTTTTGCTTATCAAGAAGCAGATTGTTAAGTATGTAATTTATCTTGTGCCAAAAAGTAATTGAATACAAGTCTGTAAATATTTGCATGATATTTGTGTCTTATTCAAAAACTTTAGTTATTTGTGCTATTTCGTATAATTGAATATTATTTGTAATGAGAAAGATTTTTGTTGTATTAATTTATATTTTATAATTATTGCTAAACTAATTCATTTTATATGATTTTTATGATAATATTGTTAGCAATATTGTTATAACCTTGCTAATATTTACTCTTTGTAAAGATGTATTATATATTTTAAATATTTATCAGTTAATAGTAGTAGAAAAATAGTTTTTGGTATTATATTAAAATATGTACATCACATACTTTGACTATTCCAAATTTTATCTTACGTCATTTTACCAAATATTCTACTTCCAAAAATTATCCACTATTATGCCACTAAAATGTTTCACTTCAACAATTATCCCAGTTCTAGTTGAAAAATTCTGAATCTTCTAATTGACTAACACCTACTTAAAATATTCCCTTTTCCAAGTTAAATGCTTAGTTTTCTCAAGAAGAAAACTCACTGTAATGAATTGGATATTCCATTTCTATGTCCTTGTGAAGTTTTAATAACCTATACATTCAAGTAAAAGTAAATTTCAAAAACTCCAACTCCCCGCTAATTTTACTCGTTATCTAATATCATGATGTTTGTTTTTGTTTCTTTATGTTTCAGCTCAATATTGATTCTCGTTGTTCTTTGGTTTAATTTCCTCGTATATAGTTCTCGCAATGTTTTAGAAATAACCAGTCATCTCTCTTTTTATCTGTTGTGTTCTCTTTTTAATGTGTTTGTGCATGATAATATGATGTTAGTTCCTTTATTTAGTAGCTCTGCTGTTGACACAATATTATGTTTTTGTCTTGAAAACAATATTTTGAACTGTTGAGTTCTCTATACCCTTTGTCATTTTGTATATCTCTGTTTTTTTTGTTTTTATGTTGTTGGTGTTAAACCTAAGTATGCTATATGTTGTTTCAGTTCCAAGACCACACTTGTCATTTGAGTCGCAGTTGGTGGCTGGATCATCTCATGGTCTTTCTCCTATTAGCTGTCCGGAGCTACCTGCTGTCTCGTCATCACGTTCTGCAATTGCTTTTGAAAAAGAAAAGTATGAAGCTATGTTGAAGTACCCACAAAGGCTTCATAGGCTCAACATATTTCCTTCCAGTAAAGCTGAGGTATATTTTTCTATATATTGAAGTTCACAAGTAAAATCTTTTTCTTGTACATTTATTACAGAGTTTACTTATTTGCTTATTTTATCTTTATTAATTATTCCTTCTCTTAATAAATATCAAAGATGGTATGGTATGAGCAAACATGAGATTCTCTTGTTTGACCACTGTTTTTAAGCTTCGCTATGTGGTTTTCCTTGATCACCTTACTAATCTATTTCTCAATTATCAGGTCAAGAACCATCTCTTTTTGGATATTGTTTTACATATAGTTGAGTGCAGCTTTGTGCACTCCAATTCTTTATCCACATACACTGCATGCATATCGAGGCATTATATGAAATAGCTTTAAGATTATTCCCATTTATGCCAGTAAATATCTAGGCATCACTTTAGATTGGTTTTTGTTTGCCCTGTAATTCTTGTGTCTCAAAAAGCAATTTTAGTTCTTGAGATACAATCTTTGACTGCTCATAATGCAGACCGGAGTGTGTGCTCCGATCTGTAAGTAGAAGGCTCTCGAATGTGTTTCCTTCGACGCCAATCTTGATTCAATCAGAAAATACGAGGTTCTCAATATTGCGAATTTTGGCAGGTACCCGAATCTGATCGGGATGTGAAAGTATGAGTGAGTGGATTTTTAAATCTTTGATAACTTTCCAGAGCCGTATTCGTATATGATGGGGGAGCTAATTGAACCTCGAACGTCGTCGTAAGGCCTTGGTGGGGAGACTATAATTCATTAAGGGTCGATTGGAGGAGATCTGACAATGGTGGTGCTCGATTGGATCACGATAGCTCATTAGGGCTCGTCGAAGTTTGGGCATGGCTTGATCTAGTTAACGTAGAGGCGCAAGGGGTCGATATCAAGAAGAGGGTGGGTGAACAGCAGCAAAAAGTAATGCTCACGTAGATGGTACACATGTTACTGTTCATCCATTAACAATACCCTTTTCTTTTGATTTATCTTTTTTTTGTGGGATCTTTTTAAGGATTAGGGTTTCAAGAGAATGTTGGAGTTAAATGTTGAGATTGGAAATGAGATTTGATCTGAGGGATAAGCTCTAAAATGGAGAATTAGGCCATAACTGGGCTTCATGCGTAAGGGCTTCAGACCCAATGGCTTCACACCCTAAGAGGCAATTCACATGCCAAAGAACACTTTACTTGCTCAAGAGAGAAATCTCATAACTCAAATTTTTATTAGGATTTTTACATCAAAAACACCTTTACTTTTACCCAAATTGATACTTACCATCTTAAATTTTTTTCATTTATGTAAACCACCTTTACTTGCACACATCTTCACAATCAACATCTTTTTACTGTTCACCCATGAAAAATCAGATATTTTCATTTTACCTCCATCTTCTTCCTTCCAAACCCTAACCCTAACTCTAGCCTCCTCCATCCTCCTCTTCTCCAAACCCCTAACCCTAACCTAACCCATGACCGCCACCTCCCTCAAAATCCTAACCCTATCCCATGACCGCCACTTCCCCCAAAACACAAACCCATGTCCACCACCTCCCCCAAATCCTAACCCTAATCCTAGTTTCCACTTGGGAAGGAATGGGAGAGTGGGAGGTTGGGGAGGAAGAGGGAGGACAAGAGAGAGGGGGAAGGAAGTTGGGGGAGGAGGGAGAGGGAAGACGGGGAGAAGAGGAGGATGACGAGGCTAGGGTTAGGGTTTGTGACGAAGGGAGATGAAAGAATAAGAAAATGATGAGGGCAAAATGGATATTTCGGGGGTAAACAGTAAAAAAAGTGTTGATTGTGAAGATGTATGCAAGTAAATGTGGTTTACATAAAAAAACTTTAAAGGTGGTAAGTATCAATTTGGGTAAAAATAAAGGTGTTTTTGATGTAAAAACTCTTTTTATTAATCAATGATTCAATGGCAAGTATCAATTTGCGTAAAAGTAAAGGTGTTTTTGATGTAAAAACCCTTTTTATTAATCAATGATTCAATGGCATGCCTTCTCAATGAGGCTTACATCTTTATTTAAAGAAAACAAAAGACCCGCTTGAGGAAACAAGATTCAAATCTCATCAATGAGGCTTACATCTTTATTTAAAGAAAACAAATAACAACTCTTGAGAAAACAAGATTCAATCCTAAGGAAACAAAATAAAATCTGTAAGTAAAGAAGCATCTTTGCAGTTTTTTTGTTATAACTTTTATTGTCTTCTATTCTATGATACCCCGACACAGCCAATTCCAAGCTGTACCCATGTCGGGTACGTTTTGGGTGCGGTTCCGCACCAAAACGCCAGCCAGGGACACGGGAGCAAAAAAAATCCCACATGTGGGAGCAATTTAAGAGGAGGGAAAATGGGTTATTTTGTTATCGGGTCTGTTTTTTTAACCCGATTACCCATTCTGTTTCTTTTAAGTCATCTTTTAATGCGCTTTTACCTCTGTGTCTCATCTTTTAATGCGCTTTTACCTCTGTGTTCTTTCTCACTTCCAAACCTGTCAGAAGACCTCTTGATAGAGAACGGATAATCGAAGTAGTGGGGGGCTTGGTCAAAGAACACATGCTTTTCTCTTTCGGGTTTACTGGAGAAGAAAGTGTTTGTATTTTAAGAGGCTTTGTTGGGTTAGTGGAAGATGACATGGGTGATGATGTCATGCAAAGACAGATCACATGGGAGGGCATGGTTACTAAGGGATTTGTTCTATTTGTCCTTTAGTGCAGGGAAGGATTGGGATCTTTGTTTGTTTTTAATTATTTTGTTGTTAAATGATTATAGCCTTTAAGCTTCCAATTTTTAAATATAGTAGTTATTTAATTTAATATTGATCTATAGTGAATTATATAT
>JBAKGM010000326.1:8682842-8694816 GCA_037177215.1 Asparagus racemosus | reverse complement strand
TATATAAAATTCACTATAGACCTATATATATATATATGTGTGTGTGTGTGTGTGTGTGTGTATAATTTTTTCAGCCGTGTCCCCCTACCCTATATTTTACAAATTTGCCGTGTCCCATATCCGCACCTGTACCAGTATCCGTACCTATGCAACTTAGCTTCTATTAGAGCTGCTTTATTCAGCCTTTTCTTCACTCATGTTTTCATTGTTTTTCATTAATAATATTTAATACCATCAAAAGTGAGTCTGCTAATTACAATAATTATGGTGCATCATTTTAATTTTCTTTGTATTTCATATATTGTTTAGTTAATAAAGTATTGTTTTATTTCTTGGTGCGCCGTCTGGTGTTTAGTGTCTATTGTACTTAACATATTTTCTGTTCGTACATTACCATAATTAACCTAGTAAAGAACATAGCTCTCACCGCAACTGAGCGGAAGGGTAGGATTCATGTATCTGGCCCAAGAAATTTGGGATATAGGCTATGTTGTTGTTTGCATTACCATAACTAACCCGGTGTTCTTTTCCATTTGCTATAACTATAATGTCTCATGGTATATTTCAGATCATGCAGCCTATTGATCGCTTTGTTGTAGAGGAATATTTACTGGACGTGTTACTTTTTTTTAATGGAAGGTTAGTAAGTTTCACTTATATGTTCATACATCGTTATTTTTCTCATGGAACTGAAGTATAATGTCCTACTGGGAACTAATGAAAAATATATTACCTTGGCAAATCACTTCACTGGTTCAGATTAGGGGTGTAAATGGCTATTCAAAATACCCGAATCTGCTTTCTTTAAGTATTAAGTAATTACTAATTAGTAAATATTAGTATCGGCGCCTTTTACTTGTTGCCTCGTTTTCTATCTGCTTACACTGGGTGCATATAACATATAATTAATAAACAACATTTTAAATATCATCATTGACATATATTCTCTTATGAATTTGACATTGTAAGTATTAATGAACTTTGATATGGAGTTTCTTTGAGCCAAAGACACGGAATTTGAAGGAAAGCCATGACCAAGGTGAAAAAAAACCCCCCGGACCTTGACTTGGGTGAAATTAGTTTGGAGCTTGCAGGACCTTCATCCACCTTCAGAAGGTGTTTTCAAAGGTTAAGAAAGGGTCAAGCATGTTGAATAGGGTGAAGAAGATGTGAAGTTGGTTAAGGAGGTTAGAGAAGAATATAGCAAGACACAGAAAACACTAGGATAATGGAAGGGAAGAACTGATGTTTGTTCGGGTCAAGCTGTATGGAGTAGGGGAGTACAAGATGTTAGATGACTTCTATATGGATAATGTCACTCCTAGCAGGACTAACAGCTGCGAAGAGCCCTCAAAAGGTGCTCTGAGCTGTCTCCTATGCTTGCAAGTAAAAAAGGAATCTTGCAGGGAGGTGAGAGGTGAATGGAGGCAGAACAGTGAAGAAGCTGAGTTTGCAATCAGCCAGAAAGTTTAGAGTATGCCTGAATTCTTAAGCTTGAAATTTTCCAACTCGTGGTCTTTTTAAAGCATGTTCCAGACTAGCCAATGCTCATTGCTCTTCTGCTTTTGCCCCTGTGTGGTCCTTGGTGATAAGCAGTTCAGCAGGTGGAGTATCTTACTTTCTGTACTCTCATTACCATGTTGTTAACGAAGTGATCAATTGATGAGATACCTACCTCCTGACACCTAACAAGCGGAAGATCGATCAGTGATCTGTTATGAGGTTCCTGTCTCACAATGGCAATCAATCAGGTAATCAAGCAAAAGAGCAGAGATTCGGTTATGAGACCTGAACTTCCCGTCACCAACTAATCAAACATCTAAGAAACAACTATATGCAAATTATCACAGGAGCATTGCTTAGAAAGACCATTAGCAGTCCGTAATGGTAAATGTATCCATCCATATGAGGATGTGAAGCTAGGATACAAGTACAACAACACTTCAAAGCTTGTCAACTGTTTCATCCTATCTATGTTGCTTAGCCTTAGAACTTGAGACCAATTAATATAGCCTAATTTTAGAGCTGAATCTAGGCCCTGTTGCATCTTGAAAATTGCTCTCCTGAAGCTAATAAATATATAGATGGACATGTCACTGCAATGTGGAATGATCCTCAAGACTTAATATGGCTTCCATCTCAAACTAACTTAATCATCAAAAGACCTTGAATGGACACAACCTATCTTCATTTTGAGTGTTGTCATTTTAGCCTAATTAGCCTGACCAAACCAGATTTTCAGCTGGCCTATCCTACGAGACAATTTCGATCATTCCTTTATATCCATCCATTTGACCTGATCTTTGCAGCGACTAGTTTTTCTCTGCAACAGGACCCAACCAAATGTATTTTTATTGCTTCTAGAGGTAGCAAGCAAGGAAGATCAGTTCTTTGCAAATCAGAGATCAGGTTATTCTTTACTGTGCAGAAAAAAATAAAAAGCAATAGAGAGAACAATACATGAATTAAAAACCAAACAAAGTTCATGCACAGATAATCCACCTCAGAGTTCAAACTCTCAAGCCATACATTTCTGTGTCATGTAGACATACTGGAAGCCCCTTCTTTCTGGCATGATTGGTCATTGCGTATGCATTGTTTCTTTGAAGCTGTTCTTGGACAAATTGAATATTCTTTTCATTGTTGTATTGGGAGTTCTCTCTTTTTTCTTTCTTCCGAAGACAGTATATATGTAAGATGTGGTTTTTTTCCTTCTATATCTCCATTTGACAGTGCACTTTGAGGCTGCATGCTTGTTAATCTGTTCATTGATATCTCCTATTCAGTTTATTTTTGAATATGCTAATTTCTCTCCCTAGTTTACTTATTTAATCTTTTATATTTATATGTTTCTTGCAAAGATAGCCGCAAGGAATGTGCTTCCTTCATGGTTGGCCTCCCTGTACCCTTTCGCTATGAATTCCTGATGGCAGAGACAATTTTTTCCCAGGTGTGTAGTACTGCTCCTTCCAATAATATATTTCTTCTCCTGATTTCGTTAGTATCATTTTTCTCTTTTGTTATTGTGTCAAATTCCGATCGATCACTTGTCGTGTTTTGAGGAGAATATATGTGGTAATGCCATTGAATAATCACAGGTGAATAGAGGTGAATATGGAGGGGTAAAGTTGGAATATCCTTTTTGCTACTGGCCTACTGCTGTCAGTAAATTAAAATTCAAACAGCTAATCAATGACTTAACATAACTTCCACTTTATACGATTGGTGGGTTACTGATGTTTTTTCTTTTTGGCCTAAGCAAATGTTAGCAGATCTGATTTAGTCTATGGCCTGTCGACCAAACATGAGTCCCATAATCCTGCAGAGATACCGTTCATAGGTACAATAGTCCCAAAATGTAGACACACAAACCATATATTTGCCATATGATATGCATATATTTAACTAGAACAGTATATATTTGTAAATTGTATTTATATACAGTGGGAAAAGCAATTAATATATTTATGTTCTCTCCAAAAGGTGTTGACTTGTATGATTTCTTTTCTCTATGTTATCATATGTTTTATGTGGATGAGGGTGGATATGTTTGTATTTTTTCCGCCAAGTATGTAACATGGATGACACCGGTGATTTAAGCAGACAGTTGATCTTTAAATAGGCGGAAGTGTCCTATTAAAATATTCCGCAGGCTGATAATGACTTTGTCAGTTTATATTTTTTAGATTTGTTCTTAGATGAAACTGACACCATTAAGTGAAAATGATAGCCTTAGTATACCGTAGGCAAGTCTAGTAAACGAGCCAAGTGTGAACAATTTTCCAAAATAAAATATTATCTTATAGAACCAATTTGAACGTCTTAGCAAGAGCAAAATAATCCATTAGTGAAGAAAATTTGATCAAGTTGATTAATGTTTACTGCTATAGTTTTGCTTGGTCATCCAAGCTAGTTCATTTATATTTGGGACCAGAAATGCAGAATGGTGACTTTGTAAGCATATGCTGGGCAAAATAATTTTTCTACCTCACTGATGAATAACATTTATCTTCTGTCACCTGTTTCTTTACATGATTTGCATGAAATACATTTCTTTGATTCTTTTTCCTGTAGATTATCTTGCCTTTTCCATTATCCATTTTGAAATACACTGTACAAGAGAATTCTGGTGAATATATTATTAACACTGTTTTTTGCAGCTATTGTTACTACCTCGAGCACCATTTAAGCCATTATACTACACATTGGTCATTATTGATCTTTGCAAGGTAATTTCATACTTATCATCTTAAGAAACTGATTTATTATAATTTTTGTTTGTGTGGTAGTGATCGAGTTTAGGTGCAATCTAGATTCAATAATGTATGGAGTTATCAAAGTTTCATGTTTGGTTGTTAATGTACTAAGTAGGACTTAGTATAACAGTAGGTGATAATGATGCATCTATTGCCCAACAGTAGTTGATCTCGTGATCCAAGTTATGTGTATAAATTCTTGAGCACTTCTAATAGACAATATGGAATGATTGAGTGCAGAATTGTTCCTAGGGTATTTTGTAGGTCATGGAATGGATATATAAATTAAATGAGGTTGATGAGATTAATGATGGTGATGTATGGTTATACAATAAAAGACTGGTTTAAAGAATTATTAAGGAGCGAATTTATAAGAAATTTGAGGTCTGTTCAACGGTTTGGACCCTACAACAGGGATCAAATAGTGCATTGGCTAAGTAGGAATGGGCAAGTCTTCTTAATGGAGGACTGCTGATAGACCAAAACAGACATGGCAGTTACAATCTATATCGCTGATGTTAGTTTAATAGAGTGTGTTTCTTAAGCTGAATGGAGAAAAAGGATTCGTATTGCCAACCCTAAAAATTTGGGGGAGAATTCTTATTATTGTAATCATGGATTTCATGGTTTTGTGTGCTTGTGTATTATTTTTTACTAGGAACAAATATAAACTTTGTTCTTATAACTGCATGGCGGACAACCTCAATGAGTGGGTCATTTTGATCTATACATATCAAATATGTGGATAAAAAAATCATGTGTTTTAATGAATTGTTGCCCATTAATCTATTGATTGGAAAATAAACGGCTAGTTAATGTAGGACATAAGTGATTGTTTAGCTTATGAAATTTACCAAGTAGCACAAATTTTTATCGACAGGTATATTGATTGAGATGAACATGTGAATCAACTATTAGGGTAAGCCACTATGTATTTTTGTAGGTTGTTTTCTTTTTCTTGAAGGGAAGTCTTTTTCTATACTATATATATGCATACAGTAGTAACAGTACACACACATGAATGTGTACGTGTATATATTGATGAATATATGTATGTGTTTGTCCATGCCATGCATGAGTGATTGGGAAACTTTTGTACCATTTGTCTTTTGCAAATTTTATCTAAATTTGAAGCTTACGTGTGCATATAAATCTGCTACCATCTGTATTACATTGGTGCTGGTTCCGTGGTCACGTGTGCTGAGGTCATCTATAAAGAAGAATGACATGCTATTTTGTTTTACTTTTGCATGTTTTGATGAAATGCACGTGTTTCCCTGATAAAATTGTGGGCTACCCTTCTATTATTTTTGAAACATCTATTGCATACCCCCTCAGTTTGGTAATTTTAGAGATTACACTTACACTTCTTAAACTATATTTTATTTCTTGTCATCGATGTGTCATTAACGTATTACTTCTTTCACCAGTGTAACAAGTGTATTTTTAATAATAAAATATCTGCTTTCTAAATGCTGCGACTTCTTTATGATTTTAGGCTCTTCCTGGGGCATTTCCTTCTGTGGTAATAGGAGCAGTCCATGCTCTGTTTGACAGAATTGCTGATATGGATATGGAGTGTCGCACAAGGCTAATATTATGGTTTTCTCATCACTTGTATGTCTTCTTGGTTCATATTTGTTGTGTCTCATCTTCAACATTTGTTGTGGGGAACGTATCTTTCTTCAGCTTTACATAAATTCAGAATGTTCTGCAATTTCTCAGATAATAAAGGGTCCAGCTCACCACAACGTTTAAGAAATTTCAGGATTTTAGCCTCTCATCTACAGTGACCATGGTGCCAAATCTATGACTTAACTAGACATAAATACTATAGTTCAGAATGGAAGTTTCTTAGCCTATGTTGCTTTTCCTTACCAAATATCGTATTCACTGATGTATTTCCTGCAAGGTATGGTCAAATAGGCGGTCAGCTTGTTGGCTTTAATAGATGCAGTTCAATAGCCTAAACTATCAATTGCCCCAAGAGGCAAGAACTTGTAGAATCTATACTAGTATGAAAAGAAATAGTTGGAATAGGTTGAATAACCTTTTGGGACTCCCTCTCTGATATTTGACTCTTTTTAGAAATCTAATTAATTGATGTTGAAACAGTGTATAATATTGATAATAATGAGTGGACATTTTTGTGCACTGGCTGGAATCGTCTAACTTCCTCTAAGGGTTGAATTGTTTTCATCTTTTACTGTTCTCGTCATTTCATATATGCATTGAACTGGTATCCTTATCGCCTTCAAACTAAAGGTCTTGGTCTCTAAGATTAGCATGTCGAAGGACTGCTAAACTATTAACCAAGTCAATCACTCTGTTTTGCCAAGTTGAAATGTCACTTAATATGTAATAGGATGCTTGGAAATACAAATGCAAATATTAGTCATCTCTGATAAGTAATACTCATTCTCCGTGTCATGTTTGTTGTTCAAATTTTATCTCTAGTTTGAAACGGGAATGTCAAGAATATATTATTTCTTTAGCCTTAAGCCAGATGAAAACTTAATGAGATACTTCTTATTTGGATAATATCATAATAGCTTGTTTAAGTAGGCTGCTAGTTGAACTCTTTTCATGTGAATAGTTTTATATAAACCCTTAAGATAAGTTTTAGTATCAAGAATGGCAGGTCTAATGTATTAAAGATATCTGAACAGATAATTAGGGGTGGGAACGAACCGAATCGAATCAAATACTATGATGTTCGAATTCGTTGAATTCAAATTATATTCCCACCACATTGTATTTATTATAGAAATTATAGTGACTTAATGAGATACTTCTTATCTGTTAACGCAGTTGGTTTGGGGTTAACATTGATGGGCCTTTGATCTGAGGTTCGTATCCTCATAGCAGCAAACCTTGTTCTTTTATTATTTCATTGGAATTTTTTCAAATATCCCCACCACATTGTATTTATTATAGAAATTGCCATCCAAGTCACTATAATTGTTGATTTTGCCCTCCAATTTATTTCCTTCTATCAATTTTACCCCTCAATATAACCAATAAAAAAAATAGAGCTCATTGTAAATTAACTTTATGGGACTAAAATGCAAAACATAAACGAATGTTTAATAATCAATCGAATCAAATGCACATCTGGTTGCATTCTATTCGTTTATGAATCGAATGCTAAAATATATACGTTTACTGTTAAATGAACTACCAAATCGAATATTACCGAACAGTTAGACGAACAATTGACGGACTATTTGTTAATTGTTTGTTCATTGATGAACTATTTGTTAATTGTTTGTTCATTTCCACCCCTATATAAGTCAGAAATTTGCGTATTTTTCTGGTGATGCGCTTTGCAAGGGGTGTAACACTTTTATATTAATATTTGCTATTATTATTCTGCACATGAGTTTCTGTTTTGTGGGACTGAGCATAGTTAAGTGATTAGTTCTTCAAAAGCCTGAAGAAGCTGTTTGGATCTGAAGACTAACTTCTCAATTAACATATGCTAATTTAGTAAAGCGGGACATGAGGTAGACCAACCGTAAACCTGTTACCTCCTTTTTTTGTTATTACATTCTAGTAATCTCCATGTTGGCCTTTAACAATTGGATTCTTGGACAGCAATTTAATCTTACTAAACCTTTTATTTGATGAATACGAGGAATATGAGATTTCTTTAGACAACAATTACGGGCAAAGGCCTTGTTTTGGGAAATTTGGGAATCTTTTTATTGTTTGATGAAACATACTAGATATAAATATATAACTATTTTTGGTTTTTGATGGTGATCCAGATCAAATTTTCAACACGTTTGGCCGTGGGGAGAGTGGGCTTATGTTAAAGACCTCCCCAGATGGGCCCCTCAACGAGTTTTTGTTCAAGAGGTATTGGAAAGAGAAATTCGGTTATCGTACTGGGATAAAATTAAGCAGGTAATTCTTTTGAAATCTTGACTGTAATGATCATTATAGGTGAAGATCGCATCTGTGGCACTAAATTTTAACTCAGTAAAGGCCATCCTGCATTAAGGGGGCGTTTGGTAGCTTGCAACTAGAGTAGTTGCAACTCCAGTTGCATGCAACTAGGTTAAGTTTGTCTAGTTGCAAGTTTTTATTTTGTTGCAACTCACAGGTTCAGTTGAAACCACAGTTGTAAAACAACCCTTAGTTGCAACATATGACTTACGTAAAAAACGGCCGCAAGTCACAGTTGCAACTTCAACTTAGTTGCAACTAACCCAAATTTATTAAAAATCAAAATCATTACTTAATATTTCAAAAAAAAAAGAAATTCATTAAAGATTTAAAATAATCTTTTAAAAAATTATTATTATTATAATTTCTTCAAATTTTTCTAGAAAAAGTTATTTAAAAATATTTTTCCTAAAAATATTTTTTGTGAAAGTAATATCTTTTAAAAAAATATTTTGATAATATATTTTTTTAGAATATAATTATTTTAAAAAATTTTATTTATTCTGGAAAAATAAAAATATTATTCTTTTGTAAAATATTATTTTTAAAAAATATTTTTTTCATAAAATAATTTTTTAAAAAAAGTATTATCTTTTAAGAAATAACTTTTTGAAAAATATTATATTTTTAAAATAATATTATTTTCTTAAAATAATATATTTTTTAAATAATATATTATTCTTAAGGTAATATATTATTTTTCAAAATAATATATTTTCCTAAAATATATATTTTAAAAAATATATTATTTTCTAAAAAAATAATTCTTTTATAAAACTATTTTTTGGAAATTTTTTAAACTTTAAATTTTCTCAAAAAGTAAATTGAAAAGCATTATTTTTCTAAAAAATAAAATTTTCCTTGAATACTATTATACATTGTTAAAATATTATTTTTAAAAAAATTCAATAATATTTTTAAAAAAATTATGAATAATAATTATTTTTTAATGAAATTCATTTACAAAACTATATTTTTACCAAAAAATTATTATTTTACAAGATTGTTTTCTTTTACAAAAATATATTTTTACCAAGACAATATAGAATTCTCAATGTTTAGGCATTGGTAATTTCCATTGCCTAGCTTGGAATAGATATATTGGTTCCAGTAACTGAATATATTAATGTTATACTATCTGCATGTTAGTAATCAACTAATCATATGAACCTCAAATTGCTAAGCATATAATATAGATTTATAAAATAGCCAGAGGGCATAAGTTAAATAAGAAATGATATATAGTAAGTATAGAGTATAAGTTTGAAAATACAGAAAGATTGCGGACCATATTTATCAGATATGCGCATATCAATTAATCATCTCGTGCATATGTAAACTTTTGGATATAAAAAAAAAGGTTTTTGATTAAGTAGGTTTCATTTTTAGCGTATCAGCCTTCAATTCTCACTCGGCGAGCACATTTTCATCCTCTTGAAAAGTTTGGAATCTGTTGTATACAAATAAATGGGAGATGTGACATCAGTTGATACTTGATAGGACAAAATGTTGGTTCAACTGATTTACTGTCAGAGGTTTATCCCTCATATTTATGTGTCTTCAGGGGACAATGATGAGAGTGGAAAAACAATTGACAGGATATTGATTATAGACCAGTTACAACTTGCAAATACTTATCCATTGTATTTAGACTTATGAAGCACTCTGAAAATGTATAACCAATTTGGTAGCTCAAGAATTCACCTCTTTTCTTGCATGCATATACCTGGAGCCACATATTTCAAAGGAAACAAGCAAATGATGGTAATAAATGATGAGAAAAATGACCACAGTAAGTGAAAAAAGAACAAAGATTGCAAGTAATGATGCCAGTGTTGAAATTGCAATCAAATAACTAAAAAGGGCATATAATTGGTTACACTGCAAAAAGTGAGTTTTCTACCCTTCTATTCTTGGAATTTGATTCCTTCAAGCGATCTCTATAAAATGCTTATCTTCCTTACATGCTTTTCCATTCCTTTTAGTAGATGCAATGCACCTGTACTTGTATATAAAGTAGCATGTGAATGCCTGTGTTTGTGTGTGTACACATCTACACAAGTTCATGTGTACAGGGAGATGCTCCTATGCTAACCAATTCTCAGGAACGGCTTGTAAGAACTACATGTGACATCATCGTCGCATGGATGATCTGGATCATTGTTCTTGATGTACATGGCTGAAGTTTTTTGAGATTGGTTTCATAGTAGTCCATATATGTGTGTTCATTCATGTGTTGTTGCTACTGAGACATCGTTTGGAATTCTTTTTGAAGCACTTTCTGTATTTTAACTGTCTACAGAGTGTAGAAAATGCCCCAGAACTGGAAGAGTTGCTTCCTCCAAAAGATGGACCAAACTTCAAGTACAGTAGCAATGATGGTGGAGAAAACACAGGGCATGCACTTTCTTCAGAATTTAGCAGTATGGTAAGGGCAAGAAAAAGTGTACAACAACTTATTTCATGGATAGAAGAAAGTATCATTCCACCACATGGCCACAGATTTGCAATTGACGTTGTAATCCAGACTCTTTTGGACATTGGTTCAAAGAGTTTCACTCATTTAATTACCGTTCTGGAGAGATATGGTCAAATTATTGCCAAACTTTGTCCTGATCATGATAGTCAAGTTCTTCTGATAGAGGAAGTTAGCTCCTACTGGAAGAGTAGTTCTCAAATGACCGCTACTACGATTGACCGAATGATGGGTTACCGCCTCATATCAAATCTGGCAATTGTCACTTGGGTTTTCTCTCCATCCAATGTTAACTACTTCCATCTTTCAGATAGACCATGGGAGGTATGCCCTTTTTATTTGAGGTCCCTTTGGACCTAGTATCTGAAAGTTGCCTGCTGAATTTTTTCTAAGTTATATAAAATTGTCTGGTATGATAAAGTCCTGCAGCAATCTAAAATTGCAATGTTGTTGCATACTGTATGCTTGATATCAATGAATTATGTAAAGAATAATCATGACACTATTAAATTTCTGGGAAAAGTTAATTAATTTCTCTGTCTAATTTTTCTTGTGATTAACCTTTTCTCCTCTCTTTAATTTAATGTTTCTTTCCTGGTAATCTGGTTTATTTGTTTGTTTGGCAATGATGAATATCTAATAAATAGAAAAGTTAGATATGTTTTTGGATTGAATTAGAAGAATTTTTTGGGTCCATGCTTGCTGAAGAATTTAGTAACATGGAAAGATAATACAGAAATTGTCTCACAGTTAGAAAGTAAACCCTACAATGAAAAGTGTACTTGTCCAGTCTATTTTAAAAGCATTACCTGCTTTTCTTCTTCTTTGTAATTATCCTGCCAATATATTTTATTGAGTTCCTCACCAGTTTCCTTTTAATTTATCTTTATTATACAGACTATTATTATTGGAAGAATGTATAATGCTTGCTATTTTATAGCTAGCAAAGAGTTGCCCTTTAGAGACTTTCCAGTTATACATATTTTATGCTTAATTTACTAGATGACATTGAAGAATTTAGTAAGGAGAACCAATGAGAACTTATTTCTCCACTTATTTCTCCTCGTTTGGGAACTTTAATAAAGTGAAGCGAAGCTAAGGGAATATATGTAAATTTACATAAATAGCATTGCATGTTATTTCATCCCTTTGGATCTCATCTCGATACAAGGGTAAGTTGTCTTTGTATACTTTTTTTTCAAGAGTTCCATTCCCATGATTACACCCCAATTTGGGTTTTTTTTGGGGGTGGGGGGGGGGGGGTTGGAGGGGGGGCAAAATCTAAAGTTTT
>JBAKGM010000326.1:8665738-8678612 GCA_037177215.1 Asparagus racemosus | reverse complement strand
TTTACAGTTTTGCCGTGTCCCGTACCCGTACCCGCACCCGTACCAGTACCCGTACCCGTTTCCATGCAACTTAGATGACAGGTTATTCCCTTGCTATAAACTTTATATAACCCCTTAGTGGTCGTCATAGCAGGAAACATATGTTAACACATGGAGACTTTTATGGGTGTTTATATCTATAACACGTATTATGGATACTAGTATAGTGTACGTGCTTTGCATGTGTACTTGTTTTATATTTTGAATTTTTCATTGACAAGAACATTGTGAGATGACTTTAGCAATAATATGAATTCTTAAATTGAACAAGTAAAATTTTGTGTTATTCACAAATGAAATTGTGCAATAAAATTGTATTGTATGAAGGATTGTATGAAACTATGAATAATTATTATAACTTGGATAATTATTATAATTTAATCATGACTTGTAAATAATTATACCATACTAATATATTTAATATTATAATCTTCTTTAATAATATTAATAGTTAATTTTTTAATATTTTATCATAATTTTATAAATAATTTATTAGTATACTTATTTAATAAATTATGTATTATTATTTTATTGTACTATTTTAAGCAATTAATAATTATACTATCATTGGTAATTATAATATTACTTAATAATTAATTTAATAATTATGTACATTAGTTTATTATACTATTATTTAATAATTATGTAATTTCTCTCCTAAATAGTCTGTCTTTTCGCAATTAATTATTTTTAAATCTCTTCAAATTCCTCTGAAGTCTTATGTGATGAGCAATGGTTGTTGGATTCGATGGACTGCACCGATTTATGGCAAGATCAAATTAAACATTGATGGTTCGCCAATTGATGGATTTGATGATAGAGGAGGTGCTTTTCGTGATCACAAAGGTGTATATCTTCTATCATTTGCTAATAATTATGGGCATTGCTCGAATATGGTAGACAAAGCTATGACGCTTCTTGAAGGTATTAAACTTGCAATTCAGTCGTGTTGGAGAAATTGTGAGATAAAATGTGACTCTAAAGTTTTAGTGGACATTGTTGAATCTCACAATGAAATACCAAGGATATACCATGGATGCTATCTCACGTGCATCGTTGGATTTTGGTGCTTTGGGATCATCAAATACCTATTAGACACATATATAGGGAGGGTAATTAGCTTGCCGATTGTTTGGCTAATCATGGTCATGCAGTTTATGAATTAACTATCTTTTGTTCAGGTAGCGGGCGGGTTTCCAACTCCTTGTCATCAGACTATGCATGAAGATTACATTGGTTTGATTACCTATCGGAAAGATTAATGACTACATTATATATGGTTTCGATCCATTTTTGGTTTTTGGTTTTTTTAGGATCGTCGATTTATTCTTAGTTGGCATGCTATTGTACTGCATCCGGGATAGATCTATAATATCCTGGAGTTTCTTACATGCCCGTGGAGATTAATCTTTAGTGACCCACCCTTGTGATCGTTTAATGGCTTTTCCTGCCATTCTATTAATAATAATCACAGGTTTGCCCAGGGACCTGCACGAAGTTCCGTAGAAAAAATAATGTATTTAATAGGTATAATTATTAAATAATATTGTTACTTCTTAATTTAAAGAATTATTTTAAAATATTTATACTGTTTATATTAAAATATAACTGAAAATTTATAATAATAAAAACAACTATAAATTAGGTGGTAATTTAGATAATTATTTAATAAAATAGTGTACATAATTATAAATATTAAATAATAATATAAGTGTTAATTGTTAAAGGATTAATTGAGCGGACATAGTTAATAAGAGGCTACGGGTAATTAAGAATTGATTTTAAATAATGGGCATAATTGTGAATTAACAAAACTGAGAGGGCAAAAAAAGCATTCAAAAGTTTTGACATGGCAATCCTCTTTTTTAAGTAGTATATAGATATATGTGTATCAGTGTATAGAATTTGGCTATTTCATGTATGTGTATGTCAGTAGAATTTGTATGTATGTGGATGTCAGTTTATGTTTGTAGAATTAGGCTAGTTCATGTAATGTGGTTACTTCCACTTTACATTCTAATTGAAGTAATCCAATGGTTCATAGAAGCTTCTTGGAGCACTTTTATTTCACGTCAATATTTTAATGCATGACTATGCTAAACAGAAGACCTAATTCAATATGTCATGGTGCCTTCTAATTATATTGTTCAAAAGCTTTCTGTTCGGAAATAACTTGGTGCATGGGCAAGAACTTTGAAAGAGTTGCATTTATCAAACTAAATGAAATATATTGGAAGAAATATGTGCACCCTTGATAATTGAACACGATCCTTCCACAAGTGGTTTTATAAATGGTCTGACTTGGTGATGGCCATGCAGGCACTTTTTTTGTCACTATACAAGAACCTTGGAGATGTGCTAAAGGAACGATTGCCTCCTGTATCTGCTGAAGGAAAATTGCCTAATTTAAAGGCTGCTCATGTGGAAAGTGTGGCTATGGACACTGAAGAGCCACCAGCAATGGATGTTGACCAGGATAATGGCAAAACCACCAGGCAAGTTGTCAAACTCTGCTTGTTTGTGCTTCATATTCCTGTAGTTTGGCTGCATGATGAAATTTTAATGTCTGCCTTATGAAATATTTGCAGTCAGAAAAATGGCGAAAGGACTACTAATGGCTACAACATTGGGGAGCAAGAGCAGTGGTGTCTAACAACATTGGGCTACGTCAAGGCCTTTTCAAGGCAGTATGCAACTGAGGTTAGTCTATGAGCCAGAAAAAGAAGAAAAAAAAGCACTTCTTTATCAAATTAAATGGTAGTATAAACACATTATATTATACCATCTACTATAAGAATGGGGTTTTGTACTGTAGCTAGACACTATTCATTAATACAGTACACCTATTAACCCAAAACAAAAACAAAATTTTTTGGTTTTTTTATATAAGCCCAAAGTTTCTATCTGTTTACTTTTAAACCCACTGATATTCCAAGTTGTGCTTCTTACTTAGATACCCATAGTTTTACCTCATTTATTTTTTAACCTGCCCACTTCAATATTTTACTACACGTTATTTGCCTGTAAACCCAAAGTGTTTAAACCCACTCATATCAAAATACTTTTAGACTCAAAACTATTCTATTGTCTTTAAATACATTTCGTACTTCCAACACTTTGATATACAATGTAAGTTATATTTGCTATTACGTGCTATATATTAAATATTTTTTCGAAGTGGTTAAGTACACTGTATTTTGAAACACAACTATATGCTGTATGTTGCTATTTTGTGCTTATATTGTTATATTTTCGTTTGTGGAAGTTGCTATTTTTTGCTTATGTTATATTTTCGTTTTGAGTTATTATGTGTATGGTATATTTTAAACCAAGTGCTTAAGATTTTTTTTATTTTAACCTTTTGCATAATCAATGTTGTGGCACTGCAAACTCTAGAGGAGTTTTTTTTTTTCTATGAACCTAAAGTCTTTACTCTTATTTATGTTAAAACCCATTCACTTCCAAGATCTACCCCCATTTATTTTTAAGCTCATCCACTATGAATTTGGATCCTCTATACTACCAAAAAGTAGTGGAGACGCCACTTCGTTTTATACTAATCGTTGATTATCTAGTGAGTGATTGAGATTCATTCTAAATTTATCACTCGCCATACCCCCATGTATTGCACTCATACCTAATTTGTTCTAAACAAATCATAACCTTCAATTAGGTAATCAAAAATCTTGATAAAGTAGTGGTCTTTCCGCTACTTTTTGTGTAGTGAAGAGGATATGAATCAATCTACTTTAAAAATCACTCTAAAACTCAAAAATATTTCATTGGATTAGTATCAAATTCACTTTGTATTTTGGCTACATACTGTGTAAGTTGTTATATTTTGTTGTTGCTTTCTATATTTATTATAGGTCATTAGATATGGTGTATTTTAAACCAAATTCTTAAAACCATTATTTTTCTGCTTTTTTCCATACTAATGTTCCAGCATCTCTAACTGTAGATGGGAGGTTTTTTCCATAAACATAAAGTTTTCTCGATTCCTTTTTAACTCCACCCACTTACCATGCAGGATTTTTACCTATAAACACAAAGTTTTACCCTATTTATTTTTGAACTCGTCTACTTCTAAAAGTACCCTTAAACACAAAGGCTTCACCGAATTATGTTTAAGTACACTGAGTATCGACATATGTGTGATGTAACTTGCTATATTTTTTTAATTGTTTAGGCATACAGTGTATTTTAAATCAAATGCTTAAACTGTTAAATTTTTTCGTTTTTCACACTTAACGTCGTGGCATCACATGCAGCAATTTTTTCCTATAAACCCAAAGTTTTATCATATTTATTTTAAATTCACCCAGTTCCAAAATAGAAGCCCAAAGATTCACCTCCATTTATTTTTAAATCCACTCACTTTTGAAAACACTCTTAGACCCAAAATTCTACTTCAAATTAATTATAAGCATCGTTGTAATTCAGTCAGTTTGTTTGTTGGGCATAAGTTATTATATTTTCTTCTATATTTTTGTTTTAAGTTGTTAGGTATGCGATGTATTTTTTGAACTAATTGTTTAAATCATTTGTTTGGATTTTCTAATGTTATGTTGCAACATCATATGTAGCTTTTAGCCTATGAACCTAAAGTTTTATCCCTATTTATTTTTAAAAACACCCACTTCCAAAATCATTCTTGGTTTTTAAAAACACCCACTTCCAAAATCATTCTTGGACACAAAAATACTCAACCGGATTATTTTTAACCCACTTTATAGTCAATAGTTTGATACACAGTATAAGTTGTATTTTGTTGTCACTTACTATATTTTTTTTCTACTAAATGGTTAGATGTGCAGTGTATTTTTAAACTAGAAAACCTCCCTTGTTTAATTGTTTTCACGGGTATGCCGTGGTATTGGACTGGTGAATTTTGCTCGTTGTGTACTAAATCTTTATATATCTAGTTGTGTATTGAATTTGAGGATCGACTGTGCAAAGCTCTCAAGCAGCTTTGCTATCTGATTTTTATCTGCTGCTATATGTTTGGATTGGTGTAAATGGTAGCCATTTTTTCATGGTCGATAATTTTTTTCTTAGCGCTTTATTAATATGTACATGATTCCTTCTTATTTTAAATCTTCTTTCTTGATCCAAATATTTTAACACTTTTTACTGATGTCGTCTTCCCTCTGCAGATTTGGCCTCATATTGAAATGCTGGAGGCAGATGTGTTTGTTGAAGATGCTCATCCGCTGTTCAAGAAAGCTGCTTATGTTGGGCTTTGCAGACAAAGCTGATTGACTTAATCGACTTGTTGTGTACTTTCTGAAATTATAATACGCATTTAGTTGTAACAAGTATACCTGTAAATTGTCTCGCTGTGGGTTCATTTTCTGCCAGTTGCGCCCGTCAAACTCTTTTTTGTTTGCTACCAGGTATTCTTTTAGCACATTATACCGTCATCCTAGTCTCCATACCTTTGTGAAGCATATGCTTGATGGAATTAAAGGAAAGCCTGAAAATGTTCACATAGGGAGGCATCAAAATGTTTTTAATTATGAGATGATGGCAGTGCTCATCAGGAAAAAGTAACCCCTCTTGAGATGTGTCAATTGCATTTCTGCAGGTATTTCTTACGATAAACATAAAAATGCACTGCATGTTTAGGTTAACTTCCAAATTCAAAATGCTTTTTCTTTCATAAGGCGGTATAAGATATTTTGTGACTAGTCTTCTTTACTTTTTATTATAGTTGGTGTGTTAATTGGTAATACAGATTGAAAAGCACCCCTCGTTTGCGATGGGGCAGCTAATAATTTACATATTGGAATTGTGCTATAAGTAACAATGGAAGTACATCAAGACCTATTTTGCTAATAATTAGCATACACATATAATAATAATAATGTGCTCAGATGATCTAAGATGCTAATTTTTAGTGCTGCAATAGATATCAAAACAAAAGAGATGGATCCGCTTATAATTTATCAATTGGCACGTTATTTTTTATAATGTCCCAGCAACGCTGCACATATATTAACCCATAAATGGGGATTGTGTGCTGATGCTCACCTGCCGTGACAGAGTACAGCAAGTTGTTATTTCTTTACTCAAAACAGCTCAATTCTATGTAAGTCCAAATGTTGTAAACCAATTTAACATTTCACAGTGCATGCTACGGTTTAGCATATGGACTAAAAAAGAAATCTAAATAAAGGGCGTTTTTCATACAAATTTACCTATAAACCACTTTATTTTTAAGCCCACCAACTTTCAGAAGACTCTTCTGTCCTCTTTAAGACCAAAGTACTCCATGAGTTTAAATAATAAAATAATATGAGGTATAATAGAAATATTTCTTGTGCCTATTAACCAAAAGTTTCACACCCATTATTTTTAAATTCGCCCATTTTTTTTAATCAACCCAAAGTCTCATCCCCATTTATTTTTAAATTCGACAATGTCTAGAATCACTCTTATACAAAATACTTCACCAAACGTCTTACTCCTTGTTTTTAAACTTATCTAATTCTAAATCGACTTTTTGCCTATAAACCCAAACTTTTACCTCCATAAATTATTTTTAAATTCTGTTTGCATCCTAACAGTTATTATGTATTGCAAATTGTAATTTTGTTATAACTTGCAAACTAATTGGCAAGGTGTACAATGTATTATAAACTAAATATTTAAACCGCTCTTTTTTCTTTTTTTCTTTTCACACTAATATCATTGCAAATTGCATATAGTTTTTTTGTCTATAAACCTAAAATTTTACCCTCCATTTATTGTTAAACACACACATACTTCCAAAAAGGGGTTTTTGCCAATAAACCCAAAAATTTTCCGCCAAATATTATTGAAAATCATGAATTTTAAATTCTGATTAATTATTTGCTACTTGGTGGAAATAATAATAATTGACAAATGCATGGGTTACACAGCTCATAAAATGATGAATTTTAAACTCTGTAAAATTATTTTTAATTCGGTTAAAATGAACAAAAAAAGAAAAAAAATCATGGGTTATAGCTCATGAATTTGTGAATTTTTAACTCCTCATAATTATTTGTCATTTGGTCGAAATGAAAAAAAGGGTTATAGCTCATCAAAAGCGTGAATTTTGAACTATGGTTAATTATTTGCCATTTTTTCAAAATGAATAAATAAATAAATATTGTTGGTAATATCTCATGAAAATTGTGAATATGAACTACGGTTAATTATTTAATCCTTGGTAGAAATAAACAAAACCAGACAAAAATCATGGGTTATAACTTATGAAATCATTAATTTTTAAATCGGCATATGTATTTGGTCAAAATGACCAAAATTGAACAAAAATTGTGGGTTAAAGCTCATGAAATCGTGATTTTTAAACTCTAATTAATTATTTTCTATTTTGTGAAAATAAACAAAAATGGACAAAATCGTGGATTTTTGCTCATGAAATCATGAATTGTGCACTCTACGTAATTATTTGCAATTTAGTCGAAGTGAACAAAATAGAAAAAAAATCATGGTAAATTGCTCATGGAAATCTTGAATTTTGAACTCCAATTAGTTACTTTCTATTTGGTGAAATCGAACGGAAATGGATAAAAATCATGGGTTAAAGGGTATGGAATTGTAAATTTTGAATGTCGCATGATTATTTTTCATTTGGTTGAAATGAATATAGATGAACAAAAATCGTAGGTTATTGCTCACGAAAGGCATGAATTTTAAACTCTAATTAACTATTTACTATTTTGTGAAAACAAAAAAGGGCATAAATCATGGGTTATATCTCCTAAAATCATGAATTTTAAAATGTACATAATTTTTTGTCATTTAATCAAAATAGGCAAAAATGAGCTAAAAATGTGGGTTATGCTTATGAAAATTGTGAATTTTGAACTCTGGTTAATTATTTCCTCTTTGGTGGAAACAAACAAAAGTGGACGAAAAACTGTGTGCTCATAAAATTGTGAATTTTAAACTTTGAATAATTATTTGCCATGTGGTCAAAACGACAAAAAGGAACAAAAGTCTTGGGTTATAGGTCATGAAAATCATGAATTTTGAAATCCAGTAAATTATTTACAATTGGATCAAAATGAATGAAAATAAACAAAAACTGTGGATTATTGCTCATGAAAGTCATGAAATTTGATCGCCGAATAATTATTTTCCATTTGGTGAAAATAGACATAAATGAGGCAAAAATACTAGGTTATAGCTCATAAAAGTGATGAATTTTGAACTCTGGTTAATTATTTATAATTTGGAGAAGTCGAAAGAAAATAGATAAAAATCATGTGTTATTGGTTTTTATCAAGTAGAAAATTGATTATTTTCTACTTGTTTAAATAAGCAAAAATGGATTGAAATCATGGGCTACAGCTCATGAAATGGTGAACTCTATAAAATTATTTTCAATTGGGTTGAAATGAAGAAAATTGAACAAAAACTATGGGTTATATCTCATAAAATTGTGAATTTTGAACTCCTCATGATTATTTGTCGTCTAGTTAAAATGAACAAAAACGAACAAACATTGTAGGTTATAGCTCATCAAAAGTGTGAATTTTGAACTCCAATTAATTATTTTCTTTTTGTTCGAAATGAACAAAAGTGAATAAAAATTATTGGTTATACCTCATGAAAATCATGAATATTGACCTACCTTTATTTATATACTACTGGGTAGAAAGGAACAGAGATGAAAAAATCACTGGTTATAGTTACTGAAATCGTGAATTTTTATCTTTGGTTAATTATTTGCTATTTGGTGATCACAAATGAAAACAGACGAAATCGTGGGTTAGACGAAATTGTGGGTTAGAACTCATGAAATCATTAATTTTAAACTCTGTATAATTTTTTACAATTTGGCTGAAATGAACAAAAATTATGGGTTATTGCTCATGAATATCGTGAATGTTCTACTCCGATTAATTACATGCTATTGGGTGAAAGCAATAAAAATGGGAAAAAATCGTATGTTAAAGCTCATGAAATCATGAATTTTCAACTTGAAATCTTTTTTCATTTGGTTGGAAAGAACATAAGTGAATAAAAATCATAGGTTACTACTCATGAGAATCGAGAATTTCGAACTCTTGTTAATTATTTTCTATTTGGTGAAAACAAAAATAAGATATAAATAATGGTTTATACGTTATGAAAAAATAAATTTTAGTAAATTTAAAAGTCCACGTAGTTCTTTGTCGTTTAGTCAAAACGAAAAAAATAAAAATTTATTTTTGGGTTATAGCTCAAGAAAATCGTGAATTTTGAACTTCGGTTAATTATTTGCTACTTGGTGAAAATGAATAAAAATGGACCAAAATCATGGGTTACAACGCATGAAATCGTGAATTTTAAACTCTAATATATTTTTGCTTTGGTTGAAATGAAAGAGAATGGACAAAAAACATGGGTTATAGCCCATGAAATCATGAATTTTGAATTCCTTATATTTATTTTTCATTTGATCGAAATAAACAAAACTTGTGGGTAATAGCTTATCAAAAGTGTGAATTCCAAACTCTAGTTAATTACTTGTCATTTTTCTGAAATAAATAGAAAGGAAAAAAATATTGGTTATATCTCATGAAAATCGTGAATATTGAACTCTGGTTAAATATTTACTACTTAGTGTAAATAAATAAAAATCTAAAAAAATCATGGGTTATAGCTTATGAAATTGTGAAATTTGAACTCCTCATAATTATTTGCCATTTAGTCTAAATAAACAATAACGAACACAAATCGTAGATTATAACTCCTGAAAATCTTGAATGTTGAACCGCGGTTAAATATTTGCTATTGGGTTAAAGCTAACAAAAATGGAAAAAATTGGGCCATAGCTCATGAAATCATAAATTTTGAAACATAAATAATTATTTATCATTTGGTCAATATGAACAAAAATCATGGATTATAGGTCAAAAAAATAATGAATGAACTCCAGTTAAGTATTTGCTATTAGCCAAAATGAATAAAAATGGACAAAAAATCATGTGTTACGGCTTTTGAAATAGGGAATTTTGAACTCCGAGTAATTATTTGTTATATGATCAAAACAAACTTAAATAAACAAAAATCATAGGTTAGATCCTAGAAAATCGTCAGTTTTGAACTCTGACTAAGTATTCGTTGTTTGATGAAAACAAATGAAAATATACAAAATTTGTTGTTATAGGTCATGAAATCGTGAAATTTGAAGTCCACATAATTATTTTTTGGTTTGTGAAATTGAACAAAAATTGTGGGTTATAGGTCGTGAAATTTTTGAATTTTGAATTCTGACTATTAATTTGCTATTTTGTTGAAATCAGTGGAAATTGATAAAAACTGTGGGTTACAGCTTATAAAATGGTGAATTTTAAACTCCACATAATTATTTGCTATTTGATCGAAACAAACATAAATGAATAGAAATTGGTGGTTATAGCTCATGACAATCTTGAATTTTGAAATCGAGTTAATTATTTGCCTTTTGGTGAAAATGAATAAAAATGGTCACAAATCATGGGTCTAAAATCGTGAATTTTGAAGTCTACATAATTATTGCCATTTGGTAAAAAAAAACTACAAAAATGAATAAGATTTGTTGGTTAAAACTCATAAAAATAATGAAAATTGATCTCCGGTTAATTATTTACTACTTGGTGCAAACCGCGAAAAATAGAAAAAATTTGTGGGTTATAGCTCATAAAACAGTCAATTTTAAACTCAGCAAAATTATTTTGAATTGGGTTAAAACAAATAAAAATGAACAATTTGTGAGTTGTAGCTCATGAAAATCCTAAAATTATAAAAATCTTAAAATTTAAGTCAGGTTAAATATTTACTCTTTGGTGAAAACGAACAAGAATGGACAAAGTCGTGGGTTATAGCTCATAAAATCGTGAATTTAAATTTTGCATGATTATTTACAATTTGGTCGAAACAAATAAAAATAAATAAGAATCATGGGTTATTGTTCATGAAAATTGTGAATTTTGAACTCTGACTAATGATTTGGTATTTGGTGAACAAAAATGAACAAAATGGACAAATTTGTGGGTTATAGCTTATTAAATTGTAAATTTTTAACTCTACATAACTATTTATGAATTGGTTGAAATGAACATAAATGAACAAAAATCATAAGCTATTGCTCACAAAATTCGTGAATTTTAAACTCCAATTAATTATTATTATTTGGTAAAAAGAGAAAAAAATTGTGAGTTATAACTTATTAAATCATGAATTTTAGAGTCCACGTAATGTTTTGTCATTTGGTCAAAATAAACAAAAATGAACTAAAAATGTGGGTTATAGCTCATGAAATTTATGAAATTTGAACTATGATTAATTATTTCTTCTTTGGTGGAAACAAATGAAAATGGATAAAACAATAGGTTATGTCTCATAAAATCATATATTTAAACTTAACAAAATTACTTGACATTAGTAAAAAAATGGACAAAAATCGTGAATTATAACTTATAAAATAGTGAATTTTTAAACTCCGCACAAGTATTTACCATTTGGTCGAAAAGAACAAAAATGAATAAAAATCGTTGGTTATATCTCAAGAAAATCTTGAATATTTAACTCTATTTAATTATTTCCAACTTGGTGCAAACAAATGAAATCAGATAAAAATCATGGGTTATAGCTCATTAAAATGTTAATTTTAAACTCTAAAACTTTATTTGCCATTAGGTCAAAATGACCAAAAATGGAAAAAATCATATGTTATAGTTTATGAAATCATAAATTTTGAACTGCGCATAGTTTTTTGCCATCTAGTTGAAACAAATAAAAATGAACAAAAGTGTGGATTATCGCAAATTATAATGTTAAAATTTTAACTCCGTAAAATTATTTTCCATGGGTTCGAACAAATGAAAAATGGAAAAAAAAACCATTGCTTGTAGCTCATGAAATCTAAAGTTTGAGCTTCAGCGTAATTATTTGCCATTAGATCGAAATGAAAAAAATTAGACAAAAAAATTGTGGCTTCTAGCTCCTAAAATCGTGAAATTTTAGCTCCAACTAATTTATTGTCGTTGAGTCGAAACAAACAAAAAATAGACAAAAATCGATTGTTATAGATCATAAAATTGTGAATTTTACACATTAAAAAATTATTTGACATGTGATCGAAGTAGACGAAAATTGATAAAAATAGTGGCTTCTAGCTCGTGAAAACATGAACTTTGAACTTGACGTAATGCCTTGTATTTATATCGAAACAAACAAAAATGAACAAAAATCATTGGTTATAGCTCCTAAAATCATAAATTTTGAACTCCACAAAATTGTCTGTCACTGAGTCGAAACAAACAAAAATAGACAAAATCATGGATTATAACTCACGAAACTATAGATTTTTAAACTCCATATAGTTATTTGTCATTTTTTTAAATGAACAAAAACTGTGGGTTATAATTCATGAAAATTATGAATTTTTAACTTGGCATAACTATTTATCATTCGGTCGAAACGAACATAAATGAAATAAAATCATGGGCTTTAACTCATAAGGATCATGAATTTTTTACTCTTGTTAAGTAATCTCTACTTGGTGCAATTTAACAAAAAAATGGACAATAATCTTAGATTACAACTCGTGAAATGTAAATTTTAAACTTCGTAAAATTATTTGATATTGGGTTAAAATGAATCAAAACGGACAAACTCATGGGTTATATCTAATGAATTCATGAATTTTGAGGCATGCATAATTATTTGGGAAAAATGTGCCGAGGCCCCTAAAGCAGAAACATCATGTGACCCAGCCCCTTGTATTCTCTCCCATGTGGATAGGCCCCAAATACACACTGTATTTGTGGCGAGGCCCGAAAGGATCAGATTTGTAAAAATGGAAAGACGA
>JBAKGM010000326.1:8655315-8665638 GCA_037177215.1 Asparagus racemosus | reverse complement strand
ATTTGTACTTATCGGGGCCTATCCACATGGGGGAGAATACAAGGGGCTGGGTCACATGATGTTTCTGCTTTAGGGGCATCGGCACATTTTTCCCTAATTATTTTCTATTTGGTCGAAACGGACAAAAATGGACAAAACTCTAACATTGCGCAAATAGCTCATCCCATTGGAATCCTCGAGCACCAAGCTCATGGGCACACGCTTAATCGAGATCCTCCTCTCCTGCTAATCGAGATCCGACGAGAGCCACGCGACGGACGAGGGCGGGGTTCGAAGCAAGGACAACCAGGAACTCGGTGGAGCCGTAGGTGGAGGAGGAGTCCCTGCCGGGGTGAGCTCGAATCGGACGGTGCGGACGGGCTTGATGATGGGCATCTCAAGGGGCTGCTCGTCCTCATCCATGACTATGGTTTCGGCAACCTCGCAGTAGACCTCGTCGGCAAGTGGGGTAGTACTCCTTGTCCTCAGCGAGGACAAGCTGGGAGGAGGTGGGGTCGGTGTCCATGTCATCAGCAGGGATCAGGGCGGAGCCGTTGGGGGCAGCAGCGAGGGGGGATTCATCGTCGAAGCGGGTGGCCGAGGGGAGGGAGAGGGGGCGGCGGCTGCATCGGTGCCGGAGGGATCACGAAGATTGAGGGGTCATTCTAGCGGTTTCCAGAGAGAGTCGGTGAGAGATTTATGAGAGAGTCGGTGAGAGATTTTAAGAGAGACTGTGAACAGTCCCATGGGTTTTCTGTGTGGTGCATAGAGACTGATTAACAAGCTCTAAACATAAGTACTCCCGTGTGATTTAAAACTCGTATTTTGTAAAATCGACATTTTTTTTGTCAGCCTTGGTGAGCTGGCAAAAGAGAGGTCGATTTTTCTAAATATTTATAAAACGGTTGTTTTTGCTCAATATTTATATAAAAAAAAGGTTTCTTTCAAAAATTTGTCCTTATGAAAATCGTGAATCTACAACTCCAGTTAATTTTTTGCTATTTGGTGAAAGTGAAAAAAATGGATAAAAATTATGGGTTATAGCTCATTAAATCGTGAATTTATAATTCCACATAATTATTTGTCATTTGGTCTAAACGAACATAAATAATCAAATATTATAGATTATATCTCATGAAAATCGTGACTTCTGGATTATGGTTAATTATTTGCTGTTTGATTAAAGCAAACAAAAATGGACAAAAAGTCGTGGATTATAGCTCATGACATTTGAAGTTTTGTATTTCGCATAATTATTTTTTATTTAATCGAAAAGAACAAAAATAAATAAAAATCTTAGGTTATAGCTCATGAAATTGTGTTCAGTTAATTATTTGCTAATTAATGTTAATGAACGGAAATGAATAAAAATCGTAGGTTATAGCTCATGAAATCATAAATTTGAACCCCACATAATTATTTATCATTTGATCGAAATAAAACGATGAATAAAAATTATGGGTTATAACTCAGGAAAATCATGAATTTTCTCCGCAGGTTAATTATTTGCTACTTGATGGAAACGAGTGAAAATGGATAAAATTCGTGATTTATAGATCATAAAATGGTGAATTTTGAATTCCACAAAATTATTTTCAATTGGATTGAAATCAACACGCTGCTTATTGCTCATGAAATTGTGAATTTTGAACTCCACATAGTTTATTCTCACTGGGTCGAAAGAAAGGAAAATGAACAAAAATCATGATTTATGGCTCATGAAATCGTTAATTTTAAACTCCCCACAATTATTTGCCGTTGGGTCAAAACAAATAAAAATGGACAAAAATTGTGGCTTCTAGCTCATGAAAACATGAACTTCGAACTTCGCTTAATTTCTTTGGGTCGAAACGAAAAAATGGATAAAAATTATTGGTTATAACTCATAAAGTCGTGAATTTTAAAATCCATAAAATTATTTGCCATTGATCGAAACGAATGAAATGGACAAAAATTATGAATGATAGCTCATGAAAACATGAATTTTAAACTCCGTATAATTATTTGTCACTTGGTAGAAATGAACAAAGATCATGGGCTTACAGCTCATGAAAATTGTGAAGTTCAAACTCTGTTTAATTATTTGATGCTTGATGAAAACAAACGAAAACGGACAAAAATTGTGGGTTATAACTCATAACTGTGAATTTTAAATTGCAAGAAACAAATAAAAATGAATAAAAAACCGTGAGTTATAGCTCATAAAATTATTAATTTTTAACTCTGCCTAATTATTTTTCATTTGGTCAAAACGGAAAAATGAAAAAGCATTGTGGACTCTTAAAATCATGAATTTTGAACTGTGAGGTATTGTTTGCTTTCTGGTCAAATTTCTTAATTTTATAATTTTCTATAACTTTCTCTAGATGTTTATAGGCAGTGTATATTTTCAACCAAATGTTTAACCCAATTGTTTTGCTTCTTTCACATGTTATTATCATGAAATTATAGATGGGTTTTTAACATATTAACCTAAAGTTCTATCCCTATTAAAATTTATAATCATCCACCTTCAAAATTGATTTTTTGTCCATAAATCAAAAAAATTTGCACCCATTTACTTTAAAACGTATCCATTTCCAAAATCACTCTTTAGGCACAAAGATACTCAACAGAATTTTTTTTAACTCACTTTGTATTTTAACAACTCGATATACAGTGTAAATTACTATATTTTGTTATTACTTATAGTTTTTCATAAATAATTAGATATATGGTGTATTTCAAACTAAATACTTAAATAAATCTTTTAGTTGTTTTCATACAAATGTTAGGACATCGCGCTGATCAATTTTGCTCGTTAGGTACTAAAATTCAAGGAGAGCAGATACAAGAATGCCGTATCTCAATGCAACAGTTGAAAAACATATCAAATCACTGCTGAATGAAAAAAATAAGAACAGAATTTTGCATATCAACATAAAAAGTCCAGAACAACTTCATTCATTAAGCATTCAAAGGGCATTGCCTTCAACCAGCTTAGAAACTTTGACTGGAAGTTTCGTTTCTGTACAAACCATTACATGACACAAATTCACCTTAAAAGTAGGGGGAAATGCAATGGTGAACAATTCACCTCTACCAAGAGAACATAACTTCAATGTCTAACACCTACTTCATGAATTACAATGCACATGTACAGAATGTACAGAAGAGAGATGAGGGCAGATATCAAAGCTTAGCATGTTACCCGACACCTTCAAGGCTTGAAGCCGCCCTCTAGAACGCACAAATAACATTAACTTTGCTGATTTTTTTTTCCTTCTCTTTTTTCTCTTTTTTTTTCTTCTTTTTTCATATATTGCATGTATGAACACTAAGCAAACAGAAATGTCTGTTATAATAATACAAGTTTGATGCCTTCCATTACTCGTTATAGTAGTTAAAGCCGACTCCAACAGAATATTAATTCCCAAGGAGTGCATTCCATACACGCTGAGGATAGACTTGTCCGGTAGTATGTCAGCAATCCAAAAGGTGCCAATCAGCCAGTTTCACAGATATCTGAAAACAAATAGAAATAAAGAAACGGCATCAGATAAGTAAAACGAATTGAGTGTAAAATTTTGTAGGATCTTCAGAAAAAGTATACCCTCTTCAGAGAAGGCAAATACACCTCCTAGCATGTCATCACTGTCTCCAACTTCTTCCTGTTTTTCTTTTCCACAGTGAATGCTGCTGCTGTTTGCATCTATAACAGCTCCAGTTGACTCACAATAATCATCGACCTCTGATACTTTACAGTAGCCTTCATGGAAATATTGTGGAAACTCTAATGAATTATGTGAATCGGCATTTTCACTGTGTTCCAAGTGACCGTTGGACATGCATGCATTTGAGACTTCACTGTTCATGCTGCTGCTAGAAGAGTGAGCATCTGCAGCAACTGATCTACTAGTATTTTCTGAGGAGGATAATCCATTAATCATGGAACCATCCATGAGAGAATTGGCACTGGAGTGTTTAGACTGAAAAGAGTTGCAATCTTCAGCAGAGTGTTTGCTCGGCATCCTCACAGTGCTTTGATCCCCTCCTTTGCAGTGCACCATTGGGGTAGAGCTTTGGATGGAATCTTGGGGAAATGGTTTTTCCATTGGAACAGGTTTACAAAGCCCTGGCAGACAGACTCCATCAATCTCTAGAAAATTTGCTGTGGTGCTCGACAACCCTGCAATAAACAGTAAGTAATTGGAATTAGTTGTGAAGAGTATAGAAGGTTGCATGGACTATTTAGGACACAAGATTAGATAAAATTTCTCTCTCTTACCATCATCTGATCCAGCTTTTAGAGATGCTGATTTAGAATGGTCAGTACAAGAGGAATGCTTAATGAACTTATCTCTGGTGTCTGATAATGCAGCCTCACATTGTCCTGCAGCATGACCCCTGCAAGAAGCATTGTTAATGATGAACAAAATCAACAGAAAAATATGAGAAAGGACCATGATGCTAGATCATTATTTGTCGGTCGACTATAGAGGTCGACTATAGAGGGATATGGAAGAATAGGGCATATGTTTTCAAAAATGGGAACTGTTTACTCACCCACCTCAAATTATCTATTAAGATTTAAGAATATTTCAATGTGCCTCAAGAGCTGTCCCTATCAAAATAACTGAGTGGAGATCTCAAGCGCCGGTGGTTCGATCTGCGTCTCTGGTTTTGTTAGAAACTTCTAAAACTCGAACAAGGCTGTGGGTGTAGCATAGAGGGCGTCACAATAATTTTCTCTATTATTTCAGTAACGGTTCCACTCAGGTCTCTGGACAGGCAGATAGATAAATAGATAAATAGATAGAAAGTGCAGTTCCATCACTTATCCTTGTGTTCTCTAGAGTCCTATGCATTTTCCCTCCCCTGCTATATGATTACATACTCAATATGGAATTGTTGCACACTTGTACAACATTATTTAGAGACAAGTGAAGATGGGTTCAGGGTGTAAAAAACATGAAAAATTGAGTCGAGCATGTGAAGCCCATGGCGTTCCAAACTGTGTCAAGTCAGAACTTGAGGACTCCCAAGAAACACAAAATTATGATTTTGTGATAAAACTGTTGGCACTTTATTGCTAATGATTTTAGGAGTACATCTTGTGTTCAATCATCAAGAAGTTGAGTCCACAACTTCACCTGAAAGACAGTTCGTAAGGAATTTTATTAGAGTTGTAAATAGCAATGCAGATAGCAAGAGGATCTGATAGTCAATGTCTTCAATAACTTAATGAATCGAGCAGAAGTAAAGGATGATGAAAGTAACATGTTCTAGAACACGGAAATAGCAGCAATGATGGTTGGTAGGAAGACTAGGCCTTTTCAGGGAATAGATTATCTATAAGATACTCACCAGGTATGAGTATAATTAACCTGCCTATCCGTGGAGAGAGTGACACTCTAATGAAAGGTTGGAATGTGAGTAAACATTAATCATGACTACCATATTAAGGAAGGAAGGTCGAGTTGTGCTTAAGCCAAGCATGAAATCTTAGTTTCCCAAAAGTCATACACTAAGCACAACTTTAAGAATATTTACAAAACCAATCAAACTGCAGCAAATACAGACTAGTAAATGCTTTCACAGACAGGTAAATGTTTTCAATAATTCAACTCTTACAATTACAGCTAATCCAAATTTTGCATAAACCTTAAAACTCATCGACAACACCTCTTCAGCTCTGCTAGGATTTTATTTCATCAACTAAAGCCTGGGGACTGACCTTTGAGAGAGAAAAAGTTAACCTTTTAATGTAAGCTAGAATTGGTTATATTAAATGGTCTTCAGCATAACAAATCTTATGTTGTTTCTATTAGCATATTGTTCTCGAAAAAGAACAGCCACATGAAGCCAGTTAATACACAGAAAATTCTGAAATAACAAAAGAGCCTAGAGGAATCTGGACAAAGCTTCTGTAACTTGTACTTGACTAACACTCTTAAGTTAGATGCAGAGGTAATTTCATCAGAAACTCAAGAGCTGTGATGAAGAAAATTGAAAGAAAAGAGAGAGCCAAACAAGAAAGGAGGTATGATTTTGTTTAAAAATGCAACATGAAAGCATACTAATCAGCTGAAAATTCTTCCTTTATGTTTCCATAACTAACTTAAAAAAGTAAAATATATTCAATCAAATTATATACTTAATCACCCAAATAACCAAGGTGAAACTTAATGCTGAGTCGTAGATAGAGAAAGAGTTGGTGCTGAAAAGTTTATTAGAGTTTTCAACCATTCCGCTATCGAAAAAAAAAGTCATTCATAAAGTCCTCTAACCAAAAAGAAGAGGAAACAAGATTGAAACTCCTTGCTACAGTTGAAGGTGTAGATAGAAATTTAAATTCCAGAAGGCCATTCCGGAAATTCCAAGCCGTTCCAAAGCAAAGACAGGAGAAGTAGATCTTCAGAACAGCATTAGTAACTTTCTACCCCTTTAATATGATATGGAGCATTTTTGGGGTTTCTCATAACCACGTGACAAATTTTTAAGATCCTTTAATACTTAAAAACTTAAAGCGTTAAGTTGTTACATACTCCTACTTTATGTCCAATTTCACGCTTAAAGCCTTCGCCAAGCTTTCATTTGGTTTAGCCCCTAGGGGGTTACACCAGCTTCTTCAACGAGGCTAGAATCACTAGATTATATAGTAGGGAGCTACAAAATTCATTTGGTTAAGGAACTGCCCACAAACCATTGATGACAGTGCTTCCAAATCAATATGTAATAACTAAAAGATAGACCATAGGTTTGTACAAAATCCCCAATGAAACAAGCTCACTTCTACCTGCTGGCTCTCAACATGGTTTAGATCAAAGTTCATCCAATGTGAATAAGAGATGGATCCCGGTGGTTCTTTGTTTCCGAATACCCCTTAAGTAATCAGATCAACTCATCCATTGAATGCATTTTTCCCCACAATCGAATAAGTTTGACTGCTCATGTGTGGTCTATAAATGACGTAACTGTGTAGTTGGAAGTTAGCATATTGCCTGGGAAAACAGAAACCAATATGCTACAAACTAATGAAGACAGTGTCATCAACTCAATCCATAAAGCAGAATATTATATTCCCACATAAATATGATATTCATGTAATGTACCCCACTAGAGTACTCACAAGAAATAAAATGAAATTTTTATTCAAAAAAGATTTAGCAAAAACATACCATATCACAAAACTGGATAAGTGACTTTCAGCAAGCAAAAAGAGCTAAAATTACATCTTACCTTTCACCCCAAAATGACTGGGGCCTGTGAAATCGCTCAAACACGGGCAGCAAATCCTTCCGCCTTATTTCAACCTCATGTAATGGTATCTTTTCGATTTCCACCTCTCCGCTGGTACAATCAATAGCAGATTTCCCAGTATCCCCAGATGGAACCATCACATAGAAACATATCTAAAATTTTAAACCACAGAAGACATGATTAGCTTTAAAGGAAGAATTGGCTGTAAGGAAATGAAAACTATACAGAGGAAACGGGAATACTTTGGATTTTTGCCATATAGGAACCCTCCCTGAGTAAACCTGCACTTCTGCATTGGAGAGGTACAAGTGTGGCCTTCCGTTACTCTTTCCAAGCTCTCTTCCGGACACATGATTGGAAGATGAACTGGAGGAAGTATCACTGTCTTCACAGTCAGATGTATCCATAACTGTCTCAACTTGGGGTCGACTATCAAAGAGAAATCTGGATATATTTTCCTCCCTTTCAGGCCAGTTGGACCTTCTGCAGACATCCCACCATTGAACAGGTTCAGCATTCACATGATCATCATCTTGAAGTTGCAAAAGAGAACCAGGACTGGTTCTTGAGCTGATATCTGTCAGCTCTGCACCAGTAGATGGTAGTAGTTCGTGTTGAATCAAGTGACCAGATGGGGAGTAGATTAAAAGATGCTCTAAAGAATTGGCCTTAGAGTGCACTGTCTGCATACGGTGGTATATAGAATTGTGGAAAACAGCAGCCATAGCACCTGATGGTACAGGCACCTTTCCTGCTGCAGTGGCAGCAACATTGCTGACTGTATTTAACCATCCCGAGTTAGAATTTTTTATTCGGCTAACTACAGAAAGTGTCATAGGTGATGGAGGTGGGAGAAACTGTTGATCCATCACATAAGATGAAGCCGACCACCATGGCAATGTAAGAGTTGGGATGAGGGATGGCCCATCACTATGAGTACTTAGTTGCTGAAGACTGGCATCACCGCCAAAAGGAGACAACACAAATATATGGCAGGTACCTCTAGATGAAACAATTGCTATCCACTGACTAAAATTACTAAAACAGATGTCCTGTATCACCTGGAGTGTAAGATATTGACAAAAGAAAAAAGAATCAACAAAGAGAATTCAAGCTACAAATTTTCAGCTGAATAGAATATATTCTTAGGTGCCTTACAGCGGTTGTTAATCCACGATACAGCTTGTAAAGATGAACATGTGATGAAGCCCAATCATAACGTACAGATCCTGAAGCATTCGGTACACAGGTTGGCATAATCCGGAAGACATTGATATTGTGTCCGTGTACTGAAGCGGTTACCAAAAGAGTGCCACTAGGATCAAAACATAAAGCAGATACTGGACTGGTATGAGCCCTAAATTGGGAAATGACTTCCTTGGAAACGAAATCTTTGACAACAACCTGGAGAAAATCATTACGAGTAAAACATAAGCCATTTCATTTATTTGGAAATGTACTAAATACATATTAATTCAGCTTTTGACAAATTAAAGAAGCTATCTACTCGAGCATCTCTGTATGCTCCTGTTGTAGAGAGGGAGTATATGTACAAAATAACTATTTGAAACTAACCATCCCTGCATTATCAGCTTCAACTGGATGGCTTGTTGATGGTACCCTTCCAAACCTCTTACTCGAATTTGATGACAAGGGAGAACTAGAACCATCGGGCAGGCGCTCTTGGCAGTACTTTGACAAGGTTCTATACCCCATATCACCAAGATTCAGTATTCCAGCCGCCAAATGCTTACTTGATTCCATTGCATAACGAGCAACTAAACTCCCATTTCCTGGCGAAGTTGACGGGCTAACACCAGGAGATGGTGTCAAGTTCTGTGGACTGAGGCGTCCTGTGTTTGACAACAAAGGATTATTCGAAGCATAAGCTAACCACCTTGGACCAACAGCCATCGGACCATAACCAATATTGTCCCCAACTGCTCCTTGCAAGGGATATGTCAGCACGCTGAACTTATTTTCAAGAGTATTTGCATCAAAGCAGTAAATCTGCAAATAAAACATCAATCTGTTACTAACATTCAAATGTCTAATATAGGCCGCCATTATGCAGTAGTGTTTTATCAAATAAGTAATTCTGGTGCCTACTTGTGCAGCAAGTGCTACAGCGACTATGCGGGGACTGCATCGAACCATATACACAGCAGAGCGGAATCTGAGAACATGCACATAATTATGAGATTTCAGTGAGTAGAACCGAACAACTGTAGGAGTAGTGATGCAGTTTTCAGGTTGAAGTTCACTAGAATTATCTCTGATCAGTGCACTCAGACGGCCACCTTGGACCATACCCGAGCCATTGGTGTCATCACCAGCAACAACTAACAGCAAAGGATGTGATGCCCTAAATCCTTCGCTTGTTTCTGACCTAGCTGGAGTGGGTTGCATTTGTAAATATGTAACAGGACCATCACGCTTTGACACCATTTCACAGACATTAGATGAATCCTCAACATCAAGTACTTGGAACCCATTAATGTAACCAAGCAATAGAACATGCTTGAAGGAAGATGGCCCAAGCTCTAGCTTATCAAAACCAGCCCATAATACCTGTTCATGTAAAAGCACATCAGTGTAGAATACAATCAAAACTTAAAACTACAGCACTTCTAATGAAAGCAGAAACGTGGTCTAAAAGATTTAAAACCAGCAGTATTCAAACAAAATATATGACATTTAACATTTGCAGAACCATGAGAAATTAGGTGCTGTTTGGAAGAGGGTTAAGAGAGGAGGATTAAGCAGAAGGGTTGACTTAGTTAACCCCGCGCGAGGGATTAAAAGTAATTTAATTCTGTTCGGATTTGATAGTCAAAATGAAGGGTTTAAGTTTTTTATGTTTTGCAAATAAAAAAGGGTTAAGGAGGTTAGTTGCCATAAATATATTAAACAACCTCCTCGAGCTGATTTGTTAACCCCTCTAAATTAGGGGTTAACTAATTCTAACCCTTGTAAAGGGTTTGTTAGCCCTTTGACCAAATTAACCAGTTTGGAGACTTAAGAAGGGGAAAAACCCCTTCTAACACTTCTCTTCACCCACTGCCAAATGGGGGCTTAAGAGTATAGTTCAGTCTGATAGGT
>JBAKGM010000326.1:8603930-8615394 GCA_037177215.1 Asparagus racemosus | reverse complement strand
AGACGGAATATAACTCAGCAGCTTCTCTCAGGAGATAACGCTTCCGCGGCGTGTGGGCGTGAACTCTGCGCCCAACAGATTTTAATATCAATATGTACTCGATACAAAAAAAGCAAATTTCTTGAAGCTACATTGAACAGATTCTTGCAGATTTCTTCATAATTTGGAATTTTGAAGGAGGATAAATGAAGGAAACTTTGTATGCATCTTGACATGATATGCTATAAGGTGTAGACTACTGCAGAATCTGTCTAACATAAATGTTAATTAGTTGTGATTTTATGGACACAGGAATTCTCAATGGAATCTGGTACAAACACTTGCAGTTAGTTAGGATATAATTAAACTTGTATGCAGCCCTTTTTTCACTGTTAATCTTCATACCTTGACTGAATGCCCACGCCTCAGAATTTTGATATAATGCTTATTTTACCTAACTGAGAGTGCCATTCTTGAAATACACACGAATTGCTAAACGCCCAGTCATCTTTAACCAAATTGCATGAAATTATGATCATATTAAGTTTGAAATAATTAAAAGAATACTTTTTTCTCTTGGAAAAATAATACCAAAGAGGTAGCGGTATTCATTATCTATTAGTGCTTAGGCATCATAATCAAACAATTATTATACTTTCTTGGAGTAAAAAAAAAAGATTTTAATGCTTAAATGATTTATGCTTCCAGGTTGGATTTTCTTCACCAGGCCAAGATGGAATTTTGCATGACTTTAACCTTTCTTTGTCTGAGGTAGTTATTCATTCCAGACTGCATGCATCATTATAGAGTCAGCCAGTGATTAAAGTATATGGTGTAAATACATATTCTCACATATTCATAATATCCAATTGCCTGTTGCGGTACTCTGTTGTCAGCTCAGTATTGACTATTGGAGCAATGATAGGAGCAATAATGAGTGGGCATGTCACAGACATAATTGGCAGAAAACATGTATGAATCTTACACTTTGTTTTCAATTCAACCTGTATCAACAGAGCATGAATTTTAAGCCAACAGTAGACACTAAATCTCGACAATTCTCATGTACTTAGTAATATTTTTTGTGTGCAGGCAATGGCAGTATCAGATATATTCTGTATCATGGAATGGCTTGCCATAATATTTGGGAAGGTTCAACACCCCTCTCCCTTTAAATCCTCATACACATCGAATATTTGATCGATAGACTAGTAAAAAGAACATAGAAAACTAATTCCATTTTACTTGTCAGTTAGTTTTCGTTCAAAGTTTTTATGTATAACCCTTTTATTATATGATCTCTGTGCTAATATGAAGAATTCTTGGTGGCTTGATCTTGGGAGGCTCTCAGTTGGGTACGGAGTCAGGCTTTTTTCAAATGTGGTTGGTGCAAAAAATTCTCTTATGTAGTTCATGCATGGGTTTTAATTCATATAATTGTTTGCATATATCATCTAATCTTTAATAAAAATGATGCGATACTTAAGCATCTATATAAAATTTTTACAATTTATTCTGAAACATGTACTGAGAAAGAAAAGTATCATGGATTGGTTTAACAGGTGGCCAATACACACAGCAGAAAAAAACACCAAAGGATCTCAGGGGAGGATGTACAGCCGTTAATCAGGTGGGAACAAAGAAAATATTTTATACAATTTGTTTCATTTTGTATCTTATGTGAATGTATTGTACCACATGCAGTTGATGGTATGTGGTGGAGTATCTCTTGTGGAACAGTTTAGGCTTGGCGTACCATCGCACTTATAGGTATATATAGTTCATAGTTTCCTCTTCTGCGTGTATTTCATTATTTATATAATCTTTTATTATTTACTTATTTATTACGAAATTTGAGGTAGATTGCATGCAGCCTTGCTATATACAGATTTTCATCGACAAGGAAAAGGAATAAATAAAAACTAATTCTGGAGTAGAGAATAATAAACTGAAAAGAGACACAACTTAGTTAATAAATATGTCCTCGAAGGGTCTTATAATAAACTCAATTCGGTTCTTTGATAATATACTCTACATTCAGTAAACTAAACTATTAAGTGAATTTATTAAAATTTCTTTTGCAGGAGCTCCTCCATGTATAATACTACTTGTTGGACTTGTTCTACTTCCAGAATCTCCTAGATGGCTGGTAACTGTCATACCAAAAAATTATTTTAATGCTAAATTTTATGCATTATCTATCAATGTCTACATAGTTATCGTGTCAACAACAACAACAACAACAAAAACAAAGCCTTTATCCCAAATGTTTGGGGTCGGCTACATGAATCCTATTCTTCCATTCCATTGACATCTCCTCCGTTAAGTTAAACATAATTATCGTGTCAATAGAACTAAAAAACGTTTTATGCAGGCAAAGACTGGTCATGATAATGAGTTTCTATCAGCACTACAGAGGCTCCGCGGCAAGGATTTGATATTTACGAAGAGGCTGAGGAGAGTAAAGTACTAAATCCTTAATGTAAAAGATAATAATCTATGCAACATTATGAAGCTGACTCAATCTATTTATATCAGGAATTCACAAAAGCCCTTGAAAGCCTCCCGCAAGACAGGATATTGGACATGTTTCAGAAGGGCTACCTTCGTGCAGTCATTGTAAGTACTGCATATTAAGTATCATTTTACTGGCTTCCTATAAATATTTAAATCATATTCATCGGTGAAAAAACCAGGTTGGAGTTGGACTAATGGCGTTTCAGCAATTTGGCGGAACTACTGGGATTGTCTACTATGCCAGCGAAATATTTGTATCAGCGGGTAAACTAGGAAATGTTTCCACAAACACCTTCAGATTTTTGCTAAAATCTTTTTATGTTGAAAGTAAACAGGTTTCTCATCGGGCAGTACGGATACCACAGCAATGGCTATTCTTCAAGTTCCAATGACTGCAGTCGGCGGTTTCTTAATGGATAAATCTGGAAGGAGACCACTCTTATTGGTAAAATGACCGAGAGAAGAACCAGTCAAAGTATTTTTTTCCCCAACATATGCCTAATCTACTCTAAGAAAATGTTGGAAGATTTACAGGTTTCAGCATGTGGAACGTGCCTAGGCACTTTGTTGGCAGGCGTCTTATTCATCTTGCACGCTTCTTCTCAATCACAGTTGAAACCAATACTGGCTTCGCTGGGCATACTAGTAATTTTCTTCATGCATTTTAAGATTTTTTTGTGGGGGGTTAATTGCGGATAGACCACATTTACCATTTACCAAAGTACGGAGAAACTCTCTTCAAGAGACAAAAAAAGTTCACTCAAGGGGTCTATCTACACCAATAGGACTATAGGGGTCTACCCGCAATTAACCCTTTTTTTCATTGCTTAATGAAGCTAACTTTTTCGTGTGAGAGTAGGTGTTTGTAGGCTCTCTTTTTCTGGGAAGGGAGGCAAAACCATGGATTATCATGTCTGAGGCGAGTATTTTGGTTTATATTAACAGCAGTAAGAACAATACATCGCAGTAGTCATTTTGGTTCAGATATTTCCCATCAACATGAAAGGATCTGCTGGAAGCCTCGTGACGTTAATGAACTGGTTCGGTTCTCGGGCTTTATCAAATGCCTTCAATATTATGATGTCCTGGAGCTCATCAGGTGATGATTGTCAATTATTGCCCTAGATAATGTAATCAGTTATTCCTTTTATTAACAGCTTGTTCTTTTACTCCTTTCTGCAGGTACATTTTAAATTTTCGTGTGCGTTTGTGGTCTTTCCGTCGTGTTTGTGAAGATGATGGTGCCAGAAACCAGAGGGAGAACCCTGGAAGAGATACGGACCTCGATAAATTCCTTCAAACAAGATAAAATCTGAGCTGATCGAAATCCTCGCTTAAATAGTGGGCAAGTGACAGAGTCCTAATATCTTTACATCTATCCCTTACATAAGTTGGATGATGAATTGGTTAATCACCTTCTGCGTTTATGTCAATTTGGCTATTTGGAGGCATTTTACGCACATATGTCATATGTGGAAGTTTGGTCATTTTCACAGGGTGTTAATGTGCACGAGACATCCCTGTATATTAGTTGTGCAACAAACAATGGCAACTTTTATAATATGAAATAATAACTCTCACCTCAATTTCAAAATTCTGGTGTAGCGACAGAGTGCTTTGACATAATACTAAAGTGGCCTGTGTTCAAATCTCGCCGATCGTGAATTTAAAATGGAGCCTAAACAATTGGGCACCTCTGCGTGCACCTCAACTTTGGAATTTTGGTATAGCGACGCAGGCTTCTGACAACAACAATAGAATTTTCAATAATTTGACATCCAGCAACTCCTAAATATAACATCCACTTATAACTATTGATGTTCTAACCTTACAAGAGCATCTAGGGAGAAAGCATACCGATTGATTAATTAAGTAGAGTTTGAGAAGAATAGCTAGCCCTTTTTGGCAAGTGGAAATATAATGTAGAATTCATAAATAGAAACCTAAAGGTTTAGCGAGGGAGCGAACTCGTAGAAGTCCGTTACCAACCGCCAAACTCCAACTTCCACCACGTGTCAACCGTCCAATGGCCCATTTCCGACAAACCTTCACCTACAAAATCCACCGTGAATTCTCCACAAACTAGTCCATAAAAAACGAAAAAAACCAGCAAAAATAAACAAAAAAAGGAAAAATAAAAAAGGAAAAGAAGAAGAAGAAGAAAAAGGATCCTCCGAAAGGAGGAAGAAAATAAAGAAGAAGAAAGGGGAAAATCAAAGCAGATAGCGCGTCAAATTAAGCCCTTTCTTTCTCTTTAAATCGCCCAAGAAAATTTTAAAAACCCTGAAAATCCAAAAAAAAAAAAAAATTGAATTTTTGTATTACCATGGGGACCGAGATCTTGCATCCGCAGGATTGCTTAACGCGCCACCTCCGAAAGCCTCACCTGCACCCAAATCCTAACCCTAATCCTCACGCGAAGGATTTCAAGAAGAGGCGATCGAGATCCAGATCGCCGAGATCAGCGAAGATCATGGGCCAAGTCACGATCTTGAAGCGAGGGGAATCGCTCATTTCATCGAGGATCGAGTCGTTGATATCGGATCCGAAAGTTTTCGGGTTGGGTCGGTTAGGACCGGATCCGGATCGGATTCGGGTCGTGGCTTACGCAGGATCCGCGTTCTCGAGGTCGCCGCCGCCGGGGTCGCTGCCGCTGCCGAGTTTTTCGAGGAGGAAGGAGGAGGGATCGTCGGTTGTGGATCAATCGGCGACCAAGGATTTGAGGCGATTGCTTCGGTTGGATTGATTTGGATAGTTGTTTAATAAATTTATGGGGATTTAAGGGGAGAACGAAAAACAAAAAAAAGTGATTTTTATGTTCCTTATCTTTCTCTTTGGATCGGTTTCCGTATGTTTTTTAGAGCGGGAATTGTTGGATTTAAAATTTATGCGTGAAGGCTTAAATTGAATAACTTTGTTTACATCTAATGTTAATTGAATTATGTAAATATTTATCTGATAATCTTGTTTTTCTGTTTTCTTGGCTGGTTGATGATGCTCTTTTTTTTTTCCTTCCTCTTTCGGGCATATGCAAGTTATGGATAAAACAATTTGTCAATTATGAAGTCTATTCGGGAATATGAATCGGGTACTTCTTCGAAAAGTGTGAACCAGAGAGTTAAAAAATAATAAAAATAAAATAAAATAAAATAAACACTTTTGAAGAGAGAATCATCTTGAAGAATTATCTTCCAGTTTAGTTGTTTTGGTGTTCCGATAGATACTTCTTTTGATATTTGGTTTTCTTTTGTCTTATTAATCCATTTTATTTTCACATAGAAAAGAGAGAGAGCTATTCAATCAAGTCGGAATGTCAAGTTTTTTTATTTTTGGTATGAATAAATAATAAGCAATCAAGGCGTCTCATTGTGAACATTCATTCCCAAATAAAGTGAATGAATGAGATGCGGGAAAGAGCGTAAAAGGTATTGTATTTGATACACGTAAATGAAAAGTAAGAATGAGCATTTCATTCCTACCAATTATTCAATTCCCACCCATTACTGGTGGATACCTTATTCATAAATAGAATTTCGACTATTCTCATGGATGCCTATGCTCATACGTCACAACGATATCACGAGATGTTATAAACTTCCTCATCAGCAAACCTCCACAGAAGTCATTATTAGCCTCCTAGATATTGTCCTATAATGGAACCCAACCCACAAAGAAGAAAAGTGAGATGAAGCAAATTTGGTATCATTGCCTAAGTAGCAATTAATCCTGGTTTACATAATAAAGCTGATGCAGCTACATATTTAGCTTGATCCAACTGATCAAGCAACATAACTCGTAAAAATGCACATAACCATCACTGAGCTTTGACACCGGCCATTTTAAGAAGTTGAACATAACCTGTATTCATCAGATTTTGATAAGTTTTTTTTTTTAAACAACAGATCAAAAAATATTTTCAACAATTTCGAAAAGGTTACTATTGTGAGCTCAGAGATTCTGCAATTACGCTGTAGCGTATACCATATAGTAAATATTGCAGACATAGCTGATGGTATTCTCAGAACTCTGCATTCGACATAAAAGGTTCAAAATTCAGACGCCAGCTGAACATTGAAAGGGCACACAGAAGCATTGCCCAAATTTGTCACCCAAAACTGTAAAATACACATCTCTAGTAACAATATGATCCATCAATCTCTAGGCACCACCAACATACTATTTTAAAAAAACTACTATAAAAGATACAGAAGAGCAATTAATCAAAGCTTGTTTCTGCAGATAACAAAGATGAAGTACAATAAAACTGAACCGAAGGAACATGGGACCTGAAGAATCTACCGTCCAAAACGTTAGAACCTAAATAACAGCTGCAAAATGAACCTCCATACATTTTATAACAACAAATTGAAAGCATCCAAAAAGAATCATGCCCATTTGGGATCTCAACCACAATGAAGAACAACACTGGATTCCCGCAAGTCCTGAATAACCACTACATTTAGATCATGGCCTGAAAGGGGCAAACACCACCACAGAGTTGTGTCCACCAAATCCAAAAGAATTAGAAATTGCTGCAAAAGGAAAGTAAGAGGAGAGAGTTCATATCATTTTGTAATTTATGTGAATTTAAAGAATTGTGATTAAGGAAGATTAGAACATACCAACATTCACTTCATGCTGCTGCTTTTTATTTGCTACCGTATCAAACTCAACAGAAGGCTCTGGATTCTGCAATAAAAGGATAGATTTTTAATGCATGACCTAGTGAAACAATGACGATTTTCTCTCATCCATCTTACTGCAAGACAAGACACAAGACATGCTTCTTTCAACTGGTTTTGACTTACAACTAAAGAACTTCCAGAGTTTAGAAAAACAAGTAAATAGCTATATATATTATTTGCCAATTGGGCAAGTAAAACACATAATATGTGTGGATCTTTCTGATTAACATGCAGGAGTGACATAATAACTGCAACTTAGATGAGATTCGGTTTAACTGAAAGGACTTTGGGAGCACACCTATTTTATTCATCGCATTTTTAAGTGGTTGACTTCAAGATTTCATGTTAAACAAGAGATTACAAAATGAAGCAGAAAGCTTATTTTCATGCAAAGCGAATGTAACACGGATGATGAGCAACTGAAAGATATTTCACTAAGAGCCAAATTTGCATGCAAGTCACATACAAGCGGAACATAATTCATATCCCCGATTATAGAATCAAAGCAATGCCTACTTACAAATTGGTTTATGCTTGGGTGCAGCCATCCAGTGGTTATGGCTTTAACCGTGGCAATGGCTTCCAGCCCTCCAGCAGCACCAAGGCAATGGCCTATCATAGACTGAAGACAGAAACATTTAGAGAATAAAGTTAAATGGAACGATTTGCCAAAAAAGAACAAAAGACGAGGAGAAATATGAAAAAAGAAGCATTGAAATCTAAAAGGTAAGGAAGTTTTCACCTTTGTTGCATTGATCTTGATCTCCTTTGGATCCTTGAACACTTGCTTTATAGCATTAACCTCAGCCAGGTCACCAGCAAGGGTGGAAGTAGCATGAGCATTTATGTAATTGACCTATAGACATATCAGAGTTGGAGTTATCAGTATCTCTTATATTAAATCCAGCAAATTGATTCTACTCACAAGTTCAATTTCTAAGGTCCAGACAGAGAAAGTAGGTCTTAATATGTAGAGATTATTTATAACTTAAGAGACAATTCATCCCTGTTAACATGATAAGATTGTTGATGGCATATTAATAGCTGAGTTGAGAGTAAAGTAGAACTGAATTCGAGCTGTTTTAATGAGGAATATTGAGGACCAACAATACTGTCAGATCATACTTTGGCCTTACAATGTGTTATGGGATAAGTGGAGGGCAGAAAGTCTCTCTTTCATTAATTATGTTAAATTTACGAAGTCAATATTCATGTTGGAAACAGGGAGATGGACTGGTGAAATACAATTCAAAGATGAGCATGACATGGATGTCCAATTCTTTCCCAAAGTTTTAAATAAAAATACAATAAGCACTCCAACAAGTAACTCAGATTGGAAAAATAAAAAGACAAAATTAAGACGCTGGGTGAATGGAGAACAAAAGAGTAACTAACAACTCGATTACCTACCTCTTCTGGGGCCACTCCTGCATCCTCAAGACTTCTTTGGATACAGCTTGAAACCCCAAGCCCATCAGCTCTGGGATCAGTCATGTGGTAGGCATCACAATTCACAGCACCTCCCAAGTATTCTGCAATAATTGGTGCATCACGTTTCATTGCATGTTCCAGGCTTTCCATTACCTTTACATGAATAAGCACAAAAAAGTATCAGATAAACAACAGCAGAAAAATATGGAGTCGTGTAGAGTATAAAAAATCACGGAGAGAATATCTAGTTGAGCAAAGTTGCAGCTTGAGGTGCTCAACATGCAGCTCCCTTTCCATGCTGAACAGGCCAACTGTTACCGTAGAAATAAGGAACTCTTGACAATTGCCTGTCTAAATGGTGTCCATAATTATCCATCTAACCCTTACCTAGCCAACGAGAATGTGGAGGGTTACTCCTAGTATGCAATCCCGCAATGCAAGGGCTTAAACTGACAAACTAAAAAAGGTAGCTCACCTTTCAGTAAACAGGCATTTCTAGGAAGTTCCCTATTTCTCATTAGTCAAGTTAAGGACAACCATGTACTATCAGGAATAAGTGCATTGCTGATATAAAAAGATGCCATGAAAATCACCAAAAAATCACCTGAAAAAAACAACCAAGCCTATCCTACTCTAAACAATCTAGGGGCAACTTGATGGACTCGAAATGAGGAAAGAGTTCAAAGAAATAATAGAAGGAATACTTCTAGACAACGTGAGGGAAGAAGGCAAAATCGATGTCTAAGAAAATCCTCAGAGAAAAATCTAGCAAATTTACAACATATGAGCAGGCAGACTTTCTTATGCCTGATTTAAGAGACTTCAATGTTAGAATGCTGAATGGTTTCAAATAAATATTTCAGCTTAGTGTCATCAACGATTACACAAGAGAGTTCAAGGTAAGCAAACATGAAGATTCGACTAGTTTAAACGTATAAAATTAAGATTAAAAAAACAGGGAGACATACCAACACTCCAGCTCCCTCTCCCATAACAAAACCATCTCGATCTTTATCCCATGGCCTTGATGCAGTTTTAGGGTCATCATTCCTCTGTGACAGAGCTCTGCAGGCAACAAAACCCCCGATTCCAATAGGAATAATGGCAGCTTCAGTGCCGCCAGCAATCATTATATCGGCCTCGCCTCTACGAATATGGTTTGCAGCAGCATAGAAGCAATAGTTGGAGGTAGCACATGCAGTTGAAATTGAATAATTTGCACCCATGAATCCAATATCCATGGCAAGCAAAGCAGACCCCATGTTTGTTATGGCGTAAGGGATAAAGAATGGAGTAATTTTCCTGTGACCTTTCTCTATAAGAGCTTGAACACCATCAGAAAATACTGTAAGTCCACCCATGCCTGTCCCCACAAGAACACCAGCACGCACCTTGTCAATCTGGCAAAAGAAAAATTAGTTTGACATGAATATGGATCCAAAAAGGACAGAAACCAGAAATGAAACGCAGCAAGATAATTATGGATGTCCTCAAACTATTAACAGTAAAACCATATGAAGAAGGAGATCATAGACAGGTGGGCAAACAAGAAAACAACATGAAGCAACACTAAGCTATTTCCAAGTATCTGAGGTGGTCATAGCGTACTAAAAATCAGTACTAACTATTAAGCAGATTTCACCTTCTCCATGACGAAAGAACCATGGTAGCAAAATAAACCCTTACACAGTGTGTGGGAGTTTACCAGGGGAAGGAAAGGAAAGATAAGATAGGAGAAGGGAAGGTATTCAAGGAAAGAGAAAATATAATATCTAGTGTGGGAGTTTAGTAAAGAAAATGGAGGAGAATTTATTTCATCTTGTTTGGGAGTTCTGATAAAGGGAAGGAAAGGGAATAGAAGGGTTTCAAAATCAAAATCGCACTCATGGATCCATGATGATAAGGGGAAAATTGTCTGCATACATCAAAAGTTTTATAGTCGCTTCCCCTCTCCTCCTCTACTGCCCGATTCGAGGGGAACGAAAGATCCTTGCATAATATGTTGCTACTAGTTGCTAGTACTGTACACTTGTACAATTCCCTTTACAAATACCCCAAAAGTTAAATATAACCTTGACGAGTCAGCTGGATGTTAGAATATTACAAAGAAAAGGGAAAATAAAACATAAAACGAGCATTAAACAACAAACATGATGATCCATCATTATGCAACATAAGCTACCAAGCTATTTTTACATAGTGAAGGTGTGCGCGCGCCAGCGCGCGTCATAAAGTATACACATACCTGAAGAATAATTCATAAAGGATTGTTGAATTCCTTGCGAGGAAGAATGCTGATTTCAGATTAAAAAAAAGATAATATTTCAAAGAATTATAAAGTTTTATCATATATTTGTGCAAATGTCCGGCTTTAACCAGCTCAATTGTTTAACATAATTGATCAATAAGGAAAAGCATTGCTGCCCAACACTCAATAAATATTAGCTGGGCTTACAGGATGTTTGAAGCATTTCTTAGCAAAAATTTTCGAGGTCTTTATTCTTGTAAGAGGAGGTTAAAACAGTCCAAAAAATGAAGAAGCATATCTTTAGTAAAAGCCAAATACTACAACAACAACAACAACCAAGCCTTTATCCCAAATGTTTGGGGTCGGCTACATAAATCATATGCTTCCATTCCACTTTGTTGTGGGTCATCTCCTCCGTTAAGTTAGTCCTATCATATCCTTCTTAATTACTTCTAACTAAGTCATCTTAGATCTACCTCTAGATCTCTTAACTCCATCAACTATTATCTCATCACTTCTTCTAACCGGTGCACTAAATGGTCTCTGTTGTACATGACCAAACCATCTTAATCTATTCTCTCTCATTTTATTCTCAATAGGAGCA
>JBAKGM010000326.1:8580502-8591670 GCA_037177215.1 Asparagus racemosus | reverse complement strand
TATATATATATAACACAATTTACTTCATTCATCATCACTCGGAGAATTTAATTATGCTTAAACATAGGCCAGGAACGTGATGAACCGAAAAGGTTAAGTTGTTAGATATTTATCCCAACATTCTATTTAGGTTCATTACTCTTATTACTCTTATTAGCTATTTCTAATGTGGTTCGATGCTCATCATATATGAATTCCCAACAATCTAGACCTCCATTCTTAATCTCCTAGCTACTGCTTTCCGAATATGAACCTATTTATGCATGTAGGTAAGCATGCTTGGTAACAAAATGTGGGTTAACTGTTGACATCCCCCTGTAGTATCGCTGTCTTGAACTTACTACCCCTCTACTTTATTATTGCAGATAAACCCCTGAGTGAACTTTTTATTTTTACTCTTTTACCTTTACCCTTAAGGTGTCTGTTTTACAATTTTCTTCTTCTCTAAGGAGAAATGAGTCAAAAAAAAAAGTTTCACTAAGGGGATCTATCTGCAACAATAAAACTAGAGGGGTAAAAAGTTCCAAAGTGAGATACTACAAGGGGCTATCCACAATTAACCCATAAAATTAAGGGTTCATTACCCCCATGAACTTTTGGGTAGTTGTAATGAACCCTCCCGTTAACTAGTTTTATTCGACTAAACCCCCCTAAACTTTAGGAGTTATTGCACATAACTCCATGAATTATTTTATTTCATTAAATCTAACTTAAACATTTATCTTTTAATCCCTGTATTAGCGTCATCAACTCTAACATGTCACTAGTAAGCACATGACAAAAAAAGAAGACAAAAAATTCCTTCTTAGTCCCAAAAAATTTTCTTTTATCAAAAAGGAAACATAGGTAATTTTTTGGGACTAAAGAATTAGTTCCGTCCCTTTTTTTTGGCACATGCTTGCCACATGAGATGTGAGAATGGATGGTGCTAATTTGGAGATTAAATGAGAAATTTTCATGTGAAATTTAGTGAAATTTTCACATGAAATTTAGTGATTTCATGGGGTTATGTGCAACAGCTCCTAAATTTCATACGAGTTTAGTAGAATAAAAAATGTTGATGGGGGTTTACTGCAACTCTCCAAAAGTTCGTGGGGGTTTTTTCTGTAATTAGACCCTAAAATTAACCCAAAAGGTTGAGTTGTTAAATATTTACCCCAATTTTCTATTCAAGTTCATCACTCAATTTTAAGTCTTCCGAATGTGGAATACACTTAAGTTTCCAAATTCAGACCTTTATTCTTTGACTCCCAGCCAGTAACTCTCTAAAATCAAAATCTATTTGTGTATACAGGTAACAATGATCCTAAAGGAAACCTTGCGACTGTATTCTCCTGCCGTGATGATCAACAGGCTCACAACCAAAAATATCAAGCTCTCCGGGCTTGATATCCCTTCAGGCACAACCATCTACATGCCAACGATCGCTGTTCATCACGATACACAAGTTTGGGGAGATGATGCTAATGAATTCAATCCAGAACGCTTCTCTGCAAACAAAGGGCACCATCTCGGAGCTTTTTACCCTTTTGGAATTGGGCCAACAATTTGTATCGGTCAGAATCTGGCGATGACTGAAGCTAAAGTTGCTCTTGCCATGATTCTTCAGCGGTTTGAATTTACAATATCCCCCTCTTATGTTCATGCTCCTATGTTGCTCGTCACTTTACAGCCTCAATATGGTGCCCAAATTCTCTTGAGGAAGATTGTATACTAAAACCTGGGAATGCATTTTCTGTAATCCTAGTATATGCTACTTTGATTTTGTAATGTTGAACGGTAACTTAGCATGTATAAACAAAATTGTACAGGTATATGTTGGTGATACGTGTGTTATAAAAAACTGCGTTTCAATACAAATGTAGGTTCTTTTGCTTATGGAGTCTTCTCCACTGATTTGTGATCTACAGAGAAATTGGCTATATGTTCTGATAATAATCAAGGTTTGTGTTATGTTGTTCCTAAGAGTGCATTTTTATCCTTTTGTGGATGCAACTGGTTGATCATTTTTGATGTAAGACATAATAGAGGCATACTCTTCATTCATGCATATAACAAAACATAAATTCCTCCATGCACTAGTTGTTAAGAGTATAAATTATAAGGAACTTTAAGATGATATGAGAGCAGTCCGTATTCAAACTTCGGTTGATATACAATTACAGTTGATATACAATTACAAGTGAATTCGTAAAAAGTTTTCCTACCTTATGGAAGGCAGGTTTTGGTCCATAAAAATGACAATCAAACTATCGGGCTACAGAGGTCCCACTGCAACAATAGAACTACAGAGGGTCTGTCTGCAATTGGGCGATAAAGGGGGTGTATCCGCAATTAGCCTGTTAAATTATGATCCAAAAAGCCTAAATCCTCACAGTAGGATGTGTGGGAACAAGGTTTAGCAACGACAGGAGAAGTTGTCGCGTAAAATAAGTAGCTAATGGACTTTTCCTTTATTGCAATGAATTTTTGGCGTTGCCAAAGATGCAATTTCTTGTAGTGGTTACAATAACGACTCCAATTTGACACAACTGTTACATAACAGACATCTACTATAATATAATTTTTAAATTAAAATGTCATTAGTCAGCGCGCACGATAAGCACATGAGGTTCCTTTAACCGTCTTATTTCCACTAATCATCCACTAACCTACGCAATTCAATATGATTTGATGACCTAAAAGGTATCCAAAATCAGATTCTGCTATTAACCCTTTTTATTGCTTCACATAATCTGCTACTTGCTCTCTTGCTCTCTTGCATGACTCCTTCAAAGGAACGCAACAAACAAAATCCTGATGTCCGAAGAAGGACTCATTTCCTTTTGAAAAATTGCAAGCCAAAACAAGACCCACAGAAGCCTGTGAGTCTAAGCAAAGCCATACTAAATTCAATCTTGCAAGGAACCAGAGAAATTCTCTATATATATGAGGAGAATAGAAACTCTTTTGTTTGTGCACCAAAGTTTACAGGGGATTGAGATCAGAAGTATCAAATGCCATCAATGAGAAAATCGATGAAGGGCGATAAATCGGAAACTATGGGGGATAAGGTATTCAAAGGGGTCGGAGATCTTATTAAGCTGTTGCCTAGTGGAACAGTGTTCCTCTTTCAGTTCCTTAGTCCTCTGCTCACTAACAATGGCCACTGCCACACTTTCAACAGGTAGCTTGCACTTGACCCGAGTTTGATCCATTTATTAAAAAAAAAGAGAAAATTATGAACATCTTATTTGAATACTCATTTGAATCCTCTCAGTCTTATTAAAAGAAATGAAACCGCAACCCCACAGTACCTAAAGTGATTTCAGATTCCGAATCCCCCCCCACCAAAAAAAAAAAGATGTATACTCTTGAAATTTCTCTACTTTGATGCAGCATCTTCAAATCTTTATATGACCTTCAAAGTGATAGAAATATCCCGAGTTTTATTTCAAAGTGGAACAAATGAACATAAATAGGAGTGAAGATATTACAAACATTTTTAGACCCAATATAAAATCAAGCCAGTTTTTTTATATTTAACCAGGATTGGTCCAGGACGAGGGATCCTAGTTCTAGAGCCAAAAACGAGCTAAGAAAAACTGGATCAGCATTGACTCAGTTTTTTCCTAACACAAATCCAAAATTGAAACAAGCTCAGTTCAGTGGTTTGCCAAACATACCCTTAAAAGATGGAGAAATATGTAAAATATAGGCAACAAAGATTTAAAGAGAAGCATCATAAAACGCTAAAAACAGAAGCAATTATCTCTGACATGAGCAAAACACATGATCAGGTACCTGAGCGGCGCCCTCCTCCTCGCCTGCAGTTTCTCCTGCTGCTTCTCCTGCTTCACCGACAGCTACATAGGCAACAACAACAAGCTCTATTATGGCATTGTCACCAAGAACGGTCTCTGGTCCTTCTCCGACCCTGACGCCAGCAAGAAGGACCTCTCGAAGTACAAGCTCAGGCTCGGGGACTTCGCCCACGCGTTGACATCTCTCCTCGTGTTTGCGGTCATCGCCATGCTCGATTCGAACACGGCGAGCTGCTTCTACCCGCAGCTGGAGTCGAATCAGAAGACGGTGATGATGGTTATGCCGACGGTTGTTGGGGGGTTGGCGAGCTCAGTTTTCGTGCTTTTCCCGAGTGACCGGCATGGGATTGGTTATCCTGCGGCGACAGAAGATGCAGAGGAGTCTTGAGAGAGGGAGGGAAGAGGAAGTTGAAAGAATGGCTTCAGCGTGATGTTTGAATTTGGATCGTGCTGGGATTGTTGTGATCATGGTTTGCTGGTTTTGTTGTAATTTGAATGCATAATGATTGTCAAGGGTCTGTTTGGTTTTACTGCAAAAATGAATTGTAACTAATGTTGTTCGGATTGTTTGCAATATTATTATGGAAAATGTACTTGGTTGAAAGAAGTGGTGCAAAAAAGCTTGGAGGTTTTCTCTAGATTTGAATTAGAATTTTTTATTACGTAGGGTGATTTTTTTTTTAATTTTAAATTTCCCTTTTAGAAGTTGCAAGTATTGCTCCCTTCACATTAGTTGTAGCATTTTGCAGTCAGTTATTTCCTACAATTTGTAAATATGCATACCTTTACTAATTCCAATTTAACAAACTAAATAGAATACAAATTCGATTGCACCACTTACTTTTGTAATCGTATTTCCTGTAACCAAACAACCCTTTATATGTCAAAGAAAATGTCCTATTTCCATCACTCCATTATCAAGAATCAATTTTGTCTTGGATACTAATAATACCCTATTTTGGAAGAGAAAAAATTGAAAAATAAGTGTTCTTGATGTCAAGGGTCAAATCTCAGCCACCTATCTTAAACAATATAAAGAACTTTTTTGGCTCTGCTACCGCTCAGGTAGACACACTAATTTCATCTAGAGTAATATTGGCCTAAATTCACCCAGGTGAAAAATGTCAAGAAAATTCACTCAGAAGGTTCATCCGCCAAGTAGTAAATACGTTTCAAATGGCAATACATATTTCAGGGAGTAGTAAGTACGGTTCATGTACCAAAGAATTTTCAGAAGCTTACTCGTTCATGTAAGTTTCATGGGCCTTTGTATCTCCGAAACACACTCTTCTCTCGGGCCTTAGACAGTTTAGAAACAGCCGCCCAATGGGCCTTTAACTGAAATGTGCAAAACATGTTGCAAAGTTGGGCTGCCAGTCATATCTACTGTAAATATCTAGCTTGCTACATTAGTCACCAACCACGTCCACCTGCCTGCACTGTAGAAAACTGTAGCAACAGTGCGCACCCATCACAAATCTCCTATGTATAGCTCTTCTCAGCGTTAAGTTGAGATCATCACAGAATCCCAATATTTCCAACTAAGAGGAAAAAAAAGAGAGAAAGAGAGAGAAAAATAGAAAGAGTTTCTCCTTATAAAGAGAGATTGTAACTCATAAACTTTTCTTATAGTAGATTTTTCTATTCTTACTCGTGGTTTTTGCCCCAAATTTATTTAGGAAGTTTTCACGTAAATCTGTATGTTCAATTTATTTTTTTCCACACTAATATTTGTTACGACTCTACTTTATCGGGCTCTAATTTTCCTAACAAAATACACGTCTAAAAGTGCGCGATTCAATTACCAGATAACTGTCTTTTCATTATTTGAAGAAACTAATTACCTTATCGTTTTCTTTTCACTTTCTTGTTCTGCACCAAGAACTTAAGATAACTAGATAAGGTTACTAGTTGTACTTTTCATGTACGAAAATCATTGAAGAAAAGATAAGATAATATTTTATACATATTATTTTCAGGCGCATTTGTTCATCTTGTTGTCCAACACTCAACATGCAGCATGCGCAATCTTCTAGAGAGAACTCCATCTATATCTTATTCCAGACTTTCCGCTCAGCTTAGCCAGAAATGGACCCGATGTCTCTCAAGTATCTCGCGTATTATCTCGCAAGTTGATTTGAAGTAGGTTATTTTTTAGAATTTTTTTAATTTTTTTTCAATTATTTCAATATCTTCCATCCAATCACCTGAGGTGTCGGATTGTTGATTTGTGAGAGTAGCTCTCATACCACTTGTTGATTTGAAAAATGTGGTGGACACTAAGAAATATTTTATTATTATTATTTAACAGTACAACCCTCTGTACTCTCTCCAATACAAACACTCTCTCTACTACAAACTACTACACTGCTACACTTTTTTACAGCATACTACTCTGCTTCTTATTCTCTCTCCCTCTCTTTATTTCTTGCGCTCCCTCTTTATTCTTGCTCTTTGGCTTGTTGCTACTGAGAAGAGGTAATTACAACAAGCTACCACAGCTTATTTAGATCTCCTAAACCGGTTGGTGAACACTATGAGGAGCTGGTAGAAACTATTTGGTGGTAGGTGGGCTATGTGAGGTTAGTGATATAGTACTGCTGTCTTTACCATCGAGCATGTTGCTTGCGCTCCCAGTCCCCTTGTCACGAAACAGTTGCTGTGACCTGTGAGTTGTATAGACCAAGATATATTGTATATCCAGAACATTCAAAGAAAATTAATCATTGAGGCTATTGATGTCTTTCTAAGTTGCTGAAAATTGACATTTTCTAAAAAAACATACATTAAACCTCACTCAGTCATATCATATTAGTGAAATGAATTCAATTGATAACTTCCCAACTAAACTGTCTATGGTATATTAAGACCAACGGACCGAAAGTAAGGTAGAAAGTTCATAAGACCAACGGACCGAAAGCAAGGATTTTGAAGGCTGAAACGTCGTGTCTGCGATTAAGATGTTAGATTTAAATCTAATTAAATCTAATTGTGGACACATATGTTATATCAATGTGTAATTCTATCACTTAAGGAAACCCACTAAAGTGATCAATTAATTTGGGATAATGGGTATTTAAATATTGTCATGGACTAAATGTGCAAATACCAGGTTGTAATTATAATTTGATGAGGGGCCAAATTATAAAAGTACAACACCTATATATAAAGGGTAATGGTCCTTAAACCCTAAGATTAGAAGATCCAAACCCAAGTTCAGATCTCTATAGATTCAGGTATTGCTTCGTTCTCTTAATCCCTTATAAGAATCATGGTATTAAACACCCCCTAAGACGCTTCACTGCTCCAAGAGCAACAATTTTCACATAATTCATTGTCTTCGTCAATCGTGGTCCGCACCAGTTCTAACCCAGGTGAAAATCCTCATGTCGCTGGTATTGTATGGAAGATTGCCTGTTGAAAATCTTGTGAAGAGGATTTGGTTGCATATCTCACACGTCACTTGCGCGTCATTAATAGCCCGGTCTCCGATGATCACGTCTTCCTTCATTGTAACTATTGTACTGTTAGTATTTGAGGTCTATTCTCTTCAATTACTGCGCAAAATCTCCAATCCACTCTTTCATCTAGTATAGCACTTTAGGACTCCTAGCGCTAGAAAATCCACTCACATCTCGTTAATTAGCGGAATCCCGTTGTCATTGTCTGTTGCTATTACATTTGAAATGAACGGAACAAGAGAATGTTTCTGAATAAACTCAAATAGGCAAATACTTTTCCTCTTCTAATTTTTCACTCAACTAGTCATTTTCCTCTTCTGATTTTTCATCTTGCCTCCTCCTATTGTTCTTCTCTCTGCCTCTCCCTCTTACTCTTCGTTTATATTTTACATTGTCCTCTTTATAATAAACTCCATGGGCATTTCGTTCTGGTTACCAAATAATAATGATAATACTGATAATAACTGTGAATTTTCACGTATTGTAGTGGCCCAGTAGAATATGGGTAAGATTTCACAAAACGCCCCCACGAACTTTGGACGGTTTCCCATCAAACCCTTATGAACTTTCGGGTGTCGTAAAAAACCCCTCCCCCAGACATACATATTTGGAAAAAGAAATGGCAGCAACACCATTAACATCGTATGGAGGGTCCGTTAAACCAAATACAATATAAAGGGAGAAACATGGGGACACAAAACGGGTAGGTATGAGCAAAATGTACAAGGCCAAAATATATATATATATTGATCATATATGCTACAAAAAATCATTTAGATAAACCAAATATCTCAAATTAGTATTCATCAATGAGTTCAAAATATCTAGATCAGCAAATTTGCCCACTTACATTAATTATTAATCGTCAAAATAACTTTAGCTTGCTTATCGATGCATACATCTAGACACACATACGTACACAGATTCGGATATTTTACTACATTTGTTATTTTTACTTGCACACTGCTAAAATTAAGTTTTTGAGAGTCAATTAATGCAGGGGTAATTAAGTAATGGGTGGCAGGTTTGCGTGGTTCAAAGCTAATGTCTGTCTGCGTGCAGCTAATTGCTGCGTTAATTATGTGCACCATTGAGATTTCACGGAGCTAGCTGGAGCCTTCGGATGGGGAAATGCATGCTGGCCACTTCCAGCTGGAACGAGAAGGAAGCCTCGTCATCTGAATTCGCATAGAATTGAGCGCTGGTTTAATTTTGCCTCAGCGATGCATGCCAGTTATTTGGATGCCAGCTCACAATATGCATATGCTAACTAACTAATGACCATTATTATCTTCACACATTCTTTGCTAAGATAAACAAAAAGTTTTAGACTCCAGTAAATACTTTTTTTTATAACAAATGACAGACCAATTTTGTTCAAAGTATAATACGTGCCAACATCAATGACAGTTTATAGCACCAAACGTCGTCGTTCGGTTCGTTGTGAGTAAATTAAAACTAGCTAAATTATTATTTTGAATTAGTCCTTCAAATTATTGACATTGTTATTTAATTGCTAATTAAATCTTATTAGTTTATTTTAAATTAGTTTTATAGGTAGCTGCATTTGGTTTCAGAGCAAGTGTTACGTTTAACTAATTAACTTTTTATAATGGGTTTCCCGTTATACCTAGCTGCTTTAAGTTAAAATCAAGACCGACATTCTTAATGATTTGAGGCAAACTAAATTTAAAATATTAAATAAGTAAGGGATCAATAGCGAAAAATCCATTTACATAACTAGTTGTAAGTAACGAGAGAAAAAAATTCAGCAAATGTCCCTTATCTCTTTTTTTTAAAAAATTTCCTTTGAATGTGATACGCTAAAACGGCATCATGCATACATGTTTCCAAATTGGTAAAAAGAGCACAATGCAAAAATCCAACTTAATAAAATTTACGTGCAATGCCATCTGATTTTAACCTACTTAAAACGAGATAAATTACCGAATAATTATCACATTCAAAATCAAACAAACAGAATTTGACTTCTTTTTTTTTTTTAGGAAAATAGAATTTGACTTCAATCCATTAAAAAACCAGCTGCCCTGATTTGACATTTGACCCCAAACGAAAAAACCCACGGCAATGTGGGCCCATCATATCAGAGAGTAAAATGTCCGGTGCAGTCTACGTGCACGGTGAGCTCAAAATCCGACCGCCTCTGACTCTCCCCAATTTCCCTAACGAACTGAGCTGACGTGGCACTACATCAGCGGGCCCACATTCCTATCTCTACGTCCCGATAATCTCAATCCCTTTCACCCCCTCAAAAATAGAAACAAACCATAACTCCCCACTCCTTAGTCAATTACCAAAATACCCCTCTCATCCCCGTTCGCCCTTTATATATCCTGCTCTCTTCACTCCCCTCGTCCTTCTCTCAAGCCTCTCATCGCTCGTTTCTCTCGACGCAGAAAAAACGTAAAATTATTTTATTTTAAATTATTAAAAGACCAAAAAATTTTGAAAATTAACGCGATGATGAGTATTTGTAGGACGATCCATACGTTGCTAGGGTTTCCAGATCCCGATCGAGGAGAGCAGCATCACCGCCGATGCCGGAAGCTTCCGCCTCCGGAGGACGGCGGCCTCCGCTACGTCATCGAAGAAACCCCGGCGAAGTCGCCGGATCGGGGCGATCCGGGCGCGTGGGGCCTGCACGAGGCGGCGGCGGGTGGCGGGCTAGGGCTCTGCACTGAGAGCCTCGGGTCGGAGAGCTGCGACGTTGACGACATCGAGATCGCCGCTAGGTCGCCGAGGAGATCGGCGAGGAGGTCGAGGCCGAAGACGGAGAAGCGGGCGAAGAAAAAGTTTCCTCCGCCGCTGCCGTGGCTGTCGGAGTCCGGATCTCGCCGGAGCTGCTTCATGAAGGGGGAGAGGAGGGACGGTAGGTTTTTGTTGACGGAGGTGACGATCGAGAGGCCGGAGGTTCTCCGCGCTTCCCGCCAAAACGGACGGCTGAGATTGCATCTCGTAGAGGAAATCGATGATGAGGAGGAGGAAGACGAGAAGGTTCCGGAAGAGGAGGTGGTTAAAGAGGAGAGAGTGGAGGCGGCGCCGGTGCCGATGCTGAGGTGTCAAGAGGCGGTGAGCGGTAACGGGAACATGCCGATGTGGTGGAATCACCGCTTCGTGACGACGGCGTGAGGTGGTGTGGTCACCGCCGAATTAGGCTATCGAGTTGGCTCGGGATTCAAGGATCTGGGACTTTCTATTAAAGGACACCTGCTGCTGTTTTCGGGATGCTATAAATAGAAAGAAGAGGGGAGATTTTGGAAGAGAGCAGGGGGAATTTTATGCCATTTTTGGACAGTTTTGAGATTGAGACATTTGAGAGAGAGAGAGAGAGAGTTAATATAATTGCGGTGGATATTTATGGGAATTTTGACGAGGACATTTTATCTTTTTATTTACTATGAATAGGGGGGGAAATTGGGGCAGGATATCGTGTGCTTTTTTAAGGTTAGTTTCATTTTTCTAAGTTGAGTTCGAAGTTGAGAGAGACTCTGAAGGAAACAATGCCTTTTTGTGTCGACAATGATTGGTTGTATCAAATTTAAGGAGTTTATTAGTACTTAAGCAGAAGAGAGCCAAACGTGGAGCTAAATATAAAGGAAGCATGCATCAAACTTGTCAACGTTATTTATATGTAAGAGAAAACAGTAACGAGATAAAAGAAGATTGACCATAGAGAACTGCACAACAGAAGGGAGGTGTAGTACAAATGACTTATTTACTGACTAAAAATTAAGAGAATATAGAGAAGGATGATTTCTTCAAATTACAAATCAGAAATGGTTTTTTTTTTGGCTATTAGTCCCTCATAACTTTGGAATTGTTCGTAAGTCCCTCAGATACTAAGGGGTTCTCTCAAATTGGTCCCTCAATGACCAAAAGCCCC
>JBAKGM010000326.1:8554299-8580402 GCA_037177215.1 Asparagus racemosus | reverse complement strand
CCCCCCAAAAAAAAAAAAAAAAACTTCGTATTCAGAAGAACATAAGGTGAAAGCGCAATTTGGTCTTTAAGGGACCCATTTGCAACACCCCCCAGGATTTGCGGGACTTACAAGCAAGTTGAAGATTCGAAAGACCAATATGGAATTAGTGAGGGTTTGAGGAACTAATATAAGAAAAACATATAAAAATAAAAAGGAGAGTAAAACAACATGTGATGTCCTCATGCTACTTATGTAGATTGCAACTACGTACCCTACAAAACGGCTGGACACTATAAGTTCTATAGCAACATCAGCTCTCATATAATTTAGCTATCCGCCACTTTAAAATATTTGATGACAAGCACCGTCGTTAAACACTTTGTAAGTTAGTATTTGATGTTACCCTACCAAATTTTCACTAAGCGCAAAATGGATGATCAAATTCTCAATCGCCCCTACAAAAGGTCTCTTAAATCTTACTACTACTGATTGTGGACTTATCATAAATTGTGTGACTGCTGGTGATTTAATTCAAATGGTTATTTGCACGTAAACCCCCTGTAGTACCACGCTTTTGATATTACTACCCCAAAAGTTTGATTATGACAGACCCCTGAGAGGCATTTTTTTTTTATTTTTGACATTTTTATTCTCAGATGATTTATTTGTCAAACAATTTTCTCTTTCTTCAAGGGTAAGAGCCAAAATATTCACCCAAGAGCGAAAATTTTCACCCAGGAGGTTTATCTGTCAAAACCAAACGAAAGGCATAATAAGTTCGAACGCTCTGCCAGAATCATGTTGGGAAAACTAGGGCCCGATAGAGCAGAGTCGCAGCGAATATTAGTGTGGAAAAGAATAAATTGAACACACAGATTTACATGGAAAACTCCCTAAATGAATTTAGAGTAGAACCCACGGACAAAAATAGAAGAATCCACTATGAGGAAAATTTAAGAGTTACAATTTCTCTTCACAAGGAGAAACTCTCTCTATTTTTTTCTCTCTTCTTTTTTCTCTCTTAATTGGAGATACTGAGATTCTGGGATAATCACAACTTAACGCTGAGGGGGCTATTCATAGGATATTTCGTGGTAGATGTGTACTGTTACTACAGTATTGCTACAGTAACATAGGAGTTGGTAACTAATATAGCTGTGTAGATATTTACTGTAGCTATGGCGGCGGCCTCAATTTTCCAACAAATCAAACTATAAACGTGATAAGTTCCCACACAATTTTATTGGGGTAATAAGTTCCAAAGCCGATTCTACAGGGTCTATGTGCAAGTAAACCTTTAGTTCTGGTTAAAGTAGAGAAGTTACTCATTCGCCATTAATATCAAGAGTGGTGATGGTATTTTAACTAAAGGCAAATTTTCGAAATAGACTGTTTAATAATTTTATTTGTACAATTCAACCTATTTGCCTTGTATTTGCCAAATTCGACCTAGTTTCAACCACCTGACTGAAACTAGATCGAATTTGGCAATAAAGTTCAAAAACTTCACGGGGTTTTAAATCCCGTGAAGTTTAGTGGTTGATTAACAGCTCTAACTTCACGGGATTTGAAATCCCGTGAAGTTTGGGACCATTGTTTTTTTCATTAGTGATGTTAATCAACCACTAAACTTCACGGAATTTCAAATCCCGTGAAGTTTTCGAACTTTATTTGCCAAATTCAACCCAGTTTCTCTAGTCAAAACTGTGTCAAATTTGGCAAATAAAAGGCAAATAGATCGAATTGTACAAATAAAATTCTTAAACGGTCTATTTTGAAAATGTGTTCTTTAACTAATTTACTAACCACATGAGCACAAGGGTTCCTGTTCACCATAGAATTTCTCAAACAAGAATATTTTCAGAAAGAAAATCTGAGATCAAAAAGACTATATATCTTTAGAGACAAACTAATGAACAACTTTATTGATGCATGCATAAACTGAGTTGGATGCACCAACTCATACAAAGACACCATTTTGGGCTTATATACATCAAAGTACTACCGACAGTACTCTCGATACCAAGAGAGTTTCTATAACATGGAGCAAGACAGCGAGAATAAGAACCATGATAAGTTTATTTCATTCACGCACCGTTTATTCCTTTTTTAAAAAGTCACCATGGACTGACTTTATTCTTCACGTTCATGAAAGCTTTTTCAGACTGCAACTTGAGCTGCTGCAAGCCTAGCAATGGGAACCCTGCAACAAAAAGGATAAGAATCGCAGAGACTGAGCAGACGATAAAATTAAATAAAAGACCGCAAAGTTTATGTCAAGCTTTTTAATACGCTGCTACTTGGTTCATGTTCAGGTTCATGCATTCATCGCAAAATTTTGAAGAAAAAAACTCCACCAAAATGAGACTAGACAAATAACCTGAACGGCGAGCACGAGACATAATCTAATCCAGCCTCAGCGAAGAAAGCAACAGAAGAAGGCTCTCCTCCGTGTTCACCACATATTCCAACCTGTTCTCGCGGATCAAACATCAGATTCTCATAAGTTTGTGTTGCACCTATGAGCATATGCTATACAAACAACACAAACATACTTAGCATATACAAACCTTTAAGTCCGGCCGAGCTCTCTTGCCTCTTTCTGTGGCAATCCTAATGAGCTCGCCGACTCCTTTCTGGTCCAGAACCTGAAAATTCCATATAACAAGAAGAGACGCATGATTAAAGAGAATTGCTTGTAAAACAAATGAAATGTTGATGCACCATCAGCCAAGCATAACTAGAGATAGCTGATTCAGCATAATTAAAGATAGCATAACAATGTATACATCTGCTTAATCAACTATATCCGAACGTCCTTTGATCACTTAATTCAACAGCTCTATTAGTAGAGAGCAAGAAAGAACAGATGAAAACGATGAAGGGAGTTTCTACTGTGAGACATTTCCCCCCTTTTTTTTTTGAAATATTATATCATATTTCCCGTGTGCAAGCCAGATTTTTGACTAAACAAAGTATGTCAGTGAGGCAGTGACATTCTTTAGTTTATTTTAATATTTATAACGCTCATTGAAGTCATGGCAATTTCATCAAATTTAGAGATAACACGCATCAAGTGAAACTAATTCTATACGGCCTACTAACGGTGTTGCTAATGCTAGAACTAGATTTTACCTCGAAAGGATCGCTTTGGAGTAAACCTTTAGATAAGTAAGTCGGAAGAAACTTGCCGACATCATCTCTACTGTAACCAAAAGTCATCTGGGTTAGATCATTTGTCCCAAAGGAGAAGAACTCTGCTTGCTCGGCAATCTGCAAAAATAAAAAGCATTCAACGGTATTAACGCATCCAAATCAAATTAATCCAGAAGAGAACTAATCCAACATGGCCAAAAACATCAGCAAAGAGACAAGTGAAAAGCCAATTAAATCAATTGAAATTTGATTTTTTTTCGGTTTCTCACCTCATCTGCTACTAGGGCTGCCCTAGGGACTTCAATCATAGTGCCGATCTTGTAACTTATAGAGGCACCCATACCAGAAAAAACCTTTTCAGCTACTTTGCGTATCAGACTTGATTGATGTCCTAATTCCTGAAATTCTTTAAATTTCAAATAGCTGAATTATATGAAACAAATATTGTAAGAAAAATGCCATCGAAACTGAAAGGTAAAACTACTTGATGGGCTTCTCCCAGGAAAATTGTGATTGCTTCTATCCATCTAATAGTAAAAAGAAAGGACATTAAGATGTGGTGTCCAATAGCAGGCACAAGGAAGAAACACCATATATAACTACTGATCAAGAGAGCTGCTGATGAGATTTTTTTTTTTTTTTTTTGGTGCGGTTTTTGGGGGGGGGGGGCATGGTTGGAAATCATCTGTTTTACGGTTATTTGGCAATGTGTGAACCACAATAAGTGAAAGAGAAAATAAAACATCAATATCTTGAGCTCCAACTTAGATAGGGGAATATTATGAGACCTCATAACTTGCGAGAAGATGATAGCCTCTCGGCTCGAAAAGTCCTCACTTGACTAATATCCTCATACATACTATTAAGACTATTACTAAATATTATCATGTATTCATGTGCCTTCCGTTAATGGATTTTCTTCTGTAAGATGATAACTCATTTTTTTCAGTTATATATTTATTTATCTATTCAAGAAGTAGAATACACTCTTGTACATTATAACTAGTAAACACCTACTACCAAGTTCATAAGATGTTAACTTATCTTTTATCACTTGTTCTTTATTCAAAGAAGGTATATTATGTGTCGTGGTATTACATGTAACTGCTGAACCTTTCAAATAACCAAGTGTAAAGCTACTTATGCTTCAGGTCAAGAAGTACCATATCTAGTAATCTCTTTGAATGCACAAGGTGATAAGTTATCCTCCGGTTTTTATTTATGTGTTATCTATGCAATAGTAAATTAGTCGCAGTGATCTTAAATATGCAGCCGTTGAACCTATATAATAACTAGATGAAGAGCTACAAACTTCTTTAATGAAAACTATTTGACACTTTAAAGAATAATCAATAAAAAGGATTGAAAGCATGCCTGAAGTGTCCCAACAAGTGGGACCATTATCTCTGGAAAGACTTTGACTCCCTGGTTACTCATAGAAATAGCAGCTTCAAAGATCGCTCGTGCTTGCATTTCAGTTAATTCTGGATATGAAATGCCTAGCCTGAAAATACAGAGTACAGTACATACTACTAACTAAGAAATCAGAGAAGAAGAAAAAAACTAATTTTATGGGTAACACATGTTTTTCTATAAATTATTTGACCAACACAAAATATGATATCTGTTTGTAACGATAAGAAGTTGCCCTGTCCAATTCATATTGGATGAAAAGCTCAATTTCAAAAGTATCTTCGCTGAATCTGGATTTATCAATGTCTTGGATTTGAGAGAATCCCCGGAAAAGTTGAGATCTGTATGCAACGAAGGTCTCACAAGAAATAAGAATAACCTTAATGCAAACAACACATTTGAAAATTTAACCTGCACCCACGGAAACCAAGCATTGGATTTACTTCAGAGAGCTTCTCAATTCTTGAAAACACCTCATCCTCTGTCATGCCAGTGTCCAGAACAAGTTCCTCCACAATGTCCTCAATGTTACCTTCGGGCAAAAACTCATGAAGTGGTGGATCTAATAACCGAATTGTTACAGGAAGACCTGAAAGAAACATAATTTAGATTATGACGCTAGAAGTTTCAGAAACAAGGAATAATACCTCAAAAAATCACAATCTACAACTCATAGTTACACATGTACATAGATGAAAGTAGGGGAATACATTTCTCACAATCACAACACATTGCCACATGTATTATGATAACAAGTCGATGTGCAACTCCCTATCACAATGGGGATTTGGTTTCAGTTTCAGATTATTATTATTATTATTATTATTATTAGTATTATGTTTTTATTTGTTATTTTTATTTTTATTTTGAGAAATTGGGTCAAGGACTCAAGATGCTCAAGGAATTTATTAACTAGAAAAAAGATACAAAATAGACATGAAGAGGAAGGAGGAGGAGAAGCAGAATATGTACAGTATGGAAGAGATAAGAGGAAAGGTTCAACAACAACAACAACAACAACCAAGCCTTTATCCCAAATGTTTGGTGTCGGCTACATAAATCCTATACTTCCATTCCACTCTGTTGTGGGTCATCTCCTCTATTAAGTTAGCCCTAATCATATCCTTCTTAATTACTTCTAACCAAGTCATCTTACGTCTACCTCTAAATCTCCTACCTCCATCAACTATTATCTCATCACTTCTCCTAACCGGTGCACTAAATGGTCTCCATTGTACATGACCAAACTATCTTAGTCTATTCTCTCTCATTTTATCCTTAATAGGAGTAACCTCTAATTTAGTATGGATGCGCTCGTTTCTTATCCTATCTTTGAGTGTATACCCACAAAACTATCGCAACATTCTTATTTCTGCTACACTCGTTTTTTGAAAGTGTTGTTTTTAATTGCCAAACACTCTGACCCATAGAGCATTGTTGGTCTTAGAACCATCCTATAGAATTTTCCTTTGAGTTTTATAGGTATTCTACGATCACATAAGACTCCCGAAACACTTCTCCATTTCAACCATCCTGATTTAATTCGATGTATCACATCATCCACTATCTCACCATCGTTCTTAATGATTGATCTTAATAACAAAAATGATTAGTTTTAGGTATTTCTTGATCATCAATATGTACAATAGGCTCTCTTTCTTTCCTAGTTTTATTAAAAATACACTCTAAATATTCTGTTTTTGTTCATCTAACTCTAAAACGTTTACATTCAAGAGGTTGTCTCCATCTTTCTATTTTAGAAATTATATTTCTTCTAGTTACATCAACTAGCACTATTCATCAGCAAATAACATACAATATGGGATTTCATCTTGAATGTGCCTAGTAAGTTGGTCCATAACTATGTAAAAAGGTAAGGACTTAAAGCTAACCATTGGTGTAAACCTATAGTAAAAGAAAACGGTTTAATCTCTCTTTCATTAGTTTTTACTCTAGTTGTTACTCTATCATACATATCTTTAATCACATCAATATACATACTAGATACATGTTTCTTTTCTAAAACCCACCACATTACCTCTTTAGGCACTCTATCATAAGCTTTTCTAGATCGATAAACATCATATGTAAATTCTTTCTCTTCTCTCTATATCTCTCCATCAATCGTCTCAAAATACGTATAGGTTCCATAGTTGATCTCCCAGGCATAAAACCAAATTTATTTCCTGATACACTCGTCTCCTTTCTTAATCTTTCCTCAATGACCCTCTACTAATGTTTTATAGTATGACTTATGAGTTTCATACCTCGATAATTTGAACAAATTTGTATATCTCCTTTACTCTTGTATATAGGTATTAAAGTACTAATCCTACCCTCATCTTAGCATATTCCCATTTTTTTATTTATGACGTCATTCACTTAATTATCCTATTCATTTATGATTTTCATTTCATCTTTGACTAGCCAAAGTACGTTGTCAAAATAGTAAGCACTAATTTAATTTTAGTAGTGTTGATGTTAGTTATCTAGTAGGGAGTTAAGTGTGGGTTATATAGGGTGCTATTAAGTTTGGGTTATGTAGGGTGTTAGGGCCTTCAATCTACTTCAGACAGGTGGCTCTTGAGTAGAGAATCCAGTCCTGCACATGACAACACATGAGAGAGACGGAGTTGGGATCTTCGGTGATTTCTACGACTACCAAGTTAATAGAGAGCTTGAGTGGGGACGAATAATTAAGTGTGAGTGTTTTTCAGCAAGAGATTGCTTACCCTAGGAAACAGACATCAGCTTCCCTTTATAGTAGATCCAAGGAGTAGATACGTAACCTCGGTGGAGTCCAAGTAGGCAGCTCAGTCGATAGTTACTTTAGAGCCGTCGGTTACAGAGGGGGATCTTGGTATTTAATGTGATGGTGATGGGGTCACCATATTGCTGATGAGGTCCGATGAGTCATAAAGACTTTTGAGGCTAGAGTAATGATGATTCTAATCATGCATTCAATGTGATGGCAATCGGCTGTCGGTGAGGGGCTCAAGGATAAACCGCCTCTCGACTCAGCTTCATGAGAGGGTCGACTAATGACGCTTATTGCTTCGATTGGCCTGATAAGTACCGCCTTCTTACTCGTCCTCGAAAGTTCTAGACCCAGCCTCGTAGAGTGAAGAGGAGTGGGGTCGACTTATATGGTGAGTTTGAATGAGGATGTCTTTCGACTCGACCCTTCTTGGGAAGGAGGGAGTGTTGAAGTCGTCCTAGTCGTCCTATATAGGATGAGGTTGATTTGGTATTGAGCTAATAAGGGACATGTGTCGGCTTCTCTTAAGAGATTAACACTTTGTCATTTATATGACCTAACACTAGCCCCTTTTACTCGAACTTGGATGGCCGAGTCCGAGTGAAATTGAACAGTTGACTGTTGGATATCTGAGGCACATTTATGAGGAAAATGACATGCCACTATTGATGTGACGTTCTGACATCATGGGAGATCGTGCGCCGATGTCGCCTCATTTCATGAGCACTGATGGCGTGTTAACTGAAGGGCAGCACTTCAGTTCCTAAGCAGTCACTTCGAATTTCGAGGTTGATCTCAGCCGTCTGTCCCTAATCTAGTCGACTGCTATGATCTCATCACATGGCCATCCAGGCTTATATATATCTATAGCTTCGTTTACGAATTCTCTAAACCCTAGAACTCTCTGCCTCTTGAGCGATTTCCAATCTACTTTTGATGATCCTTCTCCCAAATGGCTTCTTCTACTCCCATCATTGCTCAGAAAGAGGCTAGGATCGATCTTCTGAGAAAGTTTCTCTCTAAGTTGCGCACGACGGAGGTCAAAAGTTACTATGACTACTACGACATTCCTCGTGAGTTCACACTGTCAGCACTGGAGAGGGCTCAGGCAGCGTATGACCACAGTGGGGTCATTGCTCTGATGTACCTCTGACATTTAGAGTACGGCCTCCATCTTCTGCTCCACCCTTTTCTCCACCGCACCTTCGAGGCTTTGGGGGTCTCGCCTTCACAAATCAAGCTGAACTCCATCGCTACACTAGTGGGGTTTATGGTGATATGCCACTGGCTGGGCGTTGAGTTGACCCTCCATATCCTCAACCATCTTCTTAGTGTTAAGGTTGGGAAGAAGGAGGCCACTATTACTTCCAAAATTTGGGTGGCTACAAAGTTGTCTCGAATGCTCCAGAGTCGAATAATGGCTGGAAGAAGAAGTTTATCTGGGTCTTTAGAGCTGACCTGATCCTGTCTTGCTCAACTTGGCCTGAGATTAAGAAGGATGTCTTGAAGCTAGGTTTCCTCATGACCGGGGAGAAGTTTAGGCTCGAGAAGATTTGGGCCTATTATGGGTCGCATAGGATCAAGAACTTGTTTGATCTTGCAGCTCTGCATTAGCTGACATCTCTAGAGTCTTGCCAACCGAGGAAGACACGATCTAAGCAATAGTCTTAGCTTTTCCACTGAAGGAGTCAGATGCATGTTAGATGGGGCCCCCAATCAGGCCCCAAAAATGTTTGAGATTCTAGTTGGCCCTAGAAGAGGCCAAGGTGGTAGCAGCAAAGGCTGCTGAAATTGCCACTTGGTTGGCTGGGCTGAGTGGTTCCACTGCTCAGGCCGAGAGGTCTGAGAAGAAGAGGAGGTGGCTGTAAAAAGTAAGTGGCCAAGATCCCTCTGGAAGTGCTGAACTGGCACGAGCAAGGAGGAGAGGGCGGTAGAGGCGGCCACCCTCGCTCCTAATCAAGAAGCTGAGGACTCACCACTCCTCTCCTTGAGGCCACTCACATGGAGTCCACCGATGTTGTTGTGATCGACAAGGGCCTGTTCAAGTTGGGGGGGGGGGGGGGTTGAGATGGTGGTGTTCGAGCCTGTGAATGTCCAGGTTCAAACCAAGGAGGAGACGGCTCAGCCTCCGCTGGTCGAGTTGTCCCAAAGAGAGGGCAAGTAGCCAGTTGTCAAAGAGCCAACAGTGGCGGAGGTGCCTTCCACTGAGGGGCCTACATTGGATGGCCCTTCCCCTACTACATCAATGAAATATCGATAGATGCATGGGAGAACCTAAGGAAGTTGATGATGGGGATGCCTAAAGTCAACCCCAGATACGAGAGGGAGCCATCCGAGGAGAACTAGTTCATTCCTCAGTTAGGTCTCGACAAGAGGGCATCTGTCTTGGAGTCTCGGATGGCCTTGGCTAGGCCTGTGGACTAATTTTCGCTGTCCAGGATGATGAGATCCTTATGGCCATGCCCGACTATGGCCTTCACCAGACCTTGAGGAGCTATTTTCCCCAAGGGGCCTTGGTGGAGTAGGAGTTGTTCAGGTGCTTTGAGCATGTCCAAGAAGTCTACTTCAAGCTCCAGGTAAAGCTGGAGGCTGAGAAGACGGTTTGGGAGGTTGTTGAGTTGAAGCTTGCTGCCAAGGAGGATGAGCTGGTGGCTTGGAGAAGGGACGAGGATAAATGGCACCGAGAGGTAGAGACGCGGGAAGAGATGCTCAAGGGCCTAAAGGCGTCTAGTAGCAAGAAGTCGACCATGATCAAAAAACTCAAGGAAGACATCAGTCACCTCGAGCATGAGCTCCATGAATGTGATGACATGGTGAAGTACTTGTAGGATGAGGTCGAGGTTGAGAGGCGAGAGAGTGGTGTCAATTTTGAGCAGGCTTAGCTTGCTTGCTAACATAGCTGAGGCCCTTCAGGACCAACTGAAATTGGAGGTGGATGCACTCGAGAATCTGCGGAAGGAGGTGGCCCGAGCAGCATTAGAAGTTGAGAGACAACGAGACTCATCTCTTGCTAAATTACATGCAATGCAAGGTTGCCTTTACCATCTTGAGTCTGAGGTCTGCAGGGTTGAGGTTGTGGAGAAATACCACAACAACACTCTGGGAAGGTGGAGGTGGCCTTAGCTTGTAAGGCCGGCTTCGACTATTTCAAGGCACAACTCCACCTTGATTTCAAGGTCGATCACAGAGGGTTCTATTATCCTCCCCAAGTCACCAATTGCATCGACACTCTCCGGGAGATAGAGAGGAGGGGACGAGGACTGGTCATGGATGTCGATAATGGGGATGAGGGGGTGAGGAGTCAGCCCAAGGAATGGGTGAGAATTCCGTTTGAGACAATTAGGCTAGCTCCTTAGAGATGACAAGGATGAAAAGGTTGGGTCCGTGCCCCAATCGACTCCTCCACCAACGTCCACCGCTGCTGCCCCTCCTCGTTCGACTCCTATTCCTAGGTCCTTCGTGGTACCCACTTCAAGCCCCATGCCTACTCCAAGTTGAGCCCCTTGAGAGCTTCATGTATCTTCTCTCTTTTTTTGTCATCTTTGTGATGCAAATATTCTGTATTGTAAATATTTTGATATATGAATAGAAAGATACACTTTTATCTATTCGATCTGTGTACTTTTCTTACTTGCACTTTTATGTTTATCTGCAGTTTATCTCATTTGAGATTTGTAACTGAGATGAGTCAGCTTCATGCCTTGGTTTTATTCTGAGAGGATATTGAGGTCTTTCAAGTCAGAGTCCATCGAGTTGATGACATGCCTTAGTTTTATTCTGAGAGGATACCAAGGTCTTTTGAGTCAGAGTCGACCGAATTGATGATGTGCCTTGGTTTTATTCTAAAAGGATACCAAGGTCTTTCGCGTCGGAGTCGATTGAGTTGATGATGTGCCTTGATTTTTTCTGAGGGGATACCAAAGTCTTTCGAGTCGACGTCGACCGAGTTGATGACGTGCCTTAGTTTTACTATTAAAGGATACCAAGGTCTTTCAAGTCGAATTCAGCTGAGTCGATGATGTGCCTTGGTATTATTCTGAGAGGTTACTAAGGTCTTTTGAGTCGAAGTCGACCAAGTCGATGACGTACCTTGGTTTTACTCTGAAAGGATACTAAGATTTTTTGCGTCGAAGTCGGCCGAGTTGATGATGTGCCTTGGTTTTATTCTGAGAGGATACAAATGTCTTTTGAGTTGAAGTCGGCCGAGTCGATGACTTGCCTTGGTTTTAGTCCGAGAGGATGCTAAGGTCTTTCCAGTGGTGCCTCGAGTGTCTGCGAGGTCTTATAAGTACTACAAAAACATAGCACAATAAAGATTATCCAAAGTATTTGTATCATATGAGAATCTTATAGTTAAAATTACTAGAAGTATTTCTTGAGATGTTCTTTATTCCAAGGATGCTGCAAGATTCTCCCATTAGAGCTTCATAGCAGATAAGTGTCGGGATGTACTTCCTCCATGACCGTGTACCTTCCCAGTTGGCGATCAATTTGCCATGCTTGGTGTCTCTGTCAAAAATTGCTCTTCGAAGGATGAGATCACCAACGCTAAATCTTCAGGGCCGGACCTTACTATTATAGTGCTGGGCGATGCACTGCTGGATGATAACTTGGGACCTGAGGTATTTTTCTCAAATTTTATCAATAAGGTGGAGTCCGACTAGAAGTCCAGTCAAATTACAATCTTCGTCGAAGTGTTGTAATCGGATAGTTAGCATGCCGATTTCTACCGGGACGACCGCTTCGGTTCCATATGCTAGCTTGAATGGGGTTTCTGCTGTGGAATTCTTGTGAGTGATGTGGTAAGACCATAGAATTCTAGGTAGCTCTTCAACCCAATTCCCAACCACCTTGTCTACTTTCTTCTTCAAAGCTTGTAGTATATATTTGTTGGCAGTTTTAGCAAGCCCATTTCATTTAGGGTGCGCCACTGAAGTGAATTTGAGCTGTATCTTCCATTCTTCACAAAAACTTCACAATCCTCTGCTATCAAATTAGGTGTCGTTGTCGATAACGACTGAGATGAGAACTCCAAATCTGCAGACGATTGATTTCCACACAAACGGGTGGTATTGCTCTTGCTTATTTTAGCCAATGGTTCAGCTTCTATCCATTTTGTGAAATAGTAAATGGCAACAATAAGAAACTTCTGCTGCCTTGAAGCTATTGGGAGAGGTGCCAATAAGTCTAAACCCCATTGAGCAAAGGGGATTGGGCTTATGATGGGAGTGAGCTTAGTTGCTGAAGATCGTGGCACATTTGAAAAGAATTGGTAGGTCTTGCATCTAGAGATGAGTCTTTTGGACTCGGTTAGGATGGTAGGCCAATAGTATCCCTGGCGGATCACATTCTAGGCGAGAGTTCTGGCTCTTGGGTGATTCCTGTGGATTCCCTCATGGATCTCTTTCAGAACATAACTAGCTTCTGCCAAGTAGAGACATCGGAGATAGGGCTCGATACTACTACTGGAGCATGACATTCGATAAAGCTGGTAATCAATCATAAATTATCTTTGAATATTCCTTTGTAGATGCTACACCTAAGTAGCATTCTCTGGTGAGGTCACCCTATTAGATACTGGATGAGTGGATTCATCTAACAGGGTTCCGTGAAGGTTTCAGTCTGCATGATTGAGTTTGTTGAAGCTTCCATGATGCTAGGGTTCTTGAGGGTGTCCGTATACATAGGTCCTTGACTATACCCTGAATTGGACAACCCCAGCTTGGATAAGGCGTCTGCCCGAGCATTCAGGGTGTAGGGGACTTGGGCGATTCTAAAATCTTTGAAGTTGCTCAAGAGCTCTTTGACCGCATTCAGGTATAGAATCATCCTAAAGTCTTTGGTTGCATAATCTCCCCTTACTTGGTAGACGATAAGTTGGGAGTCAGCCAGGATGTAGACGGGCTCGGCCTTAACTACTAGTGTAGCTTAGAGTCTTGCTAAGAGGGCTTTGTACTCGACCTCATTGTAGGACTACTCTAGCTCCACTGCCACCTTCTCCCGAGGATCCGTCCACATTCAGTAACCACCACAAGTAGAACTCGAGTAGGTCCTATTCAGGAGTACTACGCTTCCGAGAAGGAGGCACCTTGGTCGTCTTGGGGGTTGGAGACTCAGGTAGGGGAATCGGTATGAGCGGAGACGTCTCAGATGACTCTATTAAGAAGTCGCACAAGGCTTGGGCTTTTATGGTGGTCCTGGGCTCAACTTGTACATTATATTTGCTGAGCTCGACTGACTAGTTGATCATTCTTTTTGAAGTGGTAGGGCTACCAAGTGCCTTCTTCAAGGGTAGATTTGTTCGCACCACGATGGTGTGAGCTTGAAAGTAGGGGTGAAGCCTCCTAGCTGTGATTATGAGAGTGAAGGAGGCCTTCTCGAAGAGAGTATAGTTGAGTTCGGTTGCCTTTAGAATTTGGCTAACAGAGTATGTTGGTTTCTGGGTATTATCCTCCTCTTGGATCAGGGCAAAGCTAGTTGATTCTTGGGAGATGGCCAAGTAGAGATGCAAGGTTTCTCCTTCTCTGGGTCGACTCAATAGAGTCATGGTGCTCAAATATCTCTTGAGGTTGTTGAAGGCCTCACTGCATTCTACTATCTAGCCGATGCCTTCCTTGAACTCCTAACTCCCTCTTAAAAATTTGAAGAATGGGAGGCTTCTCTCAGCAGATTTCGAAAGGAGTGACCCAATGCCACTATTTAACCATTCATCTTTTGAACATCCTTCAACGTGCGAGGCTCAAGCATCTTTTCTATGGCGATTATCTTCTCGGGGTTGATCTCAATGCTCTGTTAGGTAATCATGAACCCAAGGAATTTGCTTGATTGCACCCCAAAAGAAAATTTGGCCAGGTTGAGCTTCATGCGGTAGTGTTAAAGGACAGAGAAGGTCTCTTTAAGATCCGACACATGAGACGCTGCCTGCTTTGACTTCACAAGGATGTCACCCACGTACGCCTCCATGTTACAGCTGATCTTTTGTTGACCAACCTTTGATAGGTGGCCTCTGCATTCTTAAGATTGAAAAGTATCACCTTATAGCAATAGATTCCTTGGTCTGTAATGAATGAGGTCTTCTCTTAGTCATGCTCCGCCATTAGGATCTGGTTGTATCCAGAGAAGGCATCCATGAAACTGAGCAGTTCATGGCCCGCACTCTCATCTACCAATTGGTTGATCTTTAGAAGGGGGTAGTAGTCCTTAGGGCAAGCTTTGTTTAGATCTGTGAAGTCCATGCACATCCTCCACTTGCCAAGAGACTTCTTAACCAGCACCACATTGGATAGTCTTTTTGGGCAGTAAACTTCTCTGATGAAGCAGACTTTAAGCAATCAATCAACTTCATTTGCGACCGCCTTTTGCCTCTCTAGGTCGAGATGTCTTTTCTTTTGTCGAATTGGCTTGCTATGTTGGTCGACCGAGAGCTCACGGCTAACAACTTCTAAGGAAATTCCTGACATGTGTTTGGGTCCCCAAGCAAACACATATGCATTCTCGTGTAGGAACACAATCACAGCTCCTCATTGGGGCTCAACAAGGCCCGACCTGTTCTTTGTCTTCCTTGACCTATCAAGGTCCATCGGTACTTCTTGCAATTCTTCTATGGGAGTCGTCCACTCCTGCTCCAGTTCCTTCTCTATGTAGAGATGGGTCTTCTCAATTGGCAGGGTCTCTAATACTCCTTTCCCTTTCATCAAGAGCAGCCTCTCGCTGATGGCTCCTGATGAACCAGACTCCTTTTGTGGCCGGGAACTTCACCATCTGGTGGTAAGTGGACTGGACCGCCTGTAGGCTATTCAGGGAAGTTATTCCAAGAATAATGTTGTAGTAGGACTTTATGTTCAAGACCAAGAATTGGGTTTGGACAGTTTACTAATTAGGGTACTCACTGACCATTAAGGGGAGAGCAATCATCCCTTGTGGTAGGAGTGAATGTCTTGTAAATCCAATGAGGGGACCTCGGCAAGTCTATAGTTTGGACTTGTCGATGCCCATCTAATTGAAGGCGTCGATGAAAAGGATATTAGTGGAACTCCCAGTATCGACCAAGATCCTTTTGACTTGGAAGCCATTAATCTTAGCTAATACAATGAGAGGGTCATCACGAGGTGTCTCTATGCCTATTAGATTAGCGTTGCTAAAGGAAATGGGCTCATTTGTCCTCAGCTTCTTCTCACATAAGTTAACATGCAATGCTCGTCTAGCATATTTTTTTCCAAGTGTTATTGGACATTCCTCCTGTTGCTGGGCCACCGTTGATGGTGTTGATGACACCTCGACTGTTAGCTTTTATAGGTTGTTTGTCCTGCTGATGTTGAGGAAGGGCCGATCTAGATCGAGACCTCCAGCCAAACTTCCCCGGAGTGGGTTCTTCTCTACCATGCCGAGAGATAAGTCTTTTCAAGAGTCCTTTTTGTATCAAGTCCTCAATATCTCTCTAGAGGGCTCGACAGTCATCGGTATGATGGTTGTGATCTCTGTGGTATCTACAGTATTGCTTGAGGTCTCTAAATAGGGGGTCTAACTTCATGCGAAGAGGAGTGGAGTTCAAATATTCTTCTTTCTAGACCAAGTAGAGGGCTTGTGAGAGACTAGTGTTGTGGGAAGTGAGGGCTAGTCTCTTGGCTGCTTCTCTCCTCTGGTCCCTCTTGTCGATCCTGCTTAGCCTGGAGTTAGTTCTGGTGGGATCCTTCACCATCTCCTCCTTTGGAGAGGGATGAGCTTCCGCTGCTGATGCCACTGTTTCTGCTGCTTCTGCTTCTGCTTCTGCTGCTTCTGCTTCTTTGGCTGCCTTCTTATGGGCTCGAGTGTCTTCCTTGTCCATGTACCCTCGTGCCCTAGCCATCAACTATTCATAGTTGGTGACTGAGTCTATGATGAGCGAGTCAGCCAATTGGTTGTTCTCTAGTCCTACCAAGATCATGACCATGGCGACCATGTTGCCAGGGTCATCGACTTCTAGCCTCTTTGCCTAGAATCTCTTGAAGTAGTTTCTGAGGTTTTCCCCCGGTTCCTGTCTTATTTGTAGCAATACGTGGGAGGGCTTCTTCTATTTGGAGTTGGCCAGAAAGTGGTGCATAAACTTCTGGCCGAGCTGCTCAAAGCTGTTGATAGACTTCTTGTCCAATGAGTTCCACCACATCTTGGCACTTCCCGTCGAGGTAATTGGGAAAGATCTATAGATGATCGGCTCTGACACTTGTTGCATGTTCATCAGGTCATAAAAATTTTGTGCATGCTCCGCTGGATCTCCCTCGCCTTTGTACTTCTCAATATGAGGCATGTTAAATTTGGCACAGGGAGCATTCATAATCTAGTCAGTGAGGGGAATGTGCCCCCTGACGGCCTCGGCAGCTGTGTTGAAGGTCCGGTCGTAACCAGACACAAGATTGGTGGCAGAAGGACCCAGAGCAACATAGGGGTATTTTGGGCGGCGCGAAGCCATTCATGCAGCTCGCTCATGGCCACTGTGGCCGTAGTTAGGCCTTTCCCCTATCGCCTCTATGTACTGCTAGGTCTGTCAAGGTGGAGTGACAAAACGAACTTGTTGGCAGAGTGGAGGAGTGGTGTGGTTAGCGTAGTCCTCTAGTGCTTGTTGCTCAGCCTGACGCATAGGAGAGGGAGGAATGAGCAACGAAGAAGGCTACTGAGGGGGAATCTGGCTGAGGAGCTCCTTGGTGAAGGAAGCGAACTACTGCTGGAGAGATAGAGAAATTCTTCGAGCAGACTCTTCTAATTAGGCTCTAGTGACATAGCCCATATGTGGCTCTTCAGCGCACAGAATGGAGGATCGGCCCGGACGATTTGCACCAACCATCTTACGCAAAGAAGGATGAATGGCCCCACGATGGGTGCCAAATTGTTGATGCCATTTATCTAATAGGGAGTCAAGCCTGTAATATGTAGGGTGTTAGGGTCCTCAATGTTCTTCAGACAGCTAGTTCTAGAGTAGAGAATTCAGTCCTACACATGACAACACGTGAAAGGGTTGAAATTGAGATCTTCAATGATTCCTCTGATCAAGTCAGTAGAGAGCTTGAGTGGGGAAGAAGAATTAAGTGTGAGTGTTTTCCTAGAAAGAGATTGCTTAGCTTAGGAAACAAACAGCAGCTTCCTTTATAGCAGATTCAAGGGGTAGACACATAACTTCGGCCGAGTCTAAATAGGCAGCTCAGACGGCAGTTACTTTACAGGTGTCAACTGTAGAGGGGGTTGAGTCACCTAGGCATTTGATGTGAGGGTAACAAGGTGTGCATACTGCTGACGAGGTCTGATGAGTCATAACGACTTTCGGGGCTAGAGTAATGATAATTCTGATCATGCATTCAATGTGATGGCAATCATCTGTTGGCGAGGGGCTCAATGATAAATCACCTCTTGACTCAGCTTTATGAGAGTGTCGACAAATGACGCCTTTCGCTTTGATTTTGTGAGTGGGCCGATAAGTACTGCCATTTTACTCAGCCTCGAAAATTCTGGACCAGTCCTCATAGAGTGAAGAGGAGTGGGGTTGACTCAAATGGTGATTTCGAATGAGGACGTCTTTTAACTCGGCTCTTCTTGGGTTGTGTGGAGTGTTGAAGCAATCCTAGTCATCCTATATAGGATGATGCTGATCTGGTATTGAGCTACTAAGGGACACGTGTTGGCTTCTCGTCGGAGATTAACACTTAGTCATTTATATGACATAATAAGTAAATATAAGATCTTCATTATAACCACCAATCTAACATGTCAACAAAAATTGTGATATGGATAAATTTCACTAAACACTAAGTTTGGGTGTTCAACACTAAACCTCTAATATCTTTAAAACTCTCACTAAATACCCAATAATGTTAGACAAAAACCTCCAAATTAATATAGTTAATTCATGCATGGTCAAATAACCAAAACATCCCCAATTAGTTTTGAATTTGTCACTTAATCCCTAATAACTTTGGTAAAAAATTCCTAATTAAATTTTCTTATAAATTGATATTTTTTAGAAGTTCGTTTGTAGTTTTTGGATTTAAAATAGATTGTTTGTAATTTCTAGATTTAAAGTATTTTTTTATAATTTCCAAAATTTTGGCATTTCTTAGGGGGTTGTTTGTAGGTTTTGAATTTTTAAGAAATATTTGTAATTTGTGATTTTAAGGTTTTGTTTGTAATTTTTAAATTTTTTAAGGAGTTGTTTGAAATTTAATATTTTTCATCTTGTCGTTTTTAATTTTTGGACTTTTATGAGCTTGTATATAATTTTCATTTTAGGAATATGTTTGTAATTTATAAATTTTTTTGGAGGTCATTTGTAATATTTAGATTTTAAAAAACATCTATTTATTGTCTTCAATGGGGTCTTTTTTATTTGTAAATTTGCTTTGTGGGTGGGAGTTTATAATTTTTGAAATCTCATGAATTGTTTGTACTTTCTAGGATTTCAAGTCGGTCAGTTGTATTTAAATGTTTTTTCAAAGGGTTATTTATAGTTATCAAATCTTTTAGAGTGCTGATAACTTGTTTTTCCTTTAAAATTGTTATAGTAAAAAAGCTTTAATTATTAGTAGGTTTTATTATGATAACTAAATATTTGATTATTATAATTTTCTAATTATGGATAGTTTTAAGTTGATAAGGATTCTTAGGTACATGGGATTTGGTTTTTACATGTCAACTTGTGATAGGATTAGGTATTTACATATCAGCTTTTGATAGGATTAGGTTTTCACATGTCAACTTGTGATAGGATTAGGTATTTACATATCAGCTTTTGATAGGATTAGGTATTCACATGTCATGTTTATAAATGATATATGCCAATATTTTAAGATAGGAGACTAGTGTAGGAGACTGCTAATTTCTAAAACTTATTTGTTTTATTTGGTAGAGAACCTCTAATAATGTTTGTTTATAATTTTTCATATTTTTAAAGGGTTTTTTATAATTACCAGTTTTTTAGAAGGAGTTTTGTAATTTTCACATTTTAAAGGGGGTTCTTTATAATGTTTTAGATTGTTAGGGGTTTTCATTATAATTTTTGAATTTTTTAGAGGTTCTTTGGTTCTTTGTGGTTTTTAAAAATTTACGGGTCAGTTTATAACTTTTAGATTTTTCAGGGGATGGTTTGTAATTTCATATTTTCAGAGAGTTTTCTATAGTGTGTAATATTTATGGGGTTGTAATTTTCAAGACAAGTGTCTGTTTGTTTTTTATATATTTTCTAGGGGTCATTTATAATTCTAAGATTTTAAAAGGAGCATGTAATTTTTAGATTTTTCAAGGGTTTTTTGTTTTGTTTTTGAATTTTTTGTGAGATTTATTGTATTTTTTTAATTTTTAGAATTTTTTTGAAAATTTTTATATTTTTCAGCATATTGTTTATTACAATTTTTAATTATTTTTATGTTGTTTGCAGTTTATGATCTTCTACGGTGTTGTTTGTAATTTTATATTATAAATTGTTTTTCAATAAACTTATTGACGTAAACTTTTTTTTAATTATGGATAGTTATGATTTTATTAGGATTACTGAATATTTGATTGTTAGAATTTTCTAATTTTGTATAATCTGAATTTGATGAGGATTCTTGGATGAAAATAGGACTAAATGTTCACATGAGAGAATAGGTGTCCACATGCAATGTTCATAAACGACACATGTCAGTTTTTGCTTATTTAGAAATTCCACCAATTTGTCATTATATATGAACAAGTGATACCATAAATCCCTTCTATTAACTACTTTTAAATTATTTTTAATAATAATCATATCTCAAAAATATATGGAAGTGTGTGTGTGTGTGTGTATGAAATAGCAAACTAAAATTAAAAGAGAGAAGAATTGAGGAATAATGGAAAGCTCTTTCATTTCATTGTATTATTTATTGTACAATTGCATACCTATTTATACACAACTTGAACCTCCAAATAAGGTATTTATGCTTGACAATAATCAATGCATTAACAATGGACTAAGTTCATGGTTAAAAGCATGTGTCATGAGTAATTTAAAGTCTGTTATGAGAAATATCAAATTACTGTATTGCCATATGAGTGCTCGAACATTCATGTTATAACACTCCCCCATTGAATGTCCATTCAATAAAGAGTAAGCCTTCTTAAAACCTTACTTGAAAAAGCCCAGTGGGACAAAAATCATAGTGAAGGAAAAAGAGTACATCATTTCTTGTAACTACTCCCCTTGATAGAAAGACCATTTAAAGATCCCTCAGCCGACGTATTCCAATATTATGTACCAACTTCTCAAATGTTGCATGCAGGTAACGCCTTCGTGAAAAAACATGTTAGATTATCATTTGAACGAATTTGTTGAACATCAATATTGTCATTCTTTTGAAGATCATGACTGAAAAAGAACTTTGGTGAAATGTGATTCGTTCTATCTCCTTTAATATTTACACCTTTTAGCTAAGCTATGCATGTGGTATTATCGTATGATATGATTTCCAAGCCTACATTGTGCAGGAGCATCAGAGAAAAGGTGATTCATGATTACAAGAGTTTACACAAGAGAGGGATTTGATTCAAAGTAGGAGTCTGCTAAATTATCTATTTATTAGAAAAGTTTGAGTCCATTAGGAATTATTTTTTATTAGGAAAGTTTGACCAGGAAAGTTTGAGTCCATTAGGAAATATTTTTTATTAGAAAATTTTGATTAGGAAAGTTTTCATAGTAGCATTAATTCTCTTGAGACTATATACATGGCCGGCCCTAGTCATGGGGATGGAAAGCATTATGAGATATTAATGAAATTTGGACTACCTCGATTTAATTATTGGCGAGATGCAGGCCAGGATGCTGCATGGAAACTAGTTGAGGAGAGGTTTGATAGGAAGGACCAGCGTCGTGGACAGGGAGGTGGTTATCATGATGATTTTAGTACTTTTGGTGAGGATTGAGACTAAGGTTTTGATTGGAGGGGTAGAGGTGGATTTTAGCATCGAGGGGCTTTTCATGGCAGTTATGGCTATGGTCGAGATGTGAATGATAGGGGTAATTATCAGTATGATCATAGCACACGCAAGTGAAGATTGATTTTTTGTACTTTAATGGAGGCGAACCGCATGAATGATTAGAGAAGGTTGATTAGTGTTTTAGGATGTTTGAGGTAGATCTTGATTGGTGGGTGGAAGATTGATAGTTCTCACTTGGACAGGTGAGTTAACAACTAGTGGAGGTGGTTGAAGTCTTAGTGTGAGTGAGTGCTTAGGAGATTGAATTGGACAGAGTTTGTGTAGTACTTTTTGCGTTAGTGGGAGCCTTCTCAAGTGCTGAACCATCTTGGGCAGCTAACTAAGTTGAGCTGGAAGATGACGGTTACTGATACATCAATGACTTTCAGAGATTGTTGGTGCTAGTGAGAGATTGGTCAGATTAAACTTTTGGGTTTTTTTTGGATGTTTTGAAGCCCTTAATTGCTACAAAAATGAAGCTTAAGCCACCCCAAAGATTATCAGAGGCGATAAGGATAGCTGAGATTATAAAGGAGGCTAGATCTAGTAGTTAGAAGGCTAATAGGGAGTTTGGCTATTACGCCATGACACCTAAACGACACGTGACTATATTATACCTGAAAACTGAATCTAAATAATATATTTAAGCCTCTAAATGGCATGCCTTTTTTTTCAAAACAAAATTTTTTTAAAAATATAATATACTTTAGGATCTTGTGAGAAATTTTTTTGAAAATTTGAAATAATTTTTAAAACAAAACAAAACCATATAATACCTAAAAACCCATTGCTCCTTACTTAACCAGCTGCCTAATCTGGAATATACCAAACACTTGTGAAAAAGATAGAAAATTGAACAAACAACAAAAACAAATCTGTCAAAGCGGATAATAGCAAGTACGACCAAAGGATAGGATCCAAAGAAGTAATAATGAAAAGTATAGTTCACAACTCAAATAGAATCAAATGAAATAAAGCTCAGCAGGAGTATTTATTCATAATTCAAAAAATCAATGTAATAACAAGGACCGAATAGGAGTACAAATAGATATACTTGATTTAGCATATATAAATCTCAGAACAGGCTCTCAAAATCACGTTAGGATATCCCTACTCCCTATGTCTCTCAAGATAAACATGTATCAAACCTCGTTACTTGGCTCAAGGTATGTCAAAACTCAAAACACTAATATATACTATAGCATAAACATACTATATTATCATAATGAGTTTATAAACATACGCAAACACATATACATATACCATGCATTCATCTGCAAGCAATATTTGAAATTTCCTTACACACTTAAATTAGCTTTAAATTATTTATGATGAAATAGTAATGTTGATCAATTTATGGTAGACAACAAAATCTCAACTCGACAATCCAAAATGGAATTCTTGTAATAACACATTACATTGGCCAAAATAAATCTCACACCTTAAAAAGCTAAATTATTATTTATTATCCCCCATTAAAACCCAACATTTTTCAAACAACTCAAAATTTAAGGCGACTATACATGATGTTGTTTAGTCTCAGCTTTCTGACATTATGTGACCAATTATTGAGGGAGAAATCTAAGAAGAATGCATGGGGTTTACAAATCCCCGCACTCATATTTTACACATCATCGCTCAATCCTTAACGGTAATGCAAGTTATAACAGTTTAGAAAATCAGGTTTTACACCTCTTGCACTCACCACCTTCTCAATGTATCATATCCACATACCCGTAGGCAACAAGTTTACACCTCTTGCACTCACCACCTTCTCAGTTAAAAGCTTACCACGTTGATGGAGACAAACATCTAATATTTAAACTCCTAATTCCCATGGGCGTAGATGTGTGATCTTTAAGGATATATTTAATTATTATAAATAGTTGAACCATCTTATCGAGAGTCAACATATCACATATCCCATATTATTGCAAATAAACTCATTGTTATGTTAAAAATAGTTTCAGATAGAATTTGGGCTCAAGACTCAAAAAGAATAAAAAATCATATATTTAGACTTTTTGGTTCAATTGGTTAAATATTAAAATATAACTCAAATATATTAAAACAAACTTTGAACACACTCAAAACATGATAATAAAGGTGTTCACATAGTTTCATAACCATCAAAAGTTAAACGAAGAAGTTAAAGAGTCAAACGACTTATAAAATAGGTAAAACTAGTATGCACCTTTTTAGGCTTCTAGAATATCTCCTGAGATGTCTGAACGTCAAACCAGGCATTTGATAGTTCAGACTAGACATTTGATAGTTCGTACCAGACATCTAAACTCTAGATGATAGAAACTCAAAACTTGACAAGGATATACAGAGACATCTGAAAAATCCTACTAGATGCCTAAAAGTTAGACCAGATGTCTGAAACTCCTAGCAGACGTCTAAATCTGGTTTCAATAGATTTTCTAGATTCCTAACATATGGTTTGTCATATCTCTCTTGTGTCAAATGTAGGATACTATCTATACTTATTTATCATGATATCATGAAACTAATATGTATAGAACATATATCACGATCATGGATTGCTAAAACACGAATTATTCATTCAAGGTTTTTGTAAAACTTGCCGATACATCGTCAAAACTTGAAATATAGATGTAAAATAAAAATTGCCTTGTAAAACCATCTAAACTAACACATACAAACATGGTCAACTAATTTCTATCAAATTTTCTATGACTCTAGGGTTAAAATTACATACGTGCATTGTTTTCACCAAGAATAATAAGATAAGATAATGAATAATTAGGATGGATCAAAATATGTTTAATATAATGAATTCAAGCATATATGAGAATCAAAGATGGAAAGAAATAAGTTGGTACTTACCTGAAGATTTTTCTCAAAAAGACGATCTTTGGGCTGACAAAATTATGCCAAAAGCTCCTCTCTTTCTTTTGCTAGCTTGGCTGACCTTGTGATATTAGAATCTATAGAAATTCTTACCTTTGGGGTTTTGTAGGCCTTATTAAGGGATATATAGCTTACCGAGTTGACTAATGTGTTGACCATTTTTTACTTAAAACCTAATAAGGCTTTTTAACATAAAACCATCTAAAAAGCTCTATTTAGAAAACTAAAGCATAGAGATTCTTATAAACTAATTAAAAAAAAGACTCTATCTAATCTGTCCATATCAAAAAATGAATCCCAGGATTAAGTTTTTATCTCGATGTCACGGGGTGTTGCATCAATAGCAGGAAACAATCTGGTTTTAAGACTTTCAAGGGAGGCAAGATTTCGGGCACCAACACGAGATTAGGTGACAGTTTACAAAAAATGAGGTTAATTGGCTTTCTAAAAGGATGTATAGGATAGGGTAAAGAAGGGGTTCTACTGCAAATATGGGGACAAGTGGAATAAAGAGCACCGATGTAAGACTTGGGGAGCCTATATGATCATGGAGTACAATGTTGAGAGGGATGGCACCAACTTGTAGATTCTGATAACGGAAGTGAGGGGGCTGATGATCATTATGAGGTACTAGATGAAGCAGAGTTGTCACTGAATGCTATAATAGGAGTTGTCACTGCGGAGTATGAGGTGTTATTCTTGATTGATCCTGGTTCTTCACATAGTTACATTAATGTCGGGGGTTGTCAAGAAGGTATGTTTGACATGGTCTACTGTAGAGCCTTTTGAGGTGATGATAGCATATCGGGAGCAAAAGCAGTATTAGGAGATTATCAGAGACATTGACATGAATGTCCAGGGAGTTCGAATTTCTGTTGATATTCACGTGTGACACTTGTTGGTATAGATGTTGTTTTTGGCAATGCTTGGCTAAAGCATTTAGGAGAAGTGAAGATGAATTTTGAGGACACGTAGAAGGTGTTTCGATTAGGGGGTAAGAGGCACTCATGGACTACTATGTCAAGAAGTTGTAGTACTGTGAGGCTAATATACTAGACTAGTTGTGAAAGGAGAAGAGTCGAGTGCCATGCTATTGTCACAGAGGCTACTACTGGCCAAGTAGAGTGTAAGGGATAACATAGAGGATCCATTAGTCTGACTAGAGGATAGAGTGAAGCAGGTTGTGTTGTGACATCAGAGGGTTACACAAGTTCCTACCGAGTTGCCACCAATGAGGATTTGGGGTCACGAGATTGTTCTATGGACGAGTCAAAGTCAGTTAATGTGCCACCATACCACTGCGTACACTTTTAGAAGGAGGAGATTGAGAGGCAGGTTGAGGAGATGCTGAAGAGTGGGTTGATTAGGTTAAGTCAGAGTATTTTTCCTCACCTATTCTCTTTGCGAAGAAGAATGATGAGACATGAAGATTTTGCACCAATTACAAGGCTTTGAACAAAGCTACAGTGAAGAATCGATTTGCTATTCCTATAGTGGATGAGATGTTGGTTGAGTTGCATGTGGTCATAGTGTTCGTGAACAACATTCAGGACACATTTTAGGATGAGTACCATCAGATCAGGATGAGAGAGGACGATGTACACAAGACAACATTCAGGATGCATTTTGGGCTCTGTAAGTTTCTAGTGATGCCGTTTAGACTATGCAATTCACTGTTTACTTTTCAAGTGGTGATGAACAACATATTCAGGCATTTTTGTGGAGATTTGTGATGTGAATATTTTACCGCAAGTGCACGGCGTAGTTGTAGCTAGCACCGGCAAGTACGAGTCGATTCCACGAGGACTAGTTGTTAATTACCAATTATTCACTAACCAATTATCTAGGCAATTCAATGTTCAAATAAATTAGAATAAAATAAGATAAAATAAATAAACTTGGGAAGAAATCAAATGATGAAGAATTCTAGAATCAAGATCCACCACAATGACGATTATCGT
>JBAKGM010000326.1:8533490-8554199 GCA_037177215.1 Asparagus racemosus | reverse complement strand
AAACCATATGTAAATCCTTTCTCTTCTCTCTATATCTCTCCATCAACCGTCTCAAAATATGTATAGGTTCCATAGTTGATCTACCAAGCATAAAACTAAATTGATTTTCCGATACACTCGTCTCCTTTCTTAATTTTTGCTCAATGACCATCTCTCAAAGTTTTATAGTATGACTCATGAGTTTTATACCTCGATAAGTTGAACAACTTTGTATATCTTCTTTATTCTTGTATATAGATATTAAAGTATTAATCCTCCACTCATCTGGCATTCTTTTCATCTCGATAATCTAAAAATAGTTTAGTTAACCATCCTAAGCCTATATGTCCAAGATATTTCCACACATCAATAGGGATGCTATCCGGCCCTACGGCTTTTTCACTTTTCATTTTCTTTAGAGCATCTTTAACGTCGCTAATCCTAATTTTTTTGACAATACCTATAGTTTCTATCATTCACTATATGGTTAAAATTTTTATTTTGCTCACTTAGTTGGTTATCATTAAACAATTGATGAAAGTAACTCCTCCACATCTCTTTTATTTCCCCGTCAGTCACTAGAACTCTTTGATCTTCACTTTTAATACACTTAATATTACTCAAATCTCTATTCTTCCTTTCTCTAAACTTAGCAAACTTATATATGTCTTTCTCACCCTCTTTAGATTCTAATTTCTTATAAAAATTTTCATAAGCCTTGTATTTATTCTCATAAACTGTTCTTTTTTGCTTCTTTCCTCACTAGTTTATATTTTTCTAAATTTTCCCTACTCCTAAACTTTTGCCACTCTTTATATAAAATTTTCTTCTCTCTAATAACTTTTTGCACACTCTCATTCCATTACCAACTCTCCTTACCGTCTAACCTACAACCTTTAGTCTTCTAGGATATCTTTAGTCACTTTCTTAATACAAGAAGGCATGTTATTCCACATAATATTAGTTTTATTATCTATACTCCATATATCTTCTTTCATTATCATATCTTTAAAATGTATTAAATTATCTCCCTTTAAATTTCACCATTTAGTTCTTAATCTCTTGTTCACGTTAGTTTTTCTACTCCACTTCTTAATAAAGATGTCTAAGACCATTAATCTATGTTGTGTACTTAAACTCTCTCCCAGTATAACTTTACAATCTTTACATATTAACCTATCCGCTCTTCTAGTAAGAAATAAATCAATTGACTATTATTAAATCCACTTTTAAAAGTTATTAGGTGTTCATCTCTTTTTCTAAAAAGAGTATTTGCTATTATCAAATCATATGATATTGCAAACTCTAAAATTGATTCACCCATATCATTCTTATCTCCATACCCCAAACCTCTATGTATCCTCTCATAACAGTTATTATCCTTACCAATATGTCCATTAATATCCCCTCCTATAAATAATTTCTCTCCACATGGGATTCCTCGTACTAATTCATCTAACATATCTCAAAACTCCTTTTAGTACTATCAGGCAAGCCTATTTGTAGTGCGTAAGTACTAATAATATTAATCACCTCTACACCTAAGACAACTTTTATTAGTAATATTCTATCTCCAATTCTTTTTACCTCTACGATTCTTTCTTTTATTATATTATCTAAAAGAATTCCCACTCCATTCATATTCTTCTCTTTTCCTGTATGCCAAAGTTTGAATCCTGTCTTTTCAATTTCTCTATATTTTTCACCTATCCATTTAGTTTCTTGTAAGCAAATTATATTTATTTTTCTTTTAAGTATGACATCTACTAATTCCATAGTCTTTCCTGTAAGTGTACCTATATTCCAAGTAGCTATTTCAGAAGATTTTTTTTACAGGTAAATAAAGTCCATTAAATTATAAGCAATAGCGCTGTAGCCTCATTCAAATTGAAGTGGACAGAGAGAAAAACTCTATAACTTTATCTTTCAGTGTGTAAAATCAATAAAATATCGCAATTGCTACAAAATATTATAAATCACCAGATTCAATAAACTTTAAAAGAGTGCAAAGAATAAAGCTATTTCATTCAGTATTTAATTTAAGGCAGCATTGAGAGATACCATCCATAGCACGGAAAATGCCTTCAAAATCAGATCTTTGGTAGGGCAAGAGGAGCTTTAATGCTTTTTCCCTCTGTTCAGTGGTCACAGCCATTATCATCTGCCTCACTGCCTTTATTCTTTCATCAGAAGCAAAGAACTGAGACAAAAATGTAAAACACAAAATAAAGAACGAGCACCTCCAGTTCAAAAGATTAGTAAAAAATTTAATAAATTGTTGATAACTTCTATAACTGTACGGAATAGATGGTCTCGTGAATGCAAAAAAAAAAAACATCGTGCTATTAGGACAACCAATTCAAAATAACCTATAAAATCAATATGTGCTCTGGGTGATAATGGCATTCATTAGCCTTATATATAGTAATCTTCATTGTCTTCTGAAGTAATCGGATATAATATTTCACTAAAATAATTTCAACCTATAATAGAGGTTGTTTCTCACCATGTGTTCTGTCCTACAAAGCCCAATCCCTTCTGCTCCATTATTTCTTGCTGTCACTGCATCTGCTGGAGTATCAGCATTTGCCATTACCTATCATCAGAATTTACTTCACCGTGAGGATTAGTTTATCTTAATATATTCAGCATCTAAGTACCGTGACTACTTCATTTATGAGGATTCTTTCTGCAGAGAATACCTTAAGTTTTCTTATTTCATCAACCCAAGCCATGAAGGCTCCCAGGTCACCACTAAGTGCCGGCGGAGAGAGAGGTTGCTTTCCCATGATTACTTCTCCAGTTGATCCATTCAATGATAACCAATCACCTTCATGTATTACTTTGTCACCAATTACAACTACCTATATGGCACATATGACGTGCTCTTACATTTCACATAATTGGAAAAAGAAAGTACTTCAAGATAATGCAAAACATCACTGTGATTAAAAAGGGTTAATTACGGATAGACCCCCTGCACTGTCGCCCAATTGCAGATAGACCTCCTGCGTGAATTTGTTTTGCTCTTATACCCTCAGATTAAGAGAATTTTGTTTTTGACAATCAGACCTCCCAAAGGTAAAAGAGTCAAAAAATTCACTCAGATGGTCTATCCACAATTGGGCAATAGTACAGGAGATCTATCCACAACATGAGTAGTACAGGGCGTCTGTCCGGAATTAACCCATTAATAAACCAAAAAAACATAAATATTCACCTTGTCTGCATCATTGACCCTAATTTCTGAGCATCCAGAGACGCAACATTTTCCCCAACCACGTGCTACAACAGCTGCATGAGAAGTCATGCCACCTCTTGCAGTAAGAATTCCAGTTGCCGCGTGCATGCCTCCAACGTCCTCAGGGCTAGTCTCAGTCCTTACCTTCAAACATGCCAATAGGGGATCAATTCCTTTATAAAATAATAAAATTGGACAATGAGTTTAAAGAGTAACTTTTCATCCAGTATCTTCCAAAGAAAATGTTCGTCCTAGATTTTCAGGAGTCAGCTCACGATTAGCATTCATTGCATGAAACTGATATATTTATTTACTGTTTAAAAAGCATATATGCTCATTGTTCAATTAAAAAAGTCTAGGAACTGTAATAAAAGTTCGCCGGAAAAGTTGCAAAATAATTTGCATCAACATGGAGTAAAGACGGACTGAATTCCATTAGATTGAGCTAATCTATAAATGGGGTCTGAACTAGCCGTGAAAGATGTTACCATATGTGTGTTACTAGTCTAGATATTACTAAGCCTAACACTTATTGATCAGCTTTTCACTTGGTTAGTAAGTTAATTGGTTCCAGTAAGAATGTCGTATCGAGATATGAAAAATAATTGGCATAATTAGAATCCAAATTATCGCAGAGACAAGTACTTCTATAGTGTTCAAATATGGTATCAAATACTTAAGCTAATCTGCCTACTTGACCTTCTAAATCCTGGAAAAATAAATGATGCCTTTAAGCAGGACAAATGTTTATATAATTTAAGTGGCATCTTATGTGGCCAACTTTACATAGAGGAAGCCTGCAGTGCTTTTAATAAACCTCTTACTGATGTTGTCTATGGGAAGCAAAAACATAGTATCAAAGTCTTTGGTTGACATGAAGGTTTAGGAGATAATTCACTTCATTTGAGAAAAGAAATTCTGAAAAAAACAAACATTGAAAGATCAAAAATGCAGAGGAAAACTGAGCATGAACTACAAAATTATTTAAAATCACATCTGAACTTATGGCAGATAATAGATCCTAACTAGGTAAGTGTACAAAGTGAAATGATAACTTTTCTCATCAATATTAATTAAAAGATGTTACATCCACAGCTACCTTTCCAATACAAAGTTCATAAGTACTTCAATACAAGAGACATCTGAAAGTTCTATTAAGAACATATGGAAGAAAAAAGAAAATATCCCACAAAGAAGTGCATGAATCACATGAAAAGTTACTTTAAAAGATAGCTGTTTTAAAATTTCCATGGTTGCAATGAGAACGGTGATTACCAAAATAACAGCTTTTCCTTGTGCATGCCATGCTTCAGCATCCTCAGCACTAAATACTACTTGACCAACTGCAGCTCCTGGTGATGCAGGCAATCCAGTTGCAATCACTTTTTCCTTGTATGCAGATGGATTCTCAAACTAAAATTGAACAAAAAAGAAAAAATAAAAAATGTGAGCTAAATCGATGAAAAAATTAGAATAGATATTATTCCTCAAATTCGGCATTAAATTTAAGCTTCTATTAAAAAATAATTACCTCAATAATTAGACAAAACTATTCTCTAAGATTTCTCGGTTTTGCAGAATACATTATTCTCTAAGATTTTCACCCATACACATCCCATGTTTCAGTAATACTTGGCCATTTACTTACACAATGTGTGAATGACTAAAAAGCAAATGGCCATTACTATTAAGGGGTTTTCCCCAAAGACGTTCTTTGTCAAATATCTAAATTCTACCATTGTTCCTTTAGTTTGTATACCTGAGGGTGTAGAAGCTGATCCAAGTGACCAGGCTCGACCATCTTAATAGCAGAATTGATATTTATAAGACCTTCATTGACCATATCTACAGCAATCTTTATAGCTCCTTTGCCGGTGCGCTTTCCTGCTCTGCACTGCAGCATCCAAAGCCTGCTTTCTTGGACAGTAAATTCTATATCCTGTGATCATGGAAGAATATACTCTTATCTTATGACTCAACTTAGCTGGATTGAAACATCTTGCCTAATATAATTAAGAAGAATGTGAATTTTTAGATGTAAAGAATACTGCTCTCGGTGTTTCACGTATTTTATACATAAAAAAGATAACTACAAATCAATGAAGAAGAAATAAAATAAAATAAAATAAATTCGAACCATCATATCTTTATAATGACTCTCTAGAATGCTACAATTCTCGACAAGCTCTTTATAGGCTTCTGGCATGGACTGTTTCATTGCATCCAGATCCTGTGGCGTCCTAATTCCTGCAACTACATCTTCTCCCTGCAAAATGACCACTTGGATTAAGTAGAATGAATGAAGATCAACACATTATTAGAAATGCGTTCAAGAAAAAAGGAGGATATAATTAAAATCAAAGAATTAACAAAAAACAAGCTTAAGTCAACAACCGCCTCGATAATACTATAATTCAGTAATCCTTGTAAATAAGGAGCACGGTCACCTAGATTCAAGCAGTATGCTATTACTTGCTGCAGACTTGGCGCGGCAAAAGAACACTAACCAGAAGTGTGGTTGTTATCATACAGCGTGTCATCAGAAAGAATTAATAAGATTGATAATCCATAAGATGCTCTTAGCCGAAGTGTGCTTAGCAGAAGTGTGCTTAGTATGAAACCACCAGTTCTCAAATTTCCTGAGAGTATCATAAAATTGTATAACTCTAGAAAAACATGCAAAATATAGCACAAACTTGTATTTAGTAAATAAAAGTTGGAATCTTCAAATTTCTAATTGTTTTATGCCTTTCCTTGACAGAACATTGACACTGAAAAAAACAACAAATAACAAACTAGAAAGTAATGAAATTTACGTATTTTCTTCACAGTCCACAGAGTAAAGCATCATACCTGAGCATTGATAAGAAACTCCCCGTACAACTTCTTTTCGCCAGTACTTGGATTCCTTGTAAAAAGCACACCAGTTCCGGAGGTTTCTCCCATGTTTCCGAACACCATGCATTGGATATTCACTGCAGTACCCTTCAGCCCTGTAATCTGATTGATGCTTCTGTACTTGACAGCTCTCGGACTGTCCCATGAATTAAACACAGCTAGAACCGCCAAGTAGAGCTGCTTCTTGGGGTCTGACAACAGACAAAACATCAACGTGTTAGCCCATACCATAAATCTGACAACAGAGAAAACATCAACGTGCTAACCCAAACCATAAATTTCTCATAGTCAAGTTCAGGTACGTCATATAACTACACTAAAGTTTCTCAAAATCAAGATCCGGCTTGTCATATAACTAACATTTTGTTAATTAATAGTTTCCTACGAAAAATGGTGACATAAGAAGGAATGATACTAGGGTTATTGCAACATAATCCAAAAGGAAAAGACTAGCAGGACTATTTGCAACTTGTGCCTCATTTTGAAAGTGCAATGACCTTGTTTTATAACTCTAAGAGTGAGACTGAAGAAGATATTAGGAACAGCACGCCATGTCTAGTGGAGTTGTGGTTCAACTACCGCAGCACGACGTAGAAGGTCTTAGTCAAATCTCTAATTTAATTTATCTCTCCATCCCTATGTACTCCCATCACTATAAAAATTAGTCACTTTTTAGTATTATCACAAATATCAGGCTCCCGTCTTTTCTCACAGAGATAATCCAAAGCAAAAGATTTTTCCAAAAGAATATAATGAAGAAATAACAAGTTGTATATATAGATCAATTGACTGATTGATGACAAACGACATGCTTCCGTCATCAAATGTCTCTTTTGGACAGAGAGTTGAGAACGATTCGTCACTCCTAGAGTCAAGTAACTAAACTGCAAGGAAAATTTTACTATTTTCGGCTTATGTACGAATATAATGTGCTAACCACAAAGCAAAATATATAACCACCTAAATGCACGAAGCCCTAAGTGTTATATGTGTATAAAAGAATACAAGTACGTTTGCAAAAGCTGTCTAAGAGTGCAGAAACCGATAGAATCCATTTTGACCACTTTAAAAAATCTCCTACTCCTATGATTTATTGGATTAAAATTAGCCAAATCAATCAACAGACTGTTCTTCTACAAAGATTCATATGAATTACTTCTTAAATACGAACATTCCAAAGTTATATCATTTCCTTGATTCCAGTATATCAAACTAAAAATAGAAAAATCAAGATATATTTGAAATGGGTTTCTTTTTGTAAGCAAGATTTAACAGGAACCCACATTCAGTTAGCTTCCCATGCTAAATTCCAAGAAACCCAGATGCTATATCCCAAAAAATTGAACAAATGAATAACATTTATAATGGGTATTGTTCTCCTCAAAGAACAGGGAGAATTTGTTCCAGAAAAATTAACAGAAATCCAAATAATAATAATAATAATAATAATACCTGAAGGGAATTGCTCGCCTTTGGTCTCCAAGTAAACATTTTTGTATTCTACAACTAACTCTTTGAGATCGGAGGCAGTTAGAGCTGTGTCCTGGCTCACTCCCTTTGCTGCTTTCAGGGCTCCGAGCTTCTCTTCGAACTTGGAATGGGGAATTCCCATTACCTGTTAAATCCCCAATGAATAAACAAATATCAGTAAGACCCTTTTTTTTTTAATTCTTTTTGGGGAGGAAAATGTTATTTCTTTTTAGGGTAAATAACACCAAACCCCCAAGAAATTTCGGGATACTGTACCAAATCACCAATAACTTTCAAAATCGCACTAAACGCCCACTAACTTTTGCAGCCCCCAATATCTTTTAGGTAAACTATACTAAAATCCCATTAACTTTCAAAATGCCTTTTTATGTTGTTTTTCTTTCTAATTTATGGTGGTTTTTTGCAAAAATGCAAAAACTTATTGGGGATTTCTGAAAAATGCAAAACTTATTGGGAGTTTAGTGCTAATTTGAAAGTTACTGGGGGTTAACTAGAAAATAGTAAAAGATCTTGGGGGTTTAGTGTAATTTACCCTTTTTAAAAAAATCCTTACCTACAGAGAAATTTCAATCCTCCAGATTTTATATTTTGAAGGGCGCGTATGTAAAAACACGTCTGAATTTGATTTTGTAATCTAAGTTATTTTTTTATGAAATCAATTCAAATTTAGATTTCTATTGAAAAAGCGCATAAGAGAATGTGATTATAATTCTGATACCAGTTTTAAATCAATATAACCAATATACGAAGTTTGTATCATTGCAAATAATTAAAATATCAGTACAATTATATTATCATATGAATGCTATTGTCAATACCAACTTTAAAATAGAGACGTCATATTTAAATGGTGTGTCGTTGATATCGCACATCAGCTATACTTTAGATAGATTACGATGTGAGTCGTGGGGCCAGCGACATAAACAGCCTTAGGCCTTATGAGCCATTAGGATACTCTTAAATATTTTCATGTACACGATTATCTTGCAAAACTTCCAATTTTCTATAATCCAAGTTTTATAACTTTAGGAGTTAAAAATATAATAAAATCTTTTTTTAATAAAAATCCATGTTTTTCAATTACCTTTTTTGAGTAACATGATTTCAATGTACCTATTAAAAATAGGACACTTTAAACTAATTTAATGTCTTTAGGTCAAAATATTTATTATTAGTTTAGCATTGACATAAATAGTAAGAAACGTTCTAAGAAACAAAAACAAAAAATTGTAAGAGAAGTTTATGGCATTAGGTATGAGCTCTTTCGAGCAATTAGTGCTTGAATGAAAATTCAAATTTTGAAATATTCACTCATTTGCGCCTCTTGCTACTGGCCTAATGCCCTGTCCCCTACAGTACTCTGCAAATTATGGCGATTATTTTTTAGCATAAAATTAAGGGTAAGCTATTTACACTTGATATGCAGGGTTAGATTGCAACCATATAAAATGACAGTGAACGATAATCTCACCACATCCCCAAACATATCGAGAAATCGCCGATACGAATCATACGCAAACCGCTCTCCGCTCTTATCCGCCAGCCCGGCCACCACCTCATCGTTCAACCCCAGGTTCAACACCGTGTCCATCATCCCCGGCATAGATATCTAAACAAATTAATCAAAATTAATCAATAATAATAATAATAAACTTTTTATTGGAGGGTCAAAATTCAAAATATTACCGCGGCGCCAGATCGAACGGACAGCAACAAGGGCTTTTTAGGGTCGCCTAAACAGGCTCCCATGTCTTCCTGTACAGCTTGGAGGCCTTCTAGAATCTCCTCCCAAAGCCCATTAGGGAGCTTGTGGCCACTCTCTTGGTACTCTTGGCAGGCCTCTGTGGATATTGTTAGGCCCGGCGGTACCGAGAGCCCGATACTCGCCATCTCCGCCAAATTCGCCCCCTTTCCGCCTAACTATAAAAAATATATATACATACATGCACACATATATACATCAGAATCGATATATTCGATGATACCTTACAAATATGAACAAATATGAACTTACCAATAATTTCATGCTCTTGTTTCCTTCACTCTTCCCTTTGCCAAAGGTGAAGACTCTCTGTGGAGCATGGCGATTAGAGGTAGAAGGAGCCATGGTTCAAGAATTGTTAGCACACAAATAAATAGAGGAGTTTGCTCTGTGTCTTAGCTAAGAGCGCCGCTTAAATGTAAGAATGCAAAGGTGGTGGATAAGCATGAGACTGCCCGATCGGACATTTGTCGGTGGGCGAGAGTGACACGTGTACTTTAGGGTTGGGGATTAGGCCAGGTGTCATTGTGACCAAGTCGCAGCTGAAGCATGAAGGGTAGGACAAGGGTTTGTTGGACTGAAGTTGCATTGCGTAATTGCTTGTCATGCTAGTGAGAGAGCCCATACTTGTAGTTTTATTCACAGTCATCATTTTCCCCCCTATAAAAAAGATAGGTTCTCTAATTTACTAAGTCTACAAGAGTGGTCACGTGACAATAAGCTGGACGACTCTAAAAGCATCCACGGGCCCGAGTGCTTAGATGGCCGACTCGTCTCGAGAACCAAATCCGAGACAAAAGGCGCTCCCGACTTGGATCTCGCTAGATGACCGGCTCTAAGATGAAAGGCGTTCCCCACTCGGACTAGACACCATACAGTGGCCTGACAAGCGACAGCAAAAGGCGCACAACATTCGACGAATGTACGGCCAGTGCCTGCGCTTTGCTGCCCAGTCACCATCAGGCCATTATTTTCTAATTTCTGTTTAGGAGTTCTAACCTGACAATATATACAACACAATTAGACCACGTCGTTATATGGAAGACTGGCAATTGTTTCATTAATCTCTCCTGACAATATACTTCATCATTCATCACAAAAGAAATTTCCCAAGTACATTTATACATTGAAACAAAAAACCCCAATTGTAAAAGTTTACGTCCATGAAATCCACAAACCCAACCCTTTGTCATTTTGGTCATATTTCAAGCCTTTGGAAGTGAAGAATAGAAAAATATGAATCCTATCAAGACAATCTGAGAAGCGTGCTATGATCCATATAAGGGGTAGTGGAATAACCAAGCCGTCTACGGATCAAAATGATCCGATCGCATGCTGGCCACTACGGTAAAATTTGTATCTAATAAAACAAGGACATATTGAATAGATCATATCCATTTCTCCAAAATAGTGATGACTATAATAGTTCTCAGAATAATAATGACAATAATTATCCTCATTTTCGACCAAATGCATAACATGCATACCGTCCGTGTCAGGAATCAACCTATATGGAGCTCTAATTTCTAGCTTCAATCAGACTTGTTAAAGCTCTGAAGTCTGTAATATCGAACAAACATATATATGTGTGCGCGCGCGCAGAAATAATTGGAATAGACAAACAAATTTCTGGTAAGAAATCAAAGTGTATTGTTCAATAATCACTTACCTTCTTGGTTGCGGGAATCGGGGTCGCAACTGCTCCAATTGGCTGGCATCTCTTACTCCTATGATCAGCTGATACATTCAACTCCTTTAATTTTGTATTTACACGCTTAGCCTGAATACTTGCATTGTTGCTGCCATTCAAATTTCTCCTGATCCTCACTAAACCAAACTCATCAAAATAATGCCTCTCTTTAGATACAAGCTTTCTCAAACGTGCATCAGGGTTCGTGGACCTCAGACATGCACTCTTCATTGCGAAAGGCATTCGACTTACAAGCTCGGTTTCTCTGATTCAAGCAAATCAAATCAAATTTAAAGTCAGACCCCAAAAAAAAAAAAAAAAAAAAAAAAAATTTCAACTGAGTTTATAGGATCATATGTAGTACCTAAAGAGAGAACGTGAGTTCAGCTCTGGAGAGATCTCTCCAGGACAAGCTGGAGAGCCTCAGAACTTGTGGATAAAAAGCAAAATTAAAATGCTCCCACCAGAAGTCTGGAAGTGTAAATTTACTTATTCAGCCTTCTTAGTGAGAGTAATGAAAAGCAATACTAGCCCAACTTAGTTCTTTTTAGAAGGGTGTTATGGTAAATTTGGAAGTCCCAGTTCAATCTACCGACCAATTTCTTTGGTTCCTATGAGTCTTCGGACTTCTTGCGGAGTCCATCACAAGAAAGAGAGGGACCTGAGAGTTTGGAGGTTGAGCGAAGTGGAATATACTCTGCTAAATGAACAAACGCCACTTGGAATTTTTACATGCACATGAGTTGCAATCAAACTGGCAGCCTTTTCTATCTTATCCTGAATCAGACCATAGATTCAACTAGTATTTAGAAAATTCTTCCATCATGCACTTATATAGATTCGACAAATATTTATGAACTTTTTCGATAAAACATTTATTTTTCAAAAATGTACATGGCGTTATTTTGAAACCTTATGCAAATATTTTTTTTTTTTTAAAGGACTGTTTTCCTGCCCTAATAGTTCTGTGTTTTTCTATTGTCAGTATCAGACTTTCATTGATAAGATTAACACGTCTGATTTATTTGCTTCAAGATCCGAATTAAATGTTTTGAGCAGAAGATTTTTTTTCCCTGGCTCCATATTATTTATTTACATAATGATTTATTCATAGTTCTATCTATCTAAAGAAATTTGTGGTATTAGTTACTGAATTTAATTTGAGGAGCTGCAACCTCATTGCAGGAGGGAAAAAGCTTATGATTATGATCCTGCTTTTGGTTCACATTGCAGATTGTACACATAAAGTACAATCTCAAATTTTGTTCTCAGTCTTGTTATGCTTGGCATCAGTTTCTTTCTGTAAATAGTTTTCCTTCACATTTGGTTGATTCTCTGCAACTTCAATGCTTAAATTAGTTACTTAGGCCCTCGTGTTTGTGATTCATGTTTGGCAGTTTTCCTCCCCAAAAAAAAAGGGAGGAGGAGAAGAAAGGATCATGTTTAACAGTTCCTAATGCTTTCGTTCTATGTATTGACTTTTGATGCAGCGCTCAAGAGCTGCCTCTAATACCTGTAGAAGTACTGAGCTATCATAAAACAAATATTGACAGATGCAAGGCAATTCTTGTAAGTGAACCTGCCTTGCCTATAAATTTTAAGGAAAAAATGTCCGGTCTTGATCACTAATATCGTGCACAGAAGTTTCAGATGCTGAGTTCTTGCTAACAGGAAGCTCTCTGGTTCGGCAACAACAAATCCTTTTATTGCATTCAGTAAGTCCACCTTCCATAACATTTCAAAACATCATGAGGCTTCTCGCAATGGGGCACGGCCTAAAAATTTTTAATTGTCAAACATAACTACAAATCTTAGAATTTGATAATTCAGACATGCTGCTGCTGCTACTGTTTAGAATTCAGAAGTTGTGTATACAAGGAGAAGAATCTGCTGTTTAGAATTTAGAAGACATGTATTCGAGGAGAACAGGAAATGACATGTATCTTTGCAGTTAGCCACACCAATTCTTGGGCATCAGGAGCAACCAAAATTCAAAGAGAAACTTCAAACCACAAATACAGTTAGCAGTGTGACTTAACAATGACTGGTGAAGGACAATAAAAATTATTCACCACCAGAGGAAGGTAATACAAGCAAAACAATTATTGGTACCTCAAACTTTGTAGCCAATGTGATCTTATAATCAAAAGCAACAGCAAATTGGAAAATACGTCTTCCACTAATGACAAATTACAAGGTTAAACAAGACAAAGCACTCTTTATTCATGCACCATATCGATATATGAGAAAATCACATAAGGTACATACTTGATTGCCAAGGGGACTTTAAGAGGTTGGAGTAAATTTCAGTGATATGCTATTAACACAGTGACGCTCATCGGTGGGTGTTCTGAATCCCTCGCCTTTAAACACGTGACCTAAGTGCCCACCACAAGCTGCACATGTAATCTCTACTCTCATTCCGTCAGGATCCGGCTGAAAAAAAAGGATGAATCTACTTTATTGCACTTTTTCGTAATGGAAAATTACTCCAAGAGTTGTACTACTAGACACAAAGGAGTGGGGTCCACAGCAACTCATAATTTGTCTTTGCAATGTGCAAGAAAAGACCTTTTGTGTGTGTAGTAGTACAAGGATAGTGTAACTCTTTGTGTACAATTATCACTACTCTTTCATAATAGAGTTTCAAGAAATTGAAGAAAAAATAAAAATAAGTTGGGTGGAAAATGAATGGAAAATCGGGAAGCTCACAGTGCGATTTATGGCACCAGGAAGACCCTCATAGAAAGCTGGCCATCCACATCCAGAGTTGAACTTTGTAGTAGATTTATAAAGTGGAGTTCCACAACCAGCACACTCATAGATACCTCCCTCATAGAACTTGTCATACTCACCGGTTCCAGGATACCTGAGCATTGTAGTCATGTCATCATAAGGTAATGCAAGCAAGTCATGTTGGTATTAAAACATTGAAAAGCTGAGTTGATTCCTTTTTTTTTTTTTTTGAAATTAAAGTGATTTTAAGTTCAAATATGAAACCAAGTCGTCCCTAGAAAGTATTCCTTGATGGAAGTGAGAATAATGCAAATTTTCACTCTTTCTAAATCAATATCATTTCAAACGATAGTCACATAGGCATAGTACTAATTTAATCTGTTAAAAGGATGGCTAGATGATGCAAAAAAAATAATAATAATAATCAGTTATACATAAGAAACAGTATTTTGCCAAGACATGTCATGCTTCTTTAATTTCTGACAACGATAAGCAATAAAGTTTTAATAGGACTCTCATAACATGACTGTAATCAGCACCATAGTTGAGTAGCAGTGCGCATTTATCAATTTAAATGTGAGTTGACAGATTATGATTTGCTGTACCATAATTTCTATCACACAACATCGTTAAGTACTAAAATAGATTAGATTTTTTACACTAGGATGTTATGCGCTATTGAATGTGCAATACATTACTTTAAAGAGAAATTGTGAGGCCTAAGCTCCCAAGTGTTTCATTATAAAGATAATAATGAAATAATAACAAAGCATTTTCCATGATCAAGAGAAACAAAAATGCACGAAAACTCAAATATGACCTGAACCCTAGAAAAAAGGTAAAACTTATTACATATAATGTGATTCATACGTAGCAACAAACTTTGTGCTCTCGTTAAAATATAAAATTATAACCCTCAACCCTCACCACAACTTCAGAGTTTTGGTGCAGTGGCAAGGTCATTTGACATGGTACCAGAGTAATCTAGGTTCAAATCCTACTGGCTACAAGTTTAATGTGGATATTTGCAAAAGTTGATGATGGTGCATGAGTCTAGATTTCAGCCCATAAAAAGGAGCTTAACCTGCGAGGGCATGTCTAAATATAAAACTATTAACCCTCCCTTACCACAACTTCGGAGGTTCGATGTAGCAGCTGGATCATTTGACAATACCACCAAAGCAACACCATTCCAAATGTACTCTAATCTACCTAACACATTCAATGTGCAATACATATTCATTTGCACAAACCCTACATATTTGGAGTGTTTCCTAACATGTTATACATGATCGAAAGTTTGAAACAAGGAGGGGCAAAAGAACCATTGACAAACACTTTTAGTGACTGAAAGCCTTTGATATTGGTCCTTGTTGGACTAGAATTCAAAAATTGTTGTAGTTTTACCCAAGAAAAAAAAATATTTGAAGGAGCAATTTACCAGCCTCAAGGAAAGAGTGATGAACCATTGCCCTAAAGACGTATCCCCCGATCTCATTCGATCAACCAACGCGGTGTGCTCCTTAGTGGTAATGTTCCCTTGTCTACTAGAACCCAAGAATACATGACCACAAAAAGGAGATGACCAGAATAAGCTCGTCCAATAATAATAATGAAGAAACTTTTGAGGTGAAGGAAAGCGAGAAGAGAAAAGAAATGACGTTTTTCTTCTTCAGTGTTATCTCTCATTTGGACCCTTTTTATGAACTAGAAAGTACTCATTACGAAATAACAGATAAGAAAGATTTTAGGGTAAAGAATTTCTCATACTCCTAAACGTGAGGGCAAAACATAACCAACTTTAATTTAAGATTTGGTTTGTTATTCGGTTTTACCCAACAATAGTGTCTCTAAGATATTTAAATATTCTTTGTAGACCATGTCAACTGGGCAATAATTCTCAAGATGTTAAATCAACATTAGGCTTTGTATTCATGCTAGGAGCAGCTTTCATCGCATGGGGCTTTAATAAACAAACTGTAATTGATAGAAGTAAAATGAAATCTGAAGAATGACTTAGAGATTTACTTTCTAATATTTTTATTGTACACAACCATGTTCCTGCTATTTCCACATATTGTGACTGTAAGGTTGTTATTGCATTTCTAAACTAGGAAAATTCAAAAACTAAACAAACAAATACAAATAAGCTATAAATCAACAAAGAGACTATTAAATAAATATGTCGCCTAGGACTTTGTCTAATCTATACATAATTTGGCAGATCATTTGATAAAAAGTCTAGCCAAGACGATTATCCAATATTAGCCAGGGGAATGAGGTTAAGTCACAAATTTAAGAACATCAACGGCGTTAGCCCTACTTCTATGGTAGGTGATTCCATGAAAGAATGTGAAAGGAAGCCAGACAGATTTATCCACTAGAGAGCACCCATTTATATATGTGGTAACTTGATTCCACGTATGAACTAGGCACTCCAAAAATCTCAAATTAAGGCAGAGTTTCTCCACAAAGAGATCGTTCTATGATGAGTCATAAAACTCTTAATTGATATGAGACCCTTAACGGGGTTTTTCCGGTTTATTATATTCCTAAGGATCCACCTATGTGAGAATCAACGTGTAGCCATGGTTATGAAAGTTAAGGCTGTTTCTATGTATTCTCATGAGTAAATGATCATGATATTTTATTGCACTTTTATACCCTCATTATCTATCTTATTTTGAATAAAATATCTATAATAACTTTTTTTTATCTTAATTTACAGGAAATAAAAGATTAAAGAATAAGAGCCCAAAAGAACTTAAATCTCTCTTTCAATCCTTGTTGAAACCCAAGATCAAGATAAGGAAGCCCATGAAGGCCCATACAAGGCCAAGAAATTAGACCAAAGAAACAGGAATTGAAGAAGTATCGATAGCGGATTCGATACTAGTATCGATAGCGTGTTCGATACTAGTATCGATACAAGTATCAATACGTATATCGATACTGCTATCGATACCTAGTGAACAGTTACGAATCAAAGGCTCAAATTGGGTAACTTGGAGATTAAGTTTAATCTAAGGGCTAATATTGATTGTAATACTCTATAAATAGGGGTAGAAAGTGAGGGTTTAGAGTGCAACAATTTTTGTAAAAACTTCATTTAGATAGGAGAGTTACTCTTAATTAAGAAGACCTTCCAAAATTATAAACATTGTTTGCAATTAATAAAAAAATTTCTCCATTTTTAAATTTTATTTTCTTCTTCTTTGTTGATTGAGATGAACATGAAGATTTGCTTTCAAGGGGCTACCCCCTTACAATGTAAGTTTTTATTTTTCTCTTTTATTTTCTTTCTTTAGAAATTCATGGTTTAGGATTTTATTTTATAAAATTAGGTTAGAGTTACTTTCATGCTCTCTTATTTTTATGTTGTTATTTTCTTGCAATTTTGTAGTATAGAATTACTTTTATGCTCTTTTATTTTTGTTACTTAGATTTCATTTAAGCTTATAGTTTAGATCTTTATTTTCTTGTTCTTGCTCTTATTTTTTATTTTTCTTGTAATTTAGATCTCTTTCTTACATACTTTCTAGTTTAAATTTTATTTTCTTATTTTTATTTTGGAAGATGAGTAACTAACATCTCGTAGGAATTTTAGAATTGTATGAAACTAATTTGATTTCTTTTATGATTTGTGGATTGTTCTCTTATACTTAAAATGATCATGTTTAGGATAATCAACTAAAAAACTAATTGGTAAAAGAAGAATTTGATAATCTATACTTATCTTGAGTGGTTTGATAGGTTATACTTATGAATTCTAGAATTACTATCTAGTTGTTGTTCTTTTCATGAATATTGATTTTATTTGGATGATAATTTGATAGGTTATGCTTTCTTTTAGCAGTTTGATAATCTATACTTAATAAATCTAGAGTAAAAATTAAAATATGGTAAAATGAGAGCAGTTTATAAATCCTAAATGAATTTAAACTAGTAGATTCAATTCTAGATTCCTCATTTCTCTCTTGATTTCCTCCATCTTTTACTTGTTTTGATATTTGCACTTATTGATTATCTTCTTCTCTTTTTGATTTTGTCTTTTCCATTTTCTTATTTCTCCTCCTTGTTTAGTCTTCATTTTCTTTTATTTGATCACTCTCTTTCTCTCCTCTTGCCCTAGTTTTCTTTTATTTGCAAATAATCACACACACTTTTATCTCTCCACACTTTCACTCCTGTTTGTCCACACACAATTCTAAGACCCAAATTAGAATTTTTCTACACACCTTCCTTGAGGGATCAATATCTTTCTATACTATACGTTGGTAGTTGTGCACTTGCAACTTTACAATATTTACCCCCTATCAATAAATACTGAGTGCATGGCCAAATTGACAAGCCAACTGGCGACCCAATAGAATAAGCATTCTATGTATATTCTGTTAATTTCTAACAAAGAAGCCTAGCTCAAGGCCTCAGGTTCACTGCGGTTCCATAGGATGCAGAAATGTTACTGCATGAAGGTTTAAAGCCGGAAGCAACCTACACCAGTACATAGAATTTATGTCCATAATTGATATTTATTTTATTTTTTGTTCTTTTACTTCTTTTGTTTTCATTTAATAATTTGTTTGTTGGGTAAAACCGAATAACAAGCCAAATCTTAAATTAAGACTGGTCACATTTTCCCTCATGTTTAGAAATATGAGAAAATTTTAAGCCTGAAATTTCTCTTGTCTGTTATTTCTAACAGGCACTTAGTAGTCAATAAAAAGGATCCAGATGAGAGATAACACAAAGAAAAAAAAATCTAGGTCTCTTTCTATGCTCACTTTCCTTCCCCTCAAAAGTTTCTTCATTATTATTATTACTGCGTGAGCTGAATATGGGTCATCTCCCCTTTGTGGTCGTACACACTTGAGTTCCCGTAGACAAGGGAACAATACCGCTAAGGAGCATCCCGTCAAGCTTGATCGCACGCGATCAGCAGATGCGTCTTTAGGATAGTGGTTCACAACGCTTTCCCCCAGGCCGGTAAATCCTTCTTCTAATTTTTTTTATTAAGTAAAACTACATTTAATTTTGAATTCTAATCCATCAGTCCTTGCGTTAGAATTTTTTGCCAATTTTCATTTATTTATGAATGAAATTCCAAAAATGCAAGAAACTTATATAGTACATTCATTTTGATTTCAAATAATAATCTACAATATGGAATTCATTAGACTGGTTACTGGATTGTACATTAAACTTGACAACTATGGTTAAAAGTAAATTGCTAATAATGTTGACAATTGTCTTACAAACATTAATCTTTCTAAAAAAATTACAATAACCCATCAAACTACAGCTGCGACATAAATCAATGTGCTAAAACAAGAGTTGATCTGGACTGCTATTGATATGCTATAGATACAAAATTAATGTTTTATTTTTGAATTTGTACCATTAAATGTGATCAAATATACATAAACTATCTCCACATAAAATCTTATATGACTTCAACATGTGTTACCCCTATATAGTATATTCTCAAATTCAATGTTTCAGAACTTTCGTAAAATTGAACAATGCTTTACATGAATAAAAACGTGTCAAAATCATTAAAAATTTTCCAAGTATTCTGTGTATAATTCATTATATCCAATTAATTTTTTTTTCTATATTATCCACATCTTGGTTACTATCAATAATAGTTATGTTAAAAATGAACAAAAATTGGATCTTTACTCAGTTCCCTTCATGCGAAGGATCCGAAACTGCTCAGGCGAAAGAACAGCCCTCCACTCCTCCTCCGATTTCTGAACCGAGCCCGAAGAGGCCATTGCTATTCCTATTCTCCTGCTGGGATGTGAGAGCCCAAAGAACCCAAATCGAGAATTGGTCAATGGCTTTGTGGGCAAAGAGTTGACCTCTAGAGGGGATTTTATAAGGGTTTTGTTGGAATTTCGGATTGTAGGCGCTAATTTATTCCTGTAGCAGGTAGGGAAAGGGATTATATTTGGGAATGGGGATTTTTGGGGAGTGAGGGTTGCTAGGGTTTTGGATTGGGGATGAGGTGTAGTTCTTAGGATTTGTTGGGGGATTCCCATCTCTTTCGTTCACTAGTGATTTCTTTTTTTTTTCTTCTTTTATTGTTGTGTCATTTATGCAGGTTCTCATTTTATCTACGCTGATTGAATTTTTTTTTTTTTTTTTTTTTCTGGGTTTGGTTCCTCATATTGAGCGGTTGGAGTGGAAGCTTGTTGGTTTTCTCTGGTTATTTGGCTACATACCCCTCAAAATCTTCCATAGTTACATATTACGCCCTAAATCTTCATAATTGTTTATATACCCTTCAAATCTTCCACTATTGTATCTTTACCCTCAAAATCTTCATTGTTGCCAACATACCCCCAAATATTTAAGTTGGTGCTATTATACCCTCCAAATGCAATAGAGTTGCTTAATTATTAATTAACGGTGTATGTCAGTTGATGAAAATAATTCTCCTCTCCTTCCCAACTATCAGATTCACAACCCATTCGTCTTTCTCATTTTCCAATTAAAGATTGGGGTATATTAGCAACTATGAAGATTTGGGAGAGATGGAGCAAATATGCAATTATGGAAGATTGTGGGGTATATTGGCAGTTATGAGGATTGTGGGTACATATGCAATTATGAAAGATTTGTAGTGCATATTCTCAATTATAAAGATTTAGGGACTAAACTGTAATTGTGGAAATTTAAGGGGTATATAGCCAAAAACCCTTTTTATAGATATTTTGTAAACTATTGCTTATTTCAGTCAATTATCTATTGGAAAAGTGTTAAATATTAATTTATGAACCATTATTTGTATCCATTTAAAAAATAACAAAATGTGTTAAAAATCCATTTGAATATTCAGAGTCAGAAGATGTGATATATATATATATATATATATATATATATATATATATATATGTGTGTGTGTGT
>JBAKGM010000326.1:8521239-8533390 GCA_037177215.1 Asparagus racemosus | reverse complement strand
TAAATATCGTGATAATTTGTAACAATTAATCAAATAATATTATTAACTAAATATTAATAATCTCTATCATAAAATATTTAATTAGATATACAATTCAAATACTTAAAATATTTTTTCTATTATTTTAATACTGGAAAAATACGTATTGAAAAATCACGGTTGTTACAATATACCTCCCGTCGCTTCACAGAATCCCTTGCCTTTCAGGGAACCCTTTCTCAATTTTCCTGCCCATACGCTCATCAACAAAACGGTGTTGCCGAAAAGCATCACCAACATATCCTTGAAACCACCAGGTCATAGTTACTATCTGCATCCGTACCCGTTCAGTTTTGGGCAGAAGCTCTCCTTACGAGTGTTTATCTCATCAATCGCACTCCCTCTACAACTCTACAAGGACTTACACCCTTTCAACAGCTACACCAACAACCATCAATTTACTCCCATCTTCGAGTCTTCGGCTGCATATATTTTGTCCAACTACCATCCTCAAAATGCAATAAGCTCTCACCACGATCCGTCATGTGCATATTCCTTGGGTACAGTCTACATCATAAAGGCTATCGCTGCTATGATCCTGACTTTGATCGCCTCCGCATCTCTCCCCATGTCACATTTTTTGAACATCTTCCACACTACGTTTTACCCTCCCCACCCTTACCCTTACCACCATCCACACCTACAGATCTAATCTTTCTTGAACTTGACACACCCAACTCTCCGGCACCATAAATCACTCCGGAGCTAAATCTAGACACTAGTTCTTCCACCGAGCAAGTGGCCAGTCCTAACCCACCTCCTGATGCACAGGATCAACTAGCTCCTCCTCAAAGCTCATGAACCACCCACTACTGACATCCCACCTGCGATCAGATATCTCACCTGAGATCGCCAACCACCAGCCAAATGTTGTGACCCTAACTTCACATTCATTGCTTTTCACACCGTCACTATGATGACGTCAGATTATGTGGAATCCCACTCTTACCATGATGCACTCAAACACCCTGAGTAGCAACAGGCCATGCAGGATGAACTTACAGCTCTCCAGCAAACTCATACATCGGATCTCACCCTTCTTCCTCCGGGGAAGAAACCCATTAGCTGTAAATGGACCTATAAAGTCAAGAATAGAGCAGATGGAACCATCGAGCGTCACAAGGCTCGGCTGGTCGCACGAGGTTTTACACAACAACATGGGGTGGACTATGAGGAGACATTCGCCCCAGTGGCCAAAATGACTACTATTCGCACACTGGTTGCTGTCGCCGCCTCCCGACAATGGCCAATTTATCAAATAGATGTGAAAAATACCTTTCTGCATGGCAAAATCACTGAAGATATCTACATGACTCCTCTACCTAGACTACCTCACCCCAAAGGTCTCGTCTGTCACCTTCACCGAGCTCTCTATGGCCTCAAACAGGCACCCCGTGCCTCGTTCACCCAATTCACACAAGACATGCAACCAGCTAGCTTTCTCCCGAGTGAAAATGACCCGGCAATGTTCATCTGCTCCTCAAATAGCCAACGGACCATCCTCCTTCTCTACGTCGATGACATGATTATCGCCGGTGACAATCCATCGACCATCCAGCACATCAAATCCCACCTTCAGCGAGAGTTTGAAATGAAAGACCTCGGCCGCCTCCATTACTTTCTCGGATTGAAGATCAATCATATACCACGTGGCTACCATATATCTCAACAGAAATTCGCCACCGATATTATCAACCGCGTAGATCCAAAACCCTCCAAACCAGCTCAAACACCTCTTGAACTGAATGTCAAACTCAGTAACACTGATGGTGATCCCCTATCTGATGCAACTCAATATCGACATCTTGTAGGAAGCTTGGTGTGCCTTACCATCACCAGACCTGACATTTCTCATGCAGTTCATGTCCTTAGTCAATTTGTCGCTACACCCCGCACTCCTCACCAATCAGTGCTACTCCACATCCTACACTACATTCGTGAGACATCATGCAGAGCATTATTCTTCTCAACATCATCCTCACTAATTCTTCGTGGCTACAGCGACGCAGACTGCGTTGGTAATACTACAGATCGCCAATCTACCACTGGCTACTACATCTTCCTAGGAGACTCTCTCATATCCTAGAAATCAAAGAAACAGGATGTTGTCTCTCACTCTAGTGCAGAATCGGAATATCGCGCAATGGCATCTACCACAACAGAGATCGTTTGGTTACGACGACTCCTTCTTGACATGGGTGTGTCCCCCACAACTGCCACTCCTCTACATTGCGATAATATGAGCGACATCAAAATAGCCAGCAACCCAGTATTTCATGAACGCACGAAGCACAAAGAAATCAATTGTCACTTTACCCGTCATCATCTCCTAACTGGCACAATCTCTCTCCCCTAAGTCAACACAGATCTTCAGCTAGCAGAACTCTTCACTAAAGCTCATACGATAAAACGACATCTATTCCTCATTGACAAACTGCCATTAGTTAACCCAATTGCAGTTTGAGGGGGTGTTAAATATAGGAATAGACCCTTTTTATTTAGTCCCACATCAGATAGAGTAGAAGAATGAGACCACACACACTGTGGATGTAGACTTGAGCCTATTTGTACTTGTTTCTAACAATACTTGCGATACTGAGGTGTGTAACTTGAGCCTATTTGTACTTGTTTATTAACTGCTTCCAGGCTATGTGTTTTGAGTTCATGAGTCGGATAGCGTCTGCATTTGGGTACGAAGTTGGACGTAGAAATGTACCTCCAAAATTTAGAATACAAAATCATAAATTCTTCCTTCAATATCTTGAATGATATCATGTATTACTTGGGTACCCAAAACACTTGTTTGGAGTATCACTGTAAAACATTAGTATTAAAGGCGTAAATGTATTTATACCTGTATCTGTAAGTAAAATGCATATCGATGCGAGGATATTTGTCACAATATGAGATATAGGCACAAATTTGATGAAAAATGAAAGAGAAAATAAATATCCACTGTACAAGGTAATTTGTAGATAATCCCTTCATGCATATACTAATTAGCATGCCACAATTTATTTTTTCTCAAAATACAGCTCAAGAGTGAGTAGCCCTACATAAACTATTTTATTAGCCGTACTAAGATAGTTGAAGCATGATAAATACTACTGAATGTAAAATGTACAGATGATGAGGTTATTTGCAATTTACCTAATAATATATATGTAAGAAAAATGAAGTATTAACAGTCGATTAAGCTCCATTAATTTAAGATCACTAGTTACATTAATACTAATAAAAGTTTTTTTAAAAAATAACCTAATAAAAGTTTGTTAGCTAATGGCGACACCGTAGCGTCCAATTCCAGCTGTCTATTTTTAATCCTTTTCCATAAAAATTCTTCGGCGACCGTCAATTAAAAATCCTTCTTTTATCCATAAAAGGAAAATCAACGAAGTCTTCGCTCTTTCTTCCCCAACTCCAAGATCCGTTTCAGAGAGAGAAGAGAAAAAAAATAAATAAATTAGATCAAATCGAAGAATCGAGATGTACGGATTCACTCGGTTCGATGGCGGGAAGGATGACGTGGATCTGGAGGCAGGCGGCGGATCGAGGCTGTACCCAGGGCTGAGCGCCGGCGAGAACGAGCTCAGATGGGGGTTTGTACGCAAAGTATACGGGATCTTGTGCGCTCAGGTCGTGCTGACGACGGCGGTGTCGGCGGCGACGGTGCTCTATCGGCCGATGAACGACCTGCTCAGTGAAAGCTCTGGCCTTGCCCTAGTTCTTGCCATCCTCCCCCTCATCTGTAAGATCTCTGGCCTTTTATTCTGTTTTTATTGGTAATTGATTTCAGGTCAACGATGCTTCTCCTGAAACGATGAATCTTGAAATTTTGAATTCTATGTTTAGGGCAGAATTATGTAGAGTAGAACTTGTTTCATTAGGGAGGTTGCAAGATCTAAATTTTTTGACAAAATAGTGATCAATACCTTGTTTTGAATGTAGCTGCATTGTATTTTATACATTGTTTGTGCCTTTTCTAAATAGAGTGAATTGTGGGATAAATCAAGAGTTGCTATTGTTTAGGGTTTTTCTTATATTCCAATCAAAATCCTTATTTAATTTTATATTAGGCCTCTCCATATCTATTATGTTGTTTTCAATAATTCGCTTAGGTTTAGATTTAGCTATAGTTAATGACTTGATAGACTAGGGAGGATAAATTAGAAATATGTAGATTTGAGGGCCTAATATAAATTAAGAAATAATTTAAAGTCCAATGTGATAACTTAATAGATTTGGCGTGTTATTTAAGATGAGTCAATAGATCTGGGGGTGTAAGTTAGAACTATGAAGATTTGGGGGCCTACAACAACAGCAACAACAACAAAGCCTTTATCCCAAATGTTTGGGGTCGGCTACATGAATCCTATTCTTCCATTCCATTCTATTATGGGTCATCTCCTCTTAAGTTAACCATTATCATATCCTTCTTAATTGCTTCCAACCAAGTTCTTTTAGGTCTACCTCTATATCTCTTCGTCCAATGTGTCAACTTAATAGATTTGCGGTGTTATTTAAGACGAGTTAATAGATATGGGGGTGTAAATTAGAACTGTGAAGATTTGGGGGCCTAATATAGAAATTAAAATTAAGAAAGAATTTAGGGTATAATATTACAAGAACCCCTTTTATTTATTATCTTTTTCTTGTGTGTAGAGGAAATTTAGGATTGAAGAGTGAAATTGAGAATTTGAAATATCTGATTGTAAAAGGATTCTCCACTTACAACTGATAGGGATTTATGTTGCCTTCTAAGATTAAAACAATGTGATGTTCGCCTGTCAACTGACAGATTTCTTTTATTTAGAGCATGGTAACTTCTTGGATGTAAGTTGTCCCCATCATGGTGTGCAGCTTACGTTCCATTTAGGTTTTTTTAAGGACATTTTCCATGATGCAATTTTGTCCTATATATAGTTATGGTAATTTTCCCTCGAAAACCTGAGTGCAAGCTAACATATGCCTATAATCCCAACTTGAAATTGATAGGTACAAGCCTATTTATGTGTATATCAATATCTGTATATGTATATGTGTATCTATATATATATGGTCACTAGATGTGTGTGTAACCTTAACAGTGTTTATATCATCAATTCTCAATTTCGATGATGAATTCCTTATCTGGCCTCAATGTTTTCAAAGGCGCGCGCCTGACTGCGCCTCGTGCGCCTTGCGATGGGCGGTGGCGAAGCGCCCCCCATCTGATGCAGCATCGCTTTTTGCGCCTCGCATACAAAGTGCATGTAGTATATATCCTCATATAGTTTTGTTTGTTAACATTTCAATCGAGTCTTTATACTTGATAATCCATATCCCAAAATAAATCCATTAGGCCTTTTTAGTAGCCTTCAATTGAGGACCATTACTAATCCTTTGCTTGGATATTAGTCTTGATTTGACATTTGATTTGAAAATTTATGAAATTTGTTGCTATGTTGGGTATTAGCATTAGAAATTAAGGCCTTATATTGTGATTTTGTAGTAAGATATTATTTATTCTGACATATTTTTATGTGAATTTCTAAACATGTTCTTTCATGCATGATTATATATCTTGAAAAATTATGTGTGCGGTGTGCGCCTTGCATCACTCGGGCCCGCGCATCGCGTTGCGCCTTGCGCATGTACGCGTGAAGATGCTTTGTGCCCCACATTGCGCCTTGCGCAACACTGTTTGGCCTAAATATGGGTTGGTTCAGGTGGATTCAATGAGACTGATCTTGAGTGAACACCTTCCAATCCTTTCAAGTTGCTGTGCTTATCCTATATTTAGCTCCATGAAAACATTTCCAGGTCAAGAACTCAAGGGGTTGTAGCTGCCCTAACTAACACCTATTGGAATTTTAGACGTTCAAAATTTTAATATTTATAAACATCTGTTAACCAATAAGCTAATTACTTTTTGGAATAATCATATTTATTTGATTTATGGCTTATCAAAATCTGCATCTGTGAACATATGTTTTATGTTTGAATGCCATTCCTGGGATTGTGGAACAGGTTAGGAGAACTCTTCTTCATTGTCTGTTCTATGTTAAAGTGGAAAAGTGTAAACTCATGAACTTGGCTAGAGATAAATTGTAAACTAAAAATTAATTTGTAGAAAACGAACAAATTGTGAGATAAGTAAATGAAAGGAACAATATCATGGAAATAATGGGAGGTCTGGAAGCCTATTGAAATGTTATTATAGAGTAATTTTGCAAATGGACATTTAATCCCATTGCTTTCTTCTGTTGAAGAGCAGTTTACAAAGCACCGAATGAAATTTGTCATGGACAATAAAACTTGGTGAAATTGGACGAAGCAGTTGTCAGCTCTTCTTAATAACACCACGCTTATGCTTTTGATTTGATGGAAACTGACAAGAAATCAGCGCAAAACCCTTGCAATCAAAACGCTTGGTAATGCATGGAGCATGATGCTTGTCACTTGGATTACTCTTCGAGTTCAAGTTATTAGAGATGGGTACATCGTTGAATAAGGACATTCTGTTCCATTTATTCAAGATGTATACTAGCCTTTATTATTATTATTTTTGAGTTTGGATCAATTAAAAGTTTAAGTTATGAGGTGTGTTTTGCATTTCTTTCCCATATATTTGAGGCAGTCAGACCCATGCATCTAGGAAGAAGATCTAGGCATTTAGTAATTTACTTAATGCATTTATGTATATCTTTTTAACGTTAATCAATAATCAACTGTAATTCTCATGCTTTTAATATGTGAAGTAAAGATAATGTTAGTATCTTTTCGGAAAAGTTAGATATAAGGAGTTCAGTGTAATATTCCTTCTAAGGGTAGACCTGACAAATTTCAGTACAAGGAAATGTCCTGTATATCAGTATATATAGGCAATAAGGGACCCCTTAAATGAGCATGCTAATGAATGTGTATTACTCTGTATTCTGTGCATTTTAGCTTCTGTTATACTCACATATTTACTTTCTGATTTCAAACTGCTTTAGATTCTTAAGTTAATAATCAGTAGTGTCTCCGTTATTTATGACAGTGGTTCAAGGAAGTTGGCCACTTAATATGTCAGGATTTTATTAAGTCCATTACATCTATAGTTTTTTATAGTAAAACTGTAGTCAACATAAATTTATTTCAAGACACTTGTTTTTATTGTCCACTAGATCATGCTCACTGCAATTTGTACTGACTAACCCTCTGGTTTACAGTATTGATCCCACTGCACCATTATCAGCAAAAGCATCCATTGAATTTTGTGTTCCTTGGTCTTTTTACTGTGTGTCTAAGCCTTAGCGTTGGTGTAGCTTGTGCAAACACTGAAGGTTAGCTTTCACCTTTGATTTACGTTGACTTACAATTCTTATATGCTAACTTAGCTTGCTGTGCTGCTTCTGCATAACTTCGCACGCTATAATGCAGGAAGGATTGTGCTTGAGGCACTGATTTTAACTTCTGGGGTTGTTGTGTCCTTAACTGGATATACTTTCTGGGCTTCGAAGAAAGGGAAGGATTTTAGCTATCTTGGACCAATCCTGTTTGCCGGTCTTGTTGTTCTCCTCTTGACTAGTTTTATCCAGGTAATCAAAAGTGCTCTTTCTCATTTCCAGTTAAACATGAAATATGCAGAATTAGTTTTTATATATCCATTTAAGTTGTTTATTTCTAACTATTCTATTTGTTTTCTGTAAAAAATTCATGTAAGTTATCACATGTTAGTATTAGTTTTCTGCTGCTCTGAGGCTACCAGGGGCCTAAAATTATTTTAGGTGTTCAGCTATTTAACCATTGATGCATGATGTTTCATCTCAAACAAAAGCATTTTTCTTGGTAAACTGTAAAAGGAACCATCTAGCATGTTAGGCTGTTAAAACTGTCTAGCTGGTTCGGCAGTAGCCACCATGAGCATACTTGTGCACCTAAGCACCTGGTTAATTATTCAGATTTTTGCAAGTTCTGTGTCAGTAAGTTAGATCTAGGTAGACAAACTAACTTAAAATTACATAGTTTACATCTGTAGCTGCTGTAATGCAGTGCATGGCCTTAACTTACGTACTGAAACTAAAATTACAGTGAATTCGGTAACGACAAAGTGTTCTACTGGTTTGTTTTATTTTTTCTCAAAGAGGAGAAAGGAAGCTACGTGGATGTAGATTCTGATTTTATATTCCAACTTGAGCAGCCAGTCTTCTCATTTAAATGTTAGGTTATAATCAGTTTGATTTCATCGTATTTGGTGCCAGTTCAATCTCTTCTTGGACATGCATATACTCTTTATCTGTCTAAAAATAGCACCAAATCACTGCGTGCAGAAGGGACTATAAATTTTGAGAGGCTTCTAGATAATTAAGCAGTGGATGCACATGTCGGAGGCTGCAGATGCGTAGTTAGTTAGCATATCAACTTAGAATCTTTTATAATCGTCTCACAGTGAACGCTTGTTTTCTCGAGTGATGGACAATCTGAGCAGCTGAGACCTCTTTCTTAGCTTAACCTTTCTGGTGTTATATTTCATCTGTTTCCCCCCAGTAGTCATGATCATGAATCTTCAATATGCAGATATTCTTCCCTCTGGGACCCACTTCAGTCGCGGTCTTTGGCGGGCTCGGTGCTCTCTTATTCTCTGCCTTCATTGTCTACGACACTGACAATTTGATCAAGCGTTACACCTACGATGAATACATTTGGGCGTCGGTGGTTCTCTATCTCGACATCCTCAACCTCTTCCTCTCCATTCTCAACATGCTGAGAGGCATGCAGTCAGATGGTTAGATTATTGAACAGGGGGGGGGGCTCCTAAGCTTAACAAAAGAATCTTATTTGTTGCAGAAGGCAATCTAAAGTAAGTCTTGTATTGTTATGTATCCGTCATCAAGTTATATGGAGATACTTGGAAGCTTGAGTTGGGTGTTGTTTGTTGTGTTCTTTCTGTAAAGTTTCACCACAGGATAAGACTTTTCTGAGAACTAATATTACTCTGTTCTGAATAAAGAGATAAATATTGTGGTGCTTTTGGGAGATGAAATTCTTGTGATCATTTGATCTCTAGGTGATCCGATTTGCAAATAGATCAGTCACTAGTTTGGTGTGTTTGGCGACCACTCAAGTCTAGTTTAGAGCTAAGCTAGGCTTGAACCAGTCTTTGCCCAGTGTTTAGGTTGTCGCCAAACACACCCTAGGACTACTGAATTCCACCAAACATGTCACTTATTAGAGGGTTAGTAATTGGTTATTGTTGAAATTCCATATAAAATACTCTTAGATTATTTATTTGTTTGTTTGTTTGTTTTGAATAAAGATCATAGTCCGATCGAAAACTTATAATACATATGAGACAGATCTACCTGCAATCAATCTTTAAATCTAGTTTAGTATGTAATTAGAAAAAGTTTAATAAGCTATAAGTATATCTATAAGTGCATAGGTGAATGATAAAAAAAATCAGTGGCTTTTATAAAATACTGACAAAAAAATTACTTGTAACATGTGCTCCAATGTTTGTTTTCTTTTGGTGTTTATGTTGTCAGAGGCTCAGGCAACATAAAGAACGAGCAAAATTGTTATCTCGTGGCTGCACGCACTGACAAAATTAAAATAAAAATATATATAGATTAAAAAAATAAAATATAAAAGAGATGGCTACTTTGATTAGCAGACTCATAAGGGTATTAGTGAGATCAAATTGAAGGTCAACATGCTTGATTAATTGTTAATAAGCGGCCAACTTGTCCCTTCATATTCTTCAACAGCTTAGCTTTCACAGGGCATGATGTATCTAAGCGTGTGGTTAGGGCTAAAAACAAATCTATAGCACATCGTAGCATAAAAGTGTCGTCATCCCTTTTGAACATTTGCTTAAGAAAAATCTACAAGCAACCTAATCGATTAATACTCCTCTAACTAATTACCTATTTGGGCTTAAGATTGGACTTTGTTCACTCATTTTAGTTCGGAGCTTGACTGTCAGGTGCCATTCACAAATTTATTTTTTTTAATGCAAGTTTCTATTGGTTAAATTTCAAAAAACTATATGAACTTTGGCTCGTTAGCTGTGATAAAGGCTGCGTTTTGTTCACACAACCAGCAGAGATTTTACATATATAGTTTTTGAGAAACTATATTTTTCTGCGTTTCTTTTTAGATTTTTTCCCCCTACTCCTTAACTTTGTTGTTACTTGAATAAAAAAATTAGTTCTTTAAAAAAGCACAAAGCCCATAATAATTTCTTGAATGTTAACCGGATTAAATGGATCGTTGGCATTATATTTATCTCTTAGTTAGATGTTCATACATAGGTTTTAATTGTTTGGATGACCGATCATGTAATAAATACTAAATGATCTATGGTCACTCTTAACAATTTCCATCAAATTGAGTTGTAAACTTTTTTTATTTATTTATAAGAAATATAGCCTACTCATATGTTACAAATTAATTTTTTTCAAGAAACAAGATGTCAAATGCAATATAATTACATAACCAATGCAAGGTGCCCAATATATCAGGAAAAAAATATTTTGTCAAATAATCGAGACTTTTTAATGTCACTTCGGCAAAATTCACTATATCAATTGGCGAGAAACATTTCAAGTAATTAATGATCAAAGTAGCAGTTAACTGGATGAACATTCATCCAAGCAATTAATGTATAAATACTAACGTGTAATTAAGTGATAAAATACAGTAATCTGCAATCCAATTAACCTATTTTAACCTATAATAATGGCGAGTCGACAACATTGATATTGGTAAGTGTAGAAAACTGAATTAATAGTAGATTATTCAACAAAGTAGAGCTAATAAAGGTGTTACAATTTTTTTTATTTTTTATTATTTATTTATAATTTATTATTTTTTTAATGAATGGGTGTTACAATCAAGCGCATGGGATATAATCAAGACACGATATGAGGCTAATAATGATACGTACCAATTTTTCTGAACTTTTATATGAATAATTGGTCGATCATATAGGTATGCATATAAGAAATTAAATTAGATTTCGGAGGGTATAAGCTGAAAATTTAGCGTGTAGAGTTGGTCAAATATGAGGTACGTCTTTTAAGATTTCAGAAGTGAAACCCCATCAAGAGCAAGAGCATACACTTGACGAATGTCATCTCCAAATATATGAAGTTGTTATTCCAATAAAAATAAATAAAAATGATATTTTCTGCTTTATTGAGCTTTATTCGTTGTGTCTTAACTTTGTTTTTCTTAATCAAATCCTCCATCTAGCATTGGCCAACAATACATGTGCCCTAATCATGCTGTTCAAGGCTAAAAGTGAAAAATAAACGAATAAAAGACAAGGCATCTTGTTTTAACTTCGCACAAATTTATTCATTGGTCACTAGAAAAGTTTTTTCCCTTTTCTGGCGCCTAGGGACATTACTATTGCCAGTGCATTCGCATGTGCGATACACGAGCAAAAATGTTAAGTTATATGAATAGTTTTACATTGTCATATAACAGTTTGATGATAATTTAACTTACGAAATTTTATTATGGAGCTCTACATAGAAAATATATCTTAAACTGTTATTTAACAATTAAATCCATCCTTAACACAATTTTATTGAGTAGTTTCCTAATTGAGGAAAATATAATAAGAGTACGTAATTAAAAGAAAAAAGAAAAAGAAAAATGGGGATATTGCAATTTAATTATGTGTGTATTATCATTTCATAGTTTAAAATGTTCTATAAATAATAAGGAAAAAAGAAAAGAAAATAAAGAAAATAAATGTTTCTCTTGAAAACTTACAATCTTAATTACGTGAGTTCAAATCTTATTCTCATGTCACGATTTAGAGTTTTCTAGAAATAAGAATGAAAAGAAATAAAAGGAAAAATCTCTTGTAAAATTATCATGTTACCCTCCAAATTACAATGGAAAGGAGGAAAATGTTCACACTCATCCAACTTTTATTACCCTCACTATGCTAATTGTGTGTACTAGAAATCTAACACCTGCCAATGCACGTGATATGAAAACATATTATTTTCATTCTATTTAGAATGTGTTATGGTCCTGAACCCTCACTGAGGATGATCCACGTGATTAGGGGGAATAAGGCGTCCCTCCCAGACGACAGCGAAGTACGACCTAAGCACGCCAGCGAGAACTC
>JBAKGM010000326.1:8484298-8508889 GCA_037177215.1 Asparagus racemosus | reverse complement strand
GATATTGAGCTTAAAGTACTAACACACATAATATAAGACCTAAACTAATTTACCCAAGCTAGATTGATGTCTTCATTGAGCTCGTCTTGGATACGGATGAAGCTTGATTGGATCTTGACTTGAAAAGTGTAGCTTCACTCCGTTACTCCGCCAACCTCCATTTGATATGATCGTTATGGCGCAATCCATCCATCCTCCAACCTGTTGTTTGCCTAGGATGAATACAGAAACACAAACACTAGACAAACAATATTAGTTATAAATTGTTTGTTAAAACATCATCAAAACAAAGGAACTAACACTATGAACAACCAACATAATAAAATAATAAAAATCATAGTAATGTGAGCTACTTCTTTTGATGAATTCAAGCTTTAATAGTATAGCAGAGCTCCAAGCAACAAAATTCTTGTGCGGCATTTCATCAAACACCTTGCTTGTATCTAACTACCATCTGGACTTGAAGAGTCAAAACCCTAACCCTAGCCTTCAATTTCGCCTCGGCCCCTTCTTCAGCCTCCAAGTCTCCAACTTTGCCAGCGGGCACCCGAACCTCATAATTGGGGTTCCCTCTAATGTCCACCTTTCCACAACAGATCCTCGATCTCTTTCCACTCCTTCCCCTTCTCCCTCGTGCAATCCTCAGTTTGAATCTGGACATTGAACTCTAGCTTCTTCCAGCCATTGCACCTAGGGTTTCTACACTTGCGGGAGCAGAATCAAGAGATTCTGGGGGGAGGAGGAGGAGGAGGAAGGAGAGGGCGTTGGTGGTTAGGGTTAGAATTAGGGTTTGGGAGAGGACTCAGAGGAGGTGGGGGAGAGAGAGGAGGGGATGAGGAAGAAGCGGGAGAAGAGGACGGGGGAATGAGGATCAGGAAGTCGTGGTGGCGGCGGGGGAGGAGTGCTTGCAGCAGGAGGAGGAGAATGTGGGATTGCTAGGGTTAAGGTTTTGACGCTTGAAATTTGAGATAGGAGAGAGAAGGAAGAACGAAACATTTTCATGGAGGAGAGATCATGGTGCTTTTGAGTGGATGGAGAGGGGTACAACAAGGATCATGGGCAAAATATAATTTTTGGAGGGGAGGTATAGCTGGGTTTTTGGGTAACATTGGGCTATAGATAAGCCGGAGGGATTGGACCATATTTTTTCTAATCATTGAGGTCTTAAGTACATGAGCAAAAATAAAAGAGTCCGTGACATGTGGGCTTCTCAAATTTAGAGCCTTGGCACGGTGCCCGGGCCGCACCCGCTCGGAACCGGACCCGGACCCGGACAGATTACCAACTGAACGAGAATTTTGCCCGATTAAGCACAAAATCAGAAGAGCCCTTCTCACGTGCTTGTTGTCTCTTTCCAAATAAAAAAACAATTTTTAAAAAAATGAAACGATAACTCCGCCGCTAAAAACAAGCGTCTCTGACACAATTCCACGACAAGAGCAAGCTCACCTGCCCTTTCCACTCAGCGAAGCACCAGACTCGAAAAGCACCAGGCTCGACCCTAAGCACAAACATATCCTGAGGTGGGACCCATTCCCTCTCCCCCAACAGGTGAACAAACGGGTCCGCATCGTCTTCGGGTCAGCACAGGGGGGCAAAAAAAAAGACGAAGCGCAAATTCGAACACACGTCAGATTCGTTTCCTTTCGCGATCGCTTGCTCGCTTCCCTGCATTAGGGTTTCCTTCATCATCATCATCAATCGAGGCTTCGAAAATCAATGGGTTGCATCCAGAGCAAGACCCACCGGCGTCACCACCGCCGCCGCCGGCGGTGGTGCTGCAACCCCCACCCAATCTCCGAGGCCGAACGCAGCATCGGCGACCCCGTCCCCCTCCACCACCACCTCCTCACCGGCAACGCCGTGGGATCCGCCGCCGTCCCAGCCGCCAACCTCGCCCTCAACTACTCCTCCCTAGCCCAGCGCGGCCATTACCCCGAATCCCCTGACCGCCTCAACCAAGACAGCTTCTTGATCAAAACGAACCTCCAGTCGAACCCTAACCTCCATCTGTTCGCGGTTTTCGATGGCCACGGCCAGTTTGGGACCGAATGTGCTGAGTTTGTTAAGGAAAGCCTAGCCCGGATCCTGGAGAATGATCCTAATCTCGCCCAAAACCCCGCGGAATCGTTCGCTGCGGCGTTCGAGAGCACCAATGCGCTTCTTCGTGCCTCGGATATTGATGACTCCATGTCCGGAACCACCGCCATTGCTGTCCTTGTATGTGCTGGGTCCCTCTACATCGCCAATGTCGGCGACTCGAGGGCGGTTGCGGGGATTTTGGACACGGAGCGAAACTGTGTTGTTGCTGAGAATCTGTCGTGTGATCAGACGCCCTTCCGGAAGGATGAGTACGCCAGGGTCCGGAAATGTGGGGCCCGGGTGCTGAGCGTCGATCAGGTGGAGGGGACTAAGGATCCTGAGGTGCAGAGCTGGGGGGACGAGGAGAGCGACGATGGGGACCCCCCGAGGTTGTGGGTGCAGGACGGGATGTACCCGGGGACTGCGTTTACGAGGAGCGTTGGGGATGCAACGGCGGAGGGGATTGGGGTGATTGCATTGCCGGAGGTTAAGGAGGTGAAGATTTCGGCGGATCATTTGTTCTTTGTGGTGGCTAGTGATGGGGTGTTTGAGTTCTTGTCGAGCCAGGCCGTGGTTAACATGGTAAGAGATTGAATTCTTTCCCCCCATTAATTTGCAGTTTTGTTGTTTCACTTTTAGATTTGTTTATGTTGGTTTGTTAATTTGGGTAATATAAGATGTTGCATAATTTTTTCTGACCAGTTTGTATGTTTTGTATATTAGAAGGATTTAGTTTCATCAAGTTTATGCAGAGTGACATTTAGGGAAGTTACTTCATATTTTGGTAAAAGTTTTCCTTCTTTGATGCAGCTTTCTCAAGTTGAGGGGTGTTCTTTATTGTCCCTTCCTTTTATGATAGATGAAAGCTTCGAATATGGTTGTGTGATGATGGGTAATGCCATATTCCCAATAAGCGAGCTAACATTTTGGGCACTTGAAGAACTAGTTTGCATTTAGTAAATCATTTTATATTCTTTTGGAGGAGTGAGAGCTGTACTCTGGTGATTTGGCTATAAAAATAATCTTGCTTTTGCACATCTTAATTGTATAATTTAGTAGCTGTCTGGTTGTTCGTAGATGAAATAGAGGTTTAAGTTGATGCATCAAGCAACAAGAAAGAGTTACTTTATGCGCTTTTGAGGTGGCTAGTAATGGGTACATGGTTCCTCATAAGTCATAAATATGGTGAGAAAAGTCCGTGATTAGTTTTGTTTTCAGAATTTGTTTCACGTCAGTTTCTTCTTTTTGGTAGATAACTGTTTTGAGCTTGTTTAACTGATCTAGAGTTTATGAATGATGTGTTGATCCAATATAGCTATAGCTAAAAGAACTCTTACCAACTACCATAGAGATTATACGGCATAGTTTATCGCATATGATACTATTTTGAGAAAATGCTGCTAGAGAAGATCTACATCTAAAGTTTTTATTAGTTTGATCTTGGTAAAATAATGACTTCCATACCAAATATTTCAACATATATCTTATAGAAGTTATTAGTGTGTCTATAATAGCCACCAAAAAAAAAAGAATAATAATAAAATGAGCATACCATAGAAGTAGTAGAATACCATGTGATGATTTTCTTCCGTGTTTATAAAAAATCAAATGCAATCACAAAATATATTTAGGGCATGCCAGGAGGCAAGAGGATGGATGTGAACCTATTGCAGAAAGTTGACATCCAGGTCAGCTTCAGTGCTTCACAACAAGGATCGGTCACCTTATGTGAAGAGCATGCAGACAGACGTGGTTATTGTTTTAGAAGAATACAACTTTTAGAAATTAATGGGAGGATGATTGTAGGTGCAAAGGTCAGCATCCTTCGTTTCCTATGATTAAAGAACGGAATCAATAGAATGAGTCTAGTAACTATTTCATATAGATGTGAATTCCTCTCATTAGGTTTAGTATCTGGATTTTGGTAGCTACAAATTCTATCTTTAGGTTGAATGGCTGGTATGCAAAGGTGTTTTTAGCAAATATATTTCCTTTTGATGAATAGATATTTTGACAAAACCAACTATAGCCTTTTTTACTCTTTTCATATAAATGGGTGTTTATAATCGAGAATACCCTTTTCAGGCTAAATCTTTTATATTGGACGATTTATATTATAGAAATCGGACAAGCTATTATTTGTATTTATGATTGTAACACCACAAACTCAAGAAGCTGAAAGGAAGTTTATCCTGATGCATTACCTTCTATTATTATGTGTTGTTGTTGTGTTTCCAACGAAACTTCACACAGTTTTATGAGGATACTTATAGAACTGGAACTGGAATGGAACTATAGGGCCTCTTTTCCTTAAAATTCTGCACATTTGCCTTGTAGCGAGGAAAACTATTTGATGCTTGAGCCATCATCTAGTTAAAATTAATGATTAGCTATTTCTGATATTTGTTCTAGCTAATCGATGGAACTAGCTGGTGTCAGTCGTGCAATGGAGATTTCTGTTTTAATAGATATTTTGGCACTGGTTTGTAAAAAGAAACTCACAAAATGGACCAAAATGCAAGTTTTATCAGTTTTTACTTAGGCATGTTAATCAATTGGTTGTTAAGGGCTCATCTATAAGGACCAATAGATGGGTTTTCTTTGCTTCACAATGCAACACGAGCCATAAATGAACTTTCCCTTTTATCTTTTCTAATGCAAGTTGACAGTTTCTCAAACACGAGAGGGCTGCCATGGGGCTTTTTCTCGTTATCTGGTATATTGACATGGTTGGCGTTGACTGCTACTTATGTATAGTCTCTTCCTCCACATCAAAACTCTGGCAAGGGTTGTGGCTAGGGTTGAATGTTATAGTTTTATACTCTTAACATGTTGTCACCTGCAATTTGAGCACTTTGAATGGATTGAAACTTAAGCTATTTTATGAGAGCTTTTTCTTCTAAAATCCACTTTCAATACAAGTGTGATAGGATTTGAACCCAATGCACTCTGATACCATATTAAAGTCTCTATCACTACTCCAAAACTCCGAAAGTTTGGTGCGCTTGAGGGTAATAATTTATACTATTTAAGTCTTAACAATGTACATTTTAAAAAAAAAATGCATACATAGTTATTTGGAGAATAGGATATATGTCCATGATAATCTGGAGAGGATATGATGGCACTCTTGCCAAGGAGGTGATGTGATCGTGTTGAGTGGTGTATTGCCTGTATTGATTGTTTCATGTTCGGTCCATCAGCCATTTGTGGTGATTGGATGTTCATGTGAAATGTTGCCACATCTGAGATGGTATATCAAGTCTTTTCTGATAAGTAATATTAGCAAAAGCCATATTCTGTACTTTGTGGATTACATTGGGCGAGCATATAACATGGTCTTAGTTTGCAATCAGAGCATATTCAACTATGTGCTTAAAGTTTTGAGCTAACTTGTATATCTCTCTGCTCTGATGTGAAGTGATAAGGTCATTACCCTTGACATGTTTATATTGATTATTGAAAAGTCACGTAACCTTTGTGGTTGACATAAAATAGTAAAGCCTGTCATGGTTCCCTTTTGTGTAGTAAGAATAATGTGTTCTTCTCTATCCAGTTCCTAATCCTCTTAACTGCATGTGACTATGCTCCTACCTGATGACTTATTGAGACGTGCATTTTAAAGAAATTTAATGGATGCAATCTGATTTTTCACGGCCATTCTATTGTATGCACTCCTTTTTACTGGTGCAGGTTGTCAGCTTCAAGGACCCCCGTGATGCTTGTGCAGCAATTGCTGCAGAATCATACAAGACATGGTTAGAACATGAGACAAGGACTGATGACATTACACTTATTATTGTACTCATTAAAGACATGGGTAATGTATGTTCTACTTCCTTTATGCCTGTCTGATTAGACTATTTCATGATATTACTTGGTTAGCTGATTACTTGCCTTCGGTAAAAAAATGTTTTAGTTGGACTCTGCGGAGGAAGTAAGTCAAATCAGCTTGAGACCTTCTCCAATGAAATCTGGGGAGGGATATAGATTTCAAAGTACAGGCACGGGAACTTTTCATGCAAGGAGGGGTAGTAGTATCACTGAGCTTCAGGCTTTTTCTGACTTCACAGCAACAGAACGGAGCCCTGCCTGTGTTGCTCCTTCACCAGAGCAGACATTATCCTTCAAAACAGTAAAAATATACATACATGCTTTTGTTTTTGTTTTTGTTTAATATCTCTTATATGCCTGTTTTTTCCTAACTTTTGGTTTCATCTCTATGACTATTATCCAGTGATGAAACCATAATGTTTGGCTCAAGTTGCTTAGTGGTTCATTCTATCTCGCAAGGTATTTCTTATTCTAGCAATCCCAATCTTGATTATATGGTTGTTCTCTGGGTAGTTTCAATTTCATTGTGTATTCAACTGTTTTTCTCAAGCAAAATCAGTACCAGGACCTTGGTTTAATTTTCAATCCAAAACAAAGGCAATAACAACTTTTTTAGGCATAACATCTTAACTGCATCGATGAGGAGCATATTAACTTTTTCACATTGTTACCATGGTTGGCAGAGTAACTGAATGCAACATGTCGACTACTGACTCCAATTCTATCTCCACATCTGCATCCAAAGCATCTGTTGCATTGGAGCTCAACTTGATCGCGATTTGGTCCCTTTTTCATTACACGTTATTTCTCCAAGATCTGTACATAACATTTGTAAGCGTTTGCTGATTTGAGATAAGGTGGCCTCTTTAACTAGGAGGCCCATTCCACGATATGATGAACACACTGGCATGATGAGGAGTTGGCAACCCTGATTGCTTCGCGAGGTTTGGAAGCTAACAATAAGATGAGGAACTTTGTGTGAGAAGAAAAATATGGTTGTATGATTCTTTGGTGACAATGTTGGGAAACTGAGGAAATTTTGGCTGCTGTTGTATAAATTTGAACAGCGAACCATGTATAAAAGCTTCCTGAATTTTATGGCTCTTTCTTTTGATCCAAGTTGTTCGCTCTAACTGTGGTTCATGATTTTGTTTTGTTTTGTCTTATTATTTTGAGAAACTGATGGCTATTATTAGAAATATACGTCGTCATGATTAAAAACCTGGATTTTTCCAGTAGTTGACGAACAACAACATTGAGTTGTCAGTTTGTGCCCTGAAACATCTCAGGGTCACGCCAATCTGTGCATATCTGAATTTATCGAGAATTAACTGATTACAATTAGTAACAGCGAAATTCCAAAAATAACCAAAGCATGACCATAACTATTCTATTTCGGGCTAAAAACAGACAACTAATTGCTGAAAGTTGCCTTTTGCCAAGCTGTCATCCTATCAAATCTAAATATTTTCTTTCTATTTTTATCCTACAAATATACTACAAGAACATCCTCGGAAATCTTTTCATCAATTACATCTCCCTTTGCAATTAAAACCCAACCCCTCTTCTTGTTCTTCTCTTCAAGCATGTACTCAATGTAAGCCTCTTCCTACGAACTTTTTTTTTTAATACTGATTACAGGTTTTATGTATAATGCTACTATTATTTATATCATATAGGATGCCAAGCAAAGAAGAAGAAGATTTGCTACGACTTCAATTAGTTTCTCCCTCAATGAGCTCCTCCATGAACACAAATCTCTCGGTCACCAAATCTAAGTTCAAGGGTGTCATCCCTCAAAACAACAACCGCTGGGGGGCACAAATATACGTAAATCACACCCGTATCTGGCTCGGTACATTCGACACAGAGCGCCAGGCCGCCGCCGCCTATGACAGCGCTGCGCTAAAACTCAACCCAGGCGTCAACGTCCATCGAAATCTCACGCTAACGGAAATCACCGTGCACGAGCCTACCTTTCAAAAATATGTTAGCACGGAGACCGTGCTGAAAATGATTAAGGACGGATTATACGAGCAGAAATTTGCCGAGTTTCTCAATTTAGTGAATGTGAGAAAAATTGAGGATAGGAAGCTTGTGTTGTTGTTTGAAAAGGAGTTGACAATGAGTGATGTTGGGAGGTTGAATAGGCTTGTAGTGCCAAAGAAATTTGCGAAGTACTTCGGAGAGTCCAAAGACTTGTTGGAGTTCAAGGATATTGAAGGTAATTTGTGGAGGTTTAAGTATAGTTATTGGCCGAGTAGTCAGAGTTTTGTGTTTACATCAGGGTGGAATTTGTTTGTGAAGGAAAAGAAGGTTAATGCTAAGGATAAAGTTTTGTTTTATTGGTATGAAGATGGAGATAAAAGGGAGTTCATTATTGATGTGGGTGTTAATCGAGAGGCGGTCGAGGAGGAGGAGGAGGTGGTGGTGGAGGAAGCGTCGGCTAAAAAGCTGAAGTTGTTTGGTTCATGGATTGCATAGTTGTCCAAGATTGTACGAAATTAATAAAGAAATTTTAATGTACAAATAGAAAATTGCTAACGAGTAGTTATGTCTATGGAATATGACACATTTCTTTTACTATTTATTTATTACGATGTAGACAGTTCAAAGGGTGATGCATTGCTGATCATTTCTTTTTAGGGGCTATTTGGTTGATCTCCTAAAATCAAAGAAAAGAAAATAGGATAAGGAAATTACTAAAACTTGTCTTCCATTCATTTCCTTAAAAAAAGTCATGAAATGAGTTTCCTTAAAATTATGTCACATCTTCCAACAAGATGATGACAACTCATCTCTTCTCTTCTTTTTCTTACTTTTAGGAGGTGAACTAAAAAAAAATCCATTATAGGAAATAGGTTTCCTATAATAGATTTCATTATTTTTTACCAACCAAACAGCCCCTTAGTATAAGTATGAAATTTATTGATGTATGTAATCGAACAGTCACTAAGCTCTGTGTGAGTTTAGCTTTTAAGAGAGTGAAGTCTACCTACTCTCCTAATGCCCGGTGATGATGCTCCGGTCGGGAACTTCGCCTACAAGGGAGATACCTGTGGAATGGGTGGAGTTGGAATCTCCGGTGGTCCCTCCGACGATCAAGTCAGTAAATTTGTGAAAATAGAGTTCACTGAGACATGATCAAGTCAGTAAAGGAAGAAGTAAATTTGTAGAAGTGATCCCATCTCAATGAACTCTACTTCCACAAATTTACTTCTTCCTTTACTGACTTGATCGTCGAAGTGACCACCGGAGATTCCAACTCCACCCCTTCCACAGGTAGCCCTTGTATGCAAACCCCCCGACCGGTGCAACGTCACCGGACATTAGGAGAGAAGGCGGACTCCGCTCTCTTATAAGCTAAACTTACACCAATATTAGTAACTGTTCAATTACATATATCAACAAAATCTATTAACTGATATGCAATAATTCATAATCATCACTCTTATTTCGTGTGGTAATAATCATTCATATTATATGCACCCTAAGAATCCTTTTTAGTTATACTGTATGACATTATATTGCATGAAAATATCAACAAGAAATAAGAATTCAAACAACCAATAACTTAATACTCTTATACCACACAACTCAATCTATTTGCTGCAGTCAAAGTACACCACAATCATATTCAACAGCAGCACTTACCTTAGGATAGAAAAACCTATAGAAAACATAATCCCTGAAAACCCCAACAGCCCAAGACCAAATCCCCCACCAACCTTGTTGTACCCAACCCGGCACGTACGAGCCCATAACAAGACCCGAAACCCGCCATCTCCTCTCCTTAGCATACTTCTCCATTCCCTCATCCACTTTCTTCAGACTTTCCTTTGATCTTATTACATGCCCGATGTTTCTTGCAAGCAGGACTGCATCCTCGAGCGCGGAGCAGCCACCCTGACCGAGGTCAGGAGTAATTGGATGCATTGCGTCTCCTGCCACCGTGACTGTTCCTCTGAGGTCGGGCCCGATAAGCACGTCCCATGGGGCCCGGAGCAAGAGGGGGGCCCATGTCACTGATGAGAGGCCTGAGTGTTGGACGACATCGAGGTATGTTTGAGGAAATTCCTTGGCTACGTTGTTTATGACTTCACTCACGATGAGGGAAGGGTCCCTTATGAATTCACCTGCCATGTCCCTCTCTGCAGAAATTAGGGATATATTTAGAAGGTGATTAGGCCCTCTATGTAAAATCATACAAAGACAGAGAACATGACACTTGTCCCAACAACTTGCAATTTAAAATTGATGCCTGAGCTTATTAGAATATAAAACTATAAACCTCAATCTTTACCACAACTTCGGTAGTTTGATGCAGGGGAAGAGACTTTGAGATGATATCATAGCAACCCAAATTTAAGTGCTACTGACTACAATTTAAAAGCAGATTTAAAATAAAGTATATAGCTATGTTGAATCTAGGTTTTGGCTCTGAGTTACGGGTGCAGTGGAGGGGACTTTTAAGAGCACTGATAGATTATTTTGCTGCTTCAATTCTTTTTCTTCTTCTTCTCCCTTTTTCTTTTTTTTGGTTGATAACCTAACTCGGAATCGAACCTAAGACCGTGGGAGCCTTATTGAAACCTACCAACCATCCGGATCATTGGCATTGGGTACGTTATTTTGCTTTTGCTGATATATTCAATTGGTTCCCCTAATATTTACTGACAACAGTAATTTAAAATTGGAAGTGTATGCGCCATGTCTTTTACCTTACTATAGTAAAGCATGATGCTCTCTAATGATCAAGGCCTAATAACGCTGGTAGTGAGCTTGGAATTTAAAGGTTGTTTGATACACGGACATTTGAAACAAATACTGTAATTGTAATTTGTAAAACAAGTTGTACTTGCAGCTTTGTTTCATTATGACTTTAGTCCTTTGCAAGTACTGCAGCTTTGTTTCACTATGACTTTAGTCCTTTGGAAGTACAGTTACAGAAAAATATCTCGTTTTTGCAAAAATAATTTGCAATCAAATCCACCACAAAAAATTTTCGCAAAAAGCACCACATTTTCATATTCGTGTTATAAAAGATATATACTTGCAGCAAGTAAACAGTTGCAACTATAATGACCTTGGCAAATTGTAACTTCAGTTGCAGTTGCAATTTTCTGCAAACCGGACATCTCCTTAATTACTCATTACCTGTATTCTGACATATGCTAATACCAATTTCGGATTATATTCATATATAGTGAAAGTTTCGTGACTAATATGTGATTATATGCAGGGCAAATAATGAGAAAGGAACCAATTAAAGTTTCTCGTTTGAATGAAAGAACTTTACCTCTTCTTGTAGTAGGATTGGTGATAAACCAATAGATCTCCTTATCATTCAGAGGAATCATACCAGCCATTTTACCATAAGAAATAAATTGGTTGGCATCATTACGCAACCCATGGCCTTCATGATAAATTGACAATCCACGAAGAGCTGATCGGCCAGAATTAATGGGAGCCGCGAGCCCCAACCATTGTGCCACCATAGAATGCACTCCATCACACCCAATCAATACCTAACAATCGCCAATAAATTATTTGGATAATCAGGATTATAGAAAAAACAATCAACTCATTAGAACTACAAAGATAAATTAAGATATCCATATAGTTTGTTAGTGTTCGATAGCATACGAAATTAGCGATTTACAATGTAAACATCTACTTTATGTAATTGTATGGAACTCTTACACATCATGATAACCATTTACTGTAATTTTTTATTAATGGATCCAACTCAATCAAGAATGCTCATGATTTCGATCAAGTATATGAATAATAATAACAACTAGGGTTGCTTTGTAAAAGGTTAGCGTTAGAGGATGACAAAGCGAAGTAAAGAGAACAGTGAAATGTGCATGATAATGCGCCTATCTATACTACTATATAAAAAGCTGTGTAGGAAATTTTGAATGAAAGGAGGAAAGTGTCCTCTATTCCACAAAAGACATGAGGGAAATTTTGTCATTCTACATGAATATTAAATGTTTCATACTCCCCTATGTACTATCTCTCTCATACACAATTAATTAAAAACACTTATAGCACATTCCCTTTCTAACAAACACAATTAAAACTTTACAAGTAAAAGTTTTTGAAAGGAAATCCAGGTCCACTGAGTTTTATTTCAAATATAAATTAAAAATAAAATAAAATAATGCAATTATAATTATTAAAGTAAGAATCTCAAAATTTCAAGGGAAAATTTCGTATATCAAATTCACTCTTAAGATTTTTCCTAATCAATGTATACCTTCCACGATGGAATACAATGACAGACAAGAACTACTAAAAGTATATCTTCAATTACAGCATAAAATTTCGAAAATTTAAAATTTTAAAAATAAGAAAATTATGGACTCAAAGTATAATCAAATACTGTAATATTAACATTTATAATTATAACTTAAAAAGACCCTATAACTTAGTTTAAATTAAAAATATACCTTATGACTGTCTCTTTTTTTTAATATAATATTTAGAAAAATAAGTTCAAATATTTTGGCATGTGCATTTGCACGTGCCAAACTGCTAGTTTCTTTTAAGACATATAAAATGGCCAAAAAAATTCAATTATGTCTCCGGGATGAGATTAGCCCATGCAAGGTTTTCACTACTATGTTGAAACCACTATTGTCTTGATAACTGCTATTGTGAAAATAAAAATTGCAATAGTGGAAATCCTACGTGGCCTAGTCTTCTCTTTAAATTGGAATGGACAGTGAGGAATGGGGTAATTGAACTCTCTCCAATTACCACGAAATTACCACGAAATTGGAGAGCATATGAATCCCATGTTCAAATACAGACTACTCAACTTAAATTTTCATGAAATGCAATTCAATTCTGTATGCATCACATACAGGAGGAGTTAACTAATCTCTATGATCAACTCAGAACCATAAAGTCTATTAGATGTTGTTTGGATGATAAAATCAATTTATGTAAGCCTTAAAAAAATCATCTTTCTATAAAATCCCAAACTTATATGAACTATTTGTCTTTTATTTGGTTGGACAGAAGGTTTGATGGAAAGTTGAATGTGATTCACTTTCTTCTGGTGTGGCAGCAACTCCAAACAAACTTAATTCAAGATACTAAGAAAAAGGACAAAGGATTTTGGATAGGGTTAAATGCAGATGGACCCCCTATACTATCGCCAAATTGAACTTATTACCCCTGTAGTTCTCTTGTTACAGATAGAACCCTCAAAAAAAATTCCCCTTTTTCCGGATGTCCATTTGCAACAACAGATCTCTTTTAGGGGGTCTATCTGCAACAATAAAACTACAACCTGCGGGGATAGTAAGTTCAATTTGGTGATAGTACATAGGATCTATCCGCAATTAACCCTTTTGAAGATATGACAAAATGCTTAGTGTAAGATCCACGTTTTCCATGTAGTTTTGAGAATCCAATGAAAACAAAAGCCCTTAGCAGGAAACAATCAAATCTAAAAACCAATTTCATAGTAATAAAGGGGCATTTACCATTGTTACTTGCTAGGTTCTTAAAAAGATGATAAAAAAACATAATCTTCTTTTCAGCTACCTTTGTTCTGATGCTTGTTCCATCTTCTAGATGCAGAATGACAATGGTTGATGAATCGTTTAAAACTTCAGTTTTGATTGAAGCTAGTTTGGAAGAAAAGTAAATGGTATCCAGTTTCAACTCCTCAGCCAATGCTTCTAACAATGCCTTCCCGTGCACTATCCGTAGTCCCATCCAGCTCCTCGTACCTCTCCTTATTATCGGAAAAAAAAAAAAAATTTTTTTTTGGGGGGGGGGATCAAGATTCTTGTTATTGTTTAAGCATAAATTGCACATAAACCCCTCATATGTACATTTAGTTGCACTAAAACCCCCCAACTCATATAATAGCTTTAACGCAAACACCCCCCCCCCCCCGGCCCCCCGCCGCCTTCTTCAATTTATGAATAAGAGGGGTGTTCCTTGCAATTTATCTTTGTCACAAAAGCAACTAATAAATGAGTTGAGGGGCATTAAATGCAACTGGAGATATGGATGAGGGGGGATTATGTGCAATTTACCCTTTTACGGTAATTCAAAAAACGTGTGTTTTCGAAGAGAAAACATAACTACATAGTTTGAGATTTTAAAATGTGATCTGTCCTGATGTTAATTAAGGGCGTGTTTGATAACTTCACAAAACAAGCTGTTTTAGATGGTACGACATTGGTCCAATATCTTGTTTTTCGTTTGGCAAAAGTTGGGTCCAAATTGAACTAGTTTTTTCTTATTCAAAATCTAGCCTCTAAAGTAGTTCCTTGTGTGAATGAACCCTTATCTTCTTTTGGGGACCAACCCGTATATGGTTCAACTTTGGCCTAGTTAACATAAAACTAGTCTAGCCCAATTCTATTTTAAAGTTGTCAAACACACAGATTTCTTCATAAAACTTGAAACCTATTATTACGAATGATACTAATGTACATCACTTCAGATAATATCCAAAAAATCAGCTAAACAGACTCAATGTTTTTGGTTATAACTATAACTCAGTAAATTAATGTTTGTATTCTGAGAGAGGAATAAAGTCTCTCTGAGTTCATCCTGATTCTACAAATGCATTAAGAAATTTCTTCCAATCTTTTGCATTACAAACAATGTATTTATTTTTTATACTTTTTATCAGATTAATGCCATATGGAATTGTCACATTCTAAGTTTGTCTATTTTCTTTCATTGGCAGTACGAAATTTTAACTTTAGGGTAAATTGTCTAAGTTATTACATAAATTGAAGGACTAAGCAATTACAAAGATTTGATGAACTAATATCCAAATGAAAATAATTTAAGGAACTAATATCATAAAACACCCAAAATCCTAAAATAAACTTTTTATCAAGCAACACGCACAAATCAGGTACCTGTTCTGAACAAAATTCATCGGAGTCCTCTTCCCGGTATCAAGATTTGTGACACTGCCCCTATTAACAACACAACCCAACACGAGAAACATTAACAAATGGAAACCTAAACCAATTTCCTATATTCGTTGATAATAAAAGAGACAATTAAATTACCTTTCCAGCAGTGGGTAGATCGAGGTGAGCTTCTGAGCGACTCCAACAGCATCGAGCGCACACCAAGCATTAGGCGACAAGATGAGGGCTGAGCCAGTGGTTCTAAGCTCGTCTGATCTCTCAAGCACGAGGCTTTGAACACCCAGTCTCTGGAATGCCAGCACCGTTGCTAGCCCCGCAATCCCTCCACCTACAATCACCACCTCTTGCTCTTCCGCCATTGACTTGATTGTTTTGCTCTCAGATCTCTCTTTCTTGAGATTATGATTCAATGAGTTTGTCCACATGGCAGTGTGATTAACAGAGAAGTTTAAGACTTTAGAGTGGGATTATAAAAGGTTTAAGAGCACATGGTTGTTGTAGTATAGTAAGGATAAATTTGGTTGGAAACTTGGCAGAGAATCCGTAGCAGCTGGATTATATTATTGGAGAGAAAAAATAAGACTTCACTCTCCAAGTCATCAATGAGCTGATTTATTCTAGAGGGTTTTTGATATTGGTTCCATGATTCTTCTCATCTTAAAATAGATCTTGAAAAGACTTAAAGTACAGAGTAATTCCCAAACTCCTCATGTCATTTAGCACTTGATCATAGAAATTCCTATTTTCCAACCAAGTAAAACCATCAGATTATCCAGTACCATACATTGTGGTATCAACCAGAATATACAGATAGAGCACAAAAGGATAACCCTAATTGGACGTGAACCTAAAAATTGTGATATCATTTAGGTAAGTGATCGGTTGGTTTGATGTCCTAATTCGACATTTTGTAGAGCAACTTGCAAACAGCATGCAGCACAAAGAAGCATGCAGCACAAAGAAGGAATTTCATCTAATTTCTTTTCTCATGGAAATTCTCTGCGAAAGAAACTTCAAAAGAAAGTTATAATCTAGGGTTGCCTAGGACCCCACAATTGCTTCTTCAACATAGTTTGATCAGTTGAAATCATAATGCTTCTATTTTCTCAAAATTTATAAGACGATAAGTATCCACTATTGTAGTAGAACCATTATGCATTTCCTACAGATGCTTGCTATGATCTACAAATAAACATATCACAAAAAATAAAAATAAAAAACTATGCATGCAATTTGAGCATGCCTCAAATTGTTGACAGAGTAATGAGAATCATGAATGAACAAACTATCCAGTATTTAGGGACACAAGCTTCCTTTCTGATCGACCCCTGCTTGAGGTCAGAGATATGAAGGGAACAAGCTATCCAAACAAGAAGCATCCACGCTTATCACCAGTCCATCTCACGAAAAGAGTATTACTACATGAGACATAATTCCCAAGGCTAACCAGAATAATCAAAACAGAAACAAGTATCCACAATGAACATATAAATAATCATAACAGGATCTTGATGATCAAGTAAGAACAGGAAACAAGAATGATCTGCGCTACGAGCACGCTATGGCAGACAATAAGAAGCATACTGATAACTGATAAGCTTGCTACCGCACGGTAGGCATCTAAAAGTGCAAGTCAGAAGACAGCAAAACTAAACTCGGTCATTTGGTTTTTGATGCAGCTCCAAAAAACGCTTGATAAAACATGGAACAAAAATTCAACAGAGGGAGCACCGAAGGAGGTATATCATGAACACAGGCATGTTTACTCTTTGAATAGCAATCCTCGAAGTGCACAAAATTAAAAAACATGGTCACGATTGAAATAATAGTGGTATGCAAAAAGTTCCTTCCTACGTCTCAGAACAATAATGATAACAAAAACACAAGGGTAAAGTACTCTACTTCAAAAAGCATAAAACATAGAAGAATTGAAGAACCAATAAGAACCATAAGACCCTGAACTTGAAAAGCTTGTAAACTTATGAGAATGATAGCAATAATAAGAATGGAAAGCCACACATCTGTAATTTAGAGAGTATTTCTAGAGTATAACCAGGTCATGAACAGGATTCAGGATTTAGCTTTCACAGTCAAAATCTCCTATGGATTCAGCTAAGTCGCTCTGATGTCATTTGATATGGAAAAGTGTATTCCACAAATACCTACAGTGAGAACTGCACAAATGGAGTTCACATATCCTCATCCTCACTGTCCTCATCATACTCAGAATACTCATCTTCAGATTCATCTTCTTCCCTTGGTTCTAGCAATGTCTTCATGTCAAATGATGGTTCTGCTTCCATTTCCTCAATCCCTATCGAATCATAGCTCATTCGTTCTTCAAACTTTTCATCAGTGCAATTGAGTAACCATCCCAGGGAGCATTTCAAGCCCTTCTTGGCAATCATCTGATGCCTAGGCTTTATCGTAGATTCAAGACTATAAGTAAAGTATGCAGGAAATTCCACCAAATCTTCTAAATCCCTGTCCATCTCCATCTGAAAATACTCGAAGCTCATGCTCATAATGTCAACATTCAAAGCAAGTATTTGGGGGCATCCAACCACCATCTTGCTGACTAGCTTCAACGAAAAGCCGCACTTTTTCAGGAAGTCGACATGCTTCAACACAGTAGCACGACCGAGACTAACAGTCTGAGGCATTTTCTCAATCATTCTCCCTAATTCATCACGACCCGCCAACATATTGGACTCGAACAAACTTAGCTGAGAAACAAGCTTAGTCTTCAATTCAATCCCCATAATCTCAGGATACTGTGCTATAACCGAACCCAATGACTCTCTCCTAACACCAAACTCCACAAGAGCCTCGACATTAGGCTTCACTTTATCCTCCAACCCGAATCCAAGAATATGGGGGCTCTTCTCTATCAATCTAGCAACAGCCAGCCTAGGTAACCCTAACGTCTCAAGATACTCGACGAAAGGCTTGATCATCCTAGCAACCCGCATCCCTAATATCTCTGGATACCGAGTAAGAACTCTCCCAATTTCTCTTCTTGCAACTCCAATGCCCACCAAATAAGCTACTGAAGTGCTCATCGTCCCTTCTAGCTTGAACCCTAGCACCTCCGGGTACCTCTCCAAAACCCTAGGAACATCAACAGGCCTAATATCCAACCCTTGCAGGTACTTGACCACTGGCTTAAGGTCCACCACCACGCTCGAATGCAGAACCTGAGGGTACCTTCTCAAGAATTCAGTTATCACCGACTTCCTAACCCCTAAAGTACCAAGATAATCGAGCACCGGAATCATGTTCTTCTTCACACTACACCCTAAAGCCAACGGGTAATTGTTGATATCGTCTATAGTAAGCCCCAACGAATGCAAAAAATCGATTCTTTCCCTCATCACATCAACAGTAACAGGCAATTCAAGGCCATCCAATTCATCGGGCACTATTCCGAGCCCGCGAAGGAACTCATAAACCCTAACCCGGTTCGCGGCCTTGTCGTTCTTCATCTGGAGCAAGCTGGGTCTTGAGTAAAGGGAAGGAGGGGAGTTGGGGTTCTGGGTTCTGCGGCCGTGGATAGGGGAAGATGCTCTCTTTGGAACAGAAGTGGAATAAGTAGCATAAGCTCCTGTTCGTAGCTTGAATTCGCTGTGATTGCGGGTGAAAATTAAGATTTTGCCAAATGGGTTTCGATGGGTGAGGCACCCAGAGGATAGGACTGAAGTTTTGGGCATGATTGGGTTAGTGATGAGTTTCATGGTTTTTTGGGGTTTTAGGGTTTAGTAAAATGAAGTGGGGTGCATTGGGTAATTGATGGGATTTAGAAAATTGACGTGGGATTTTATTAGGTTTTTGTGCGCAGAGAATAGAGAAAGAGAGAAGATTGATAGAGCAAGAAGTACCTTTGGATTAGGATTCGCTGAGGACTGCAACGGAGGAGACGACGTTCAGAGGAGTAAGATATTTGAGAGAGAAATAAAAAAAGGAGCGAAACTATCCACTCTTTTTTCTTAATATGATACGATGTGGTTTTTCCCATAAAATTATCCTTCAAAGCAGGTAATTGTAAAAATTATTCGTCAAATCCTTGTAATTACTCTTTTATACTTCAACCCTTAATCATTTCTCAATTTTATCCCTCACTCAACTTCAGCTTCAAAAGAATAAAACTGAAAAGTTTATTTAGATGATTGTTTTTCAAAAATAACTAAATAAATTAACTACAGTTTAAAAAATAAATTAATATGATTAGTGTACTTTTAATATACTAAATATGGAAAGAGAGAAAGAGGAATTAATATTTCTAACAATATTAAGATAATTAATTTTAAATTTAATTAGCTTAACTAAGGATGGCTTAATTATTTATTAAATTATTTTCATATAATTTATTCTTTAGGGGTTATTCGTTGGTATAATTAGGAGATAATGAAGATAATTTTTGAGACATTTTTTAAAGTTTTGGACATGTGATAAAATTGACGGGTGACTATACTACAGGTAAATTTGTCATTGTGATGGTTTAAGGCATAAATTTAAAAGTACCAATAGTTATGATGGCCGATATGAAAAAGAAAAAAAAAGCTCGTTCTTATTGCATTAATAATTTGTGTGGCATATTATACAATGAAAGTTAAAATATGTAGGTTGTTCTTAAAATTTGCTTGTTCTATCCATCTTTTTTTATGAAAGCTTTTCTGTCTAGCTTGTAACTTGTATTTTACTTTTATCACCACTTTACAAATTTTAGATAGTCGATATTGCCTTACAAATTTGCACAACAAAGAGTGAATATTCAGGGCATTATTATTATTATTATTATTTATTTTTAGTTTGACGAGAGAATTTCCTCACGATCCTTCAGATCATGGGTATCAAACCCCCGGCATGACTAAGGGGCACCCCCCCAACACACAAACCTCAAATATTCTAAGAAATTAAATTTCTATGGATACTTCTCTGGGCTATTTTCTACATCATCCCTTCAATTGCTTAAGTTAGTATCTTTATGAAGAAAAATAATTAGAGAATTATAGGATTTTTGTTTGTGTGTATAGTCTTCCTCTGATTGAGGAGAGGGTTCTTTGCCTTTATGGTAGTTATTTTGCCAATACCAATAGCTCCGCGCTAAATTATTTCAAAAGCTAGTTTTATTGCTACATAACCCCTTTTTTCATTTCATCATTATTTGTCATTTATTTGTTAAACCCGAATATTAGACTGGTCATCATTTTGTCCAAATATCCTCCAACCAATTATAGATCACCAATATCTCTTTGACAGGCATAACATACATATTTAATTGTAGATTAATCCTATAATCCATAAGGGGGCCAATATTTAAGATTGATGGACATAACCAAAGGCTGCATCTTCCTTGAAAAAGGAAGGGAAAAAAAACAAAAAGTAAATGTCATCTCATAAAAAACAGACAATTCAACATAGAGGAAACCATAACCTGCTATTTTACATCATGTAAGATTTAGCTTATTTATTTTTCAATGAATAGTATACTTGCATCGAAAATATATTTTTCACAGTTAAATTGCAAATATCCATCTAATGGATTTGAAGTTGATTACACATAACGTTTGTTGCTGCAACATTAGCTATATTGTATTTTTGTAGCAAATAAAACAACCTCGAAGTTTGAGAAACTTTTACATCAAAGATTTGGGGCTATTCATCAAGAAATTTAGAAGGAATTCGTTGAATTTAATAGAATAGTCAGTATTCGGCGAATGACTGGTGTTCTTCACAATTTCTAGTCTAGATTTCTCTCCAAGTTCCCTGTGATAATAAAGAATCAGAAACATTAACTCAATGTAAAGCATGCAAAATTTCTTCGTTAACCATATTTTGTATTTATGCACAAGATGTTTTTTTTTTCTTTTTTAAAAAGTAATTTCGATATATAATTTATATGTTGACAAGGGACTGTCATGAAAAAATCAAACTCATATGTTAAGAATGTGAGATCAATGTTGAAAGAAGTAGGCAGAAGCATACTCTTTGATCTTAACTGCTCTATCCAATGGAAAAATACGATCATGATCTCCCCATATGACCAAAGCATTCTAAAAGAAGATAAGCAACAAACTAACTCGGACTCATCAAGAAATTAACTATCTTACACTAATTACTAATCAAAGTACTGATAACAATACAAATAATGGATATTACGATATAAGTAATATTTAATACCTAAGTGAGCTGAGTAAGTTGAAAGTCATTCTTGTTGCCGAGAGAGGTTCCATTTATGAGTTCCACTTTCTCCTTCCGGTTTATGCTGTATAGATTCTGCAATGCAGTTTTTCCCACCATTAACTAACAACTTAACCAAACTATTACGACTTCTTAAGAAACTAATTAATTTATCCAGAGAATTTGCAAAAGGTTAATATTGGAACAAAAAACATATATTGGTGTAATCGGAAAAAGTATGTCAGACGTTATTTATTTATTTTAAAAGTTACTATCAATAATGATAAATAAGTTAAACTACTTTCTGTCATAGAATTTGCATTTGGCAAGGGACAGAATATAATTATTGTGCTTATTCACCAATTAATCTTTTCTCATATAAGCACATTTAAAGGATCTCTTTAGCAAATTACTCAAAATGGTCCTTCCAGTACACCAATCCAGAATTATGATGAATTGATGAATTGAGGGTTATGATTTGGGTTTTTCATATCTGTACACCATAAATCATGTGTTTTTGCACAATATGTCCTAAATTTTAGTATTCGCAGAACTATCCTCAAGTTGTCAACTTTGAAACAATTATTAACACTTTAGCAAATCATCAACTTTGATAGACTAGTTTGTAACTATAATGTAAAAGTGTCCCAAAAAAAAAACTTCTACTCACAGTGTTCAACGAAGTTGGTGTTTTGTTTAATTGAGGGGCACCTTTTATTCACAATGTCCAATCATCTATTTGACAAATCAATAGCAATGATAAAATAATGATCGAATTCTGAGCAGTGAAGACGATCTAAATCTATTTTTTTTCCAAATATTGATGAATTGATGGTTAGTTTTGTAAATATTGATATTTAGGAGTAGTTTTGAAAATACCCATGATGTAAGTGGTATATATACAAAAACTACATAATTTTATATTTTATCCCACAAGTTGACCACCATATTGCATAGGTAGATCCATGTAGCGATATTTTTACTTTAAATTTTTGACCTGATAAATTTGAATATCATGTGAAATTAAGTTTCCTTTCATTACATTAAAACTCTGGAAGTTGTGATGAGTATGAATATGCTTCATAAAACTAGTTGTTTTTAAATTAACTTGAACATTAATGTAAAAATAGTGGAATGTTGTCTTAAAATTAATCATGTGATCATTCTTAAATGGTAGGAGGTCAAAATGCTAAGAAAATAAATTTAGGAGGGGTAAGTATTGAAAAATAAACCTTAGACGGATTAATTGAAGTATACGATCAAAACTTATGTAATATTCTTTTTAAACCCACCTATTTCACTTATAAATCTAAAATGAATAAATTTTCTAATCCAATTTTCTATAATTACGTATTATACAATATTACATCCTTTTTAAAAAGAACTGAAGCGTTTTTTTAAAGAAAATAGTCCCTTACATCTTTCATATTTTAACTAAGTCCTTCAAATCATTGCAATTGATATCAGGTCCCTCAAATCTTATCCTGTGATGAATGAGTCCCTCAGATTATTGAAATTGCTATTAGGTCCTCCAATTTTTATATTGTTTTTTTAAATTAATCCCTAGATAAAGCATGGAGGTAGCAATTAGAGAAAAATTAATTCTAAAAATCATTGAAATTGCTATCAGGTTCTCAAATTCTTATAAGGCATTTCAAACTAATCCCTCTAATTACTACTAATACACTTAATTAGAGGGACTAATTTCATAACTACTCAAAAATAAGGAGACCTAATAGCAATTTTAGTGATTTGAGTGACTAATTTCAAATTTCTTAAATCTGCCTCTGGGCCCAGCTCAACTTGGGGCTTGATTTCCACACCCAACTCAAGTCTTAGGTGGACTATGGGTCGAGCTAAGTCCAGCCCTGTGACGGGTCCAGGGTGTGGACCAGCCCACTTCGGCCTGGCCGACAGGCGCCGGGCTTTGGTGACCCGTCTCGGCTAGCGGCCTGGGATTTTGGAAATCCACGCTCTCCAGAGTCATGGGCCACATGGACCAGCGTCTGTATATAGTGGAGTTTGTAATTTTTCTTGTAGTTTGATCCCATGAGAAGGGCCGGTTGTGCTATTGGCCTATTTACATATAATTGGCTTGTCGAGGCATTTGAGTTCACTAGTCCTCAACTTCAATTGAATCCTTTTATAAATTAAAACACCGCAGACATTTTAGTCCGAGATGCGATGTTGAAATTTATTGGGGGTTTACTGCAAGATGCTGAAAGTCTTTGGGGTTTTTTTTGAGTGTAATCGAGAGTAAATTTTTGTTCAGAATGCTGTAAAAATACATGTGTTATAGATACTTTTGTTTAAAAATAATTTAAATTGTCGTTAAGAGGGAATTTGAAAGCGAGGTGTCTAAAGAAATTCCTAGTATAATTAGATCTCAAAGGTAAAAAAAAGCCCATATTTTCGGACGACAATAGTTGACACTTTATTTCTCAATCTTATAAATGAAAGAAAAATTCAGTTTACATTTTCTCTTTTGTCATCGATTAATCTACTCATTTTTCCATAGAAATATTCTTTAAAATAGAGTGAGAAAAATCATCTTTAAAGTTCAATTAACATAGAAAATATCTTCAATGGTGAGTTCCAATAGCAATCAATTGCCTTGACCTATTTTTCATGAATTTTCGACCCAATGCCTCCAAAATGCCATTTAACAACACAAATGGATGAGTTGGCATTTGCACACGTGACGGCTTAAAGATTATGTCGCCTGCCTATAACATGTAGTTGGGGGAATTCCATCAATATTTCACGAAAAAAAGGTCAAAGTGTTTGATTGCTATAGAAAGTCCCTCTAAAGGGGTTTCTATGTTAACTGGACTTTAAAAGTGATTTTCTTAGTCTCACCCTGTTTTAAAGTTTTTTTTTCCCCGGGTTGTTTGGGGTTTGTTTATTTGTTTGTTTCTTTTTTCTTTTTTTTCTTTTTTTTTTGGGGGGTAATTTAAGATCAGGAGAGGGTTGCCGGGCCTAGATAAGATTGTACAAATTGATCGATGCTCTTATCCATCCGATTTGTTCTCTAATTGATCTCTTATAATCGTTGCAAGCATGAACGGATCCTTAATACATAATAGATGTTAGTAATAGCACACGCTGCATGGTAAATGTTTGTATTGTTTTCGTATCTTTACAAAGACGAATGTAGATGTTATCCCAGCTTGTAAAATAGTTGTGACTCTTTTAACTGATTATTAGTTTTCCCTATAAATTTCACAAAACCCCCTAAATGCTGAGCATTTCTGCATAAAATTACTCGGCTTTACGATCAAAGAAAACCCCTCATGAGCTTTCCCCCTCGAATGTTAGGACTGAAGACCAGTACTCATCTTTGTGATTTGTATACAGTTCTCTCTAAATTTGATTCGCTCCCTGCTTCGCTTTGTATCAATCTACAATTCCACAGAAAGGGATTACTTGTCGGTTCGATCCGTCCAACTTACCAATTACTAAGTAACAAGTAACTTCATGAAAGAAAACAGATCCTGCGCACAGAATGACAGAGAAAAAGCCTCAAATTTAATCACAACAAAGACGCTAAATAATACCGTCACCATAGCATACA
>JBAKGM010000326.1:8458521-8484198 GCA_037177215.1 Asparagus racemosus | reverse complement strand
ATTTCCTTTTATACCCTCTCACTTTTAATAATTCCCAATAACTATAAGTATTAAAGTTTGTGTGGTTCTAATGACTATTAGGTTCCATTGAAATTATGCTTTTGGTTAAGTACTAATTATCATGTTAAGTTATCTTGTGAGCACTTTTATGTTCCTATGAACTTATATTTTTGGTTAAGCACTTATTCTTATTTTTGTTTTACAAAATTACTATTTAGAGCAAATAACCAAGAGTATATTATGCAAAGGCCTCTTTATGCATGTAGAAAGACACAATTTTTGTCTTGACTAAGTTAAATATGAGAAATATTTGACTAATATTTTCTTCGTGTTCTTTGTTTAGAAGAATGGAGAACTTACTTGTAGTTATACCATAAAACTGTGCCCAATGTTGTACACATTATGTACAATGTGCTAATGTAGTAGCTAACTATTTAGATTTGGATTTCCATGAAAGGAAAGAATGAGTACTAAAGAGTAACTTCTAGAAAAAATATAGGAGGATGAATAATCAAATTATTTGAAGAGATAAAGTGTCAATAGGAAAGTTTAATTACAATATATTGAGAGTTAATTAAAAATGATGTGTACTCAATTTAACAATATAAGAAATTAAATAATATTGAAATATCTTTAAATTTATAATCTAAAGCGAACCACTACGTAAAAACTGTAGAGTCTGGATCACAAGGATACTCTTTGGTAGTCATTTTCTTTATAGGAAACCTATGTTGATACTATATTAGAGTGGATCTCTAAAGTTTTGCTACTTTGAGATAACCCCCTAAAACTTATTGCTTAAATTATAAATTTAACATTAAAAAATAATTTAATAGCATATGTTAATCTATAACTTATCATACATCGCGTGCAACGCACGTATGACATACTAGTCATAAAAAATAATGAATTGAAAGAGAAATTTTCTCAAAGGGAAAAGTAAAAGGAGAAAATTATTTAAGCATGCGGTTTTGTTGTTATTAATTAGTCTACCTAAATCTTTTATATTTTAAAATTAGATGCAAGTCTTTTAAGTATTTTAATATGGGTTTTTCTAATGGATGTCCTTGAGCACCCGTTAATGTGGATTAAATTCGGCAATAATGGAATGATTTCCCACATTATAATCTAAGTGCAATCAGCGATCCCTCTTTTTCTCAATATTTTCTCTGTATTTCCGTAATTGCCTTTAATGCAAATCATGCATACTAAAATTGATTCTGTCTCTTCCTCATGTTTACGCATGTAAATCTTTTTTTTTTTTTTTTCCTCCAACTTTGATATTGTTTAGTATTCTTTTTCACAAAAAAGTATCCCCAACTTTATCGCATTTTAAACTTTGATACCCAAAGTTCAACAAATTTCAGTTCAGATACCCCTAATTTTTACACAAAATTTTACTTTGCTAACCCAACTTTTAAATAAATTAACAAAAAATATCAAATTTGGGTGTCAAAGTTGAATTTCTTTTGAACTTTGGGATATAAAAGTTAAAATTTTGTTGAACTTTGGAGTATTTTTGTGCAAAAGAAACTTTGGAGTATCAAATTAATTTTTTTTTAAACTTTGGAGCATTTGTTTGGGCAAAAACAAACATTGGGCATCAAATTTTAAAATGAGTTAAACTTTAAAGTATTGAAATGTAAATAATCCAATCAATTTTAATAAGTGAAGAGTAGAAAGAGAATGCATTTACCATGCGGGAAGGGAGAGAAACAGATTGTATTATTATGCTATATTAATGGAAACATTAGAAATAATTCTAAATTTGTATCACAGTTAATTCACATTAACCGCTGCCTTTGAACACCAGTTAGAAAAGCCATTTTAAAATTAGTCCCCCAAATCTTTCACATTTTGAGATTAGTTTCCAAATATTTTAAGGATTTTAAAATTAGCCCCCCAAGTCTTCATATTTTGAAATTAGTCTCTCAAATTCTTTCGGTGTTTCGAAATTAGTCTCCGAAATCATTTAACCTGCAGCTAACTAGAAAGATTGGTTTCAAAATATTTAAAGGATTGGGAATTTGAGCAACTAATACATAAAAAAAACCTTCTAGATAAACAAAAGTACAGGCTGGCACCTTTAAGGATACAACTCATAGGCAATAGATTGATGCCAAGTCCACTGACCTATATCGTCATTAACATTCTGGGCTACATTTTTGGGCCCACCTGGGCCTTGATCCTTCGCCATGCCGGCACTTTAGACAAGAAAGAGAGAGAAAAAGAGAGAGAGAGAAAACCCCAATACCTCAACAACTCCATTTTCATTTTCATCCTCATTTTCATCAGAAAGAGAGCAGAATTGGTCGTCGACGTCATGTCCTTCTCCTTCTTCAAGGCCTCTCGGAGTCGGCCGGGCCCTTCGGAGCTCGCCAGGGCGATCAAGGACAGCCTGCTGGCCCTCGACACCAAGACCTTTGCCAAGGTAAGATGCCCTGTCGATCTTCATGCGCAAATTATGTCTTTTTATGGAAATTTTGACATGGGTTCTTCATAATTTGCTGTTATGTGGGGTTTTAATTGATGGGTATTCTGCAGTTGCTCCAGATTCAGCTTATCGATGTTTAATTGTGGGTTGTTTTGGAAGAAATAAGTGAAAAAAAATTTAGGCTTGAATTTTGCTGAACCGTGACTGCCTTGTTTTATATGGCACATTGACATCATTGCTAGGCTAAAGTTAGCATATAAGACTGATATCTATATATACGTCTGAATTAGTTGATATCTCAGTATGTCTCAATAGCAAATGGTTATGTCAGTTTAAATTTGGAGGTCTCATAATTTTAGGATTACTTTGGATGAGGTTGCTGAGACTGTCAACAAACATTGCAGATTCAAGATATATTTACTTATTTCTTTTTTTGGATCAAAACACTTCTTTTACCAAGTAATCTTTGTGAGCTGCTCTAAATGGAAGCCATTACTTTATCTAAATGTTGCCTTTGAGGTCCTGACAGCGGTTTGGTCGGTGCCGAGATTACCTAAACGATTGGCTCCTGAAATACTCATGAAACATTAGCCTTTGAGTACCTCACGAATCTTTGCAAGCTCTCAAAGAGCACAATCAAGCTTGTGAGTTTTCAACTCTTAGCCAACAAAACAACACTAGAACGTCAATATTGACAAAGCTATCAAATCCACGTTTATTCCTCTAGTTGTCAGGGTAGCCAATGAAAAGAAGGGAAGGAAGAGATAAAGCCTCATACATATGCAAGATCTACCAGCTTGCCACAAAAAGGAAAGGGCTACATGGAGCCCCAGACTACTACCTTAGCCTCAAATAAGACATGAGAAAAATAACATTCACATTTGGAGCTTTGCCTCCAAAGTCCAAAGACGACTTCATTGTGATACTTCCAAATTAAATAGGCACCATTCATGAGTATGATTTGTTTCCATATTGTCTCTTCCTTGCTATGTCAACACAGGTACGGGTGTAGATGCTGGTATTTGTCTAGGATCAACGTTAGGATGCGAGAACGTCGCTGGATCTCATAACTAAATCTCATACGTCTTCCCAAGACAATTGATTAATCGAAGATAGGGAAGCACCGAAAAAAACTTTGTTCGAAGTAAGAGAGAAGGCAATCTACCACAGAAAATAAAAACTGAGATGCAAGATATGATGATTTACGTGGTTCGGCAATCGCTTACGTCCATAGGGGGAGATATGAGTCTTCTTTATTGTAGAGATTACAAAGAGACAGACTTTCTTGCGATCCACAAAGAACCCAGAAGAAACAATCTCATCAAAAGATCCTGACAGTACCCTAGATTTTTTTTCTTTATTTCTTTCTACCTTTTAGAAAATTTCTTTCTGCCTCTCTTTTACAATTTGTAGTTCTCCTTGGCTTAGATCCTCTAAGCTAGACTCAAAAAACCTGTATATATTTATAGGATTAAAGCCGAATACAATACCAATTAGGACTTCTAACCTGATCAGGATCCCAAAAAACACAAACATCCCGAAAGTGGTTTAGTGGGCAATCCACGGTGCGGTTCAAATGGCCGGTGTACCACCAGAGCCCTTGGTTGGTCAGATCGTCCAAATACACCGTCCACTCCGTTTCTTTTCCTGCTTTGTTTCTGACTCATTTGATGTCTACCCAGGCTGAACTGCAAAGCTATTTTTAATAGTACGGGTGCGAGACACGATAAAATTTGTAAAAGGTAGGAGATGGGGACAAAGCTATATACATACATATTGAAATTAGTAATTCACAGGAGTTCGATTTTGTTTTTCCATTCATCTGTTATGAAAACTAAAATTTCTGTAACATATTTATGTTTTATTTTCATTTATAAAGTAGATTATAAATTGGACAACCGCTCAGTTTTGAACTTGATAACCAAACGACCATTTTAAAGCATACTTCTGAATTGGGTGTGGACTGAAAAGAACCCGACTCATGTCCAGGGAGTTGCAGAAAGTGGATGTGCATGTAAGATATGCATCCAAGAATTGTATGACAAATGTTTTAAACTAAAGCATATATTATATAAATTAAATATAATTTTTCAAATATGAATACAAACTTTTTATTTAAAATGATATACACACACAACACACACATACACACACATACAAACATCACACAGAAAAACATTGCAAACACAAAGATATACGTAATTCAGACTTTGAAAGAATAACTGACTGCCTCAGGTCCATTTATTTTTTGCTAAACAAAGTAAATATTTATTATTAAACTCGGGTTGGATAGGGGTGGGCCAGGCTAGGCCGGGCCTATGGAGGGCCGGGCCTGCTTCTTTGGTCCCGGGTTTGGATCAAAAGCTAGCCTAGCCCATGAACCGCCACCAATGTGGGTCGGGTTGGGCCCGACCCTGTGTGAGCCGGGCTGGGTTTTAGACCCAAACCGGGCTGGCCCGATTCGGCTTGCTGGTTGAATCGGCCCATGCCCAACCCTACATGGAAACTACACAGACACCTGACTATTAGACCATGCTTAGTGCGTGATCTAACATTAGGAGTGTCAAATGACCCTGTCACTACACCAAAACTCCGAAGTTGTGTTGAAAGTTGAGGGTTATCATTTCATATTCGAACAAGGACAGTTGGTGTGAATCGCATGCCTTCTTGAGAGATGAAATCCTCCAGTCTCAAATTTAAGCCTTTTTCCTGACATTGTGCTAATATCACCAATTCCCGCACCAACTTCACAAGAATCCCTAACAGACTTTCTCTGCGATCTTATTAGATGTGAAAGATTGCGAATACTGATTGAGTTCTTGAGAAATCTTGCTGAATGATTCACAGTTATGAAGGCACACCTCCTTAAAGGTTATACATTTGCATTCCTTGTCCCCAATACTAAGAAACAGTCACCAGCAAGGAGCAAGTGCATGATATAGTAGCTTTGGACAATGTCGTTTCAACTTATCTAAGAACATCCTCAGTGCATTTGTGAAGAATATTTGACATCAAGAAGTTGTGTATGCATTTGTCAAGCATGTTTGATATCAAGAAGTTATGTATTGATTTGTTTTCCTAAATTTAAATTATATGGAGTCATTCTTTCGTCGTATTTTCGGTTAATGACATGGTAGTAAACAATCATGCAATGCAGCTATCTAAACATGTGGCATAAAGAGAGGAGGTGTTTGAAAGTATATCTCCTTTATATTAAAAATGCCCTCTGAGGTATACATGCTTGACTACTGAGGGCCATTGAAGAATCCAATCGACAAGTAGCTTACAACTGCATTGACCAGTATATTGGTTGAACTTTTCTTGATATTATCATAGTTGTCCCACAATTTGATCTCCATGATTTCCGCCTAAAAAGTATTTTCATAATTAAAGCTTATTCAATGTGATCTCATTTAAGAAATTCTTGGTAATGTAGTTATATATAAGCAATGAAGAAACATTTGCTCTTTAGTCTTTATGTATGCATCATTTCTTACTTTCTGCTTGCTAGTGAGGATTGAAACTGTGCACATATGTACATGCAACTTGGATTAATATATCCTTTATGCATGCATTTTCATATCAGGCTCTTGAAGAAGTTGAAAAGAATATTCTGTCTATGAAACACATGCTTTGCGGGGATGGAGAAACTGAACCAAATCAGGACCAGGTTACCCAGCTAGCCACTGAAATCTGCAAAGAGGATGTTCTTTCCCTTTTTGTCCAGAAGTTGCCAAGCTTGGGTTGGGATGTAAGTTTATAATATATAAAACATAAAGTTAATTGTTTCGAGTGCTAAGCTGATCTAAGTCTTCTTAACAGGCTAGAAAAGATTTAGCCTACTGTTGGGGTATTTTACTGAGGCAACAAGTTGGTTCTAGTTCTATCTGCGTGGATTATATTGAGAACCATTTGGAACTTTTGGACTTCCTTGTGTTTTGGTGGGTCAACGTTCTTATAGTATACATATTTTTTGCATGCTCTTTATTTCTCTGTCCAATGTACAATCATGCTGGAATTTAAGGATCTATGTTTTTTCAATCGTATATACATATGCTATTTTAAAGTGTATTTTGACTTCAGATCATAATAAACTGAATGCTAAGCAATTAACAAAATGGTAATTTAATGATGAATTGTTTGTGGTGTCAGGTGTGTATGATGCAAGCATTATCACTTTCTCTTGCTTGCATATTTTAAACATTTTCTGTCCCCTTTTAGTTATACATGTACTATTCAATCCTCTTTTCTGTTAGTTATGTGTATCTTTTGGCTTCTTTTCCCCCACTTTGAGGTACTCAAGATCAATTTGAATGGGGAGGGTTTGTTTTGGTTTCTTCTCCATTTCTTTCTTTCTTTTTATTTTTGATAAACGATTGGAATGGATTTCATTTTTTTTTCTATCATTAAATTTAAATAGGAAAAGATTGCTTCCAATCCTTCTGGAAACAGCCTACTTTATTGCTTTAAAACTCTTGGCATGTTTAAAGTATTACTATAGTGAGCGTCATTTTGTTCTGCTACCTTTATTTTATTTACACTATTGAATTAGTAGACTTTAATATCTTCTGTGGCTCACAAGTCTTGGTTAAAATTAGTTGGTTCATATACTACTTTAATTAGTATACTTCATTCTTTCTTTGTTTTGCTTCATATACTACTTTGTACTTTGTTACGTAGTAGTTGGTTAAAATTAGTTGGTTCATTTTAGTATTTGCCCATCTTTTATTAAGCTAATGTAATTTGTGTTTTCTTATATGTATAGTAATTAATAGCAACAAAAAGCACAAATAATCATCTTCTGACACATTGGAAGCAGTTCAGAGAGTTTATGATTCTATGAAGGGGCCTTGTTTACTCACAGAATTTCTTGAATGCTGGAACTAAATCATAGTTAAAGCTACAGTTCAAATTTTTTGTGCTTCTTAATTTTTGCACTTAATTACAACGTTGCCTTGTGAACCTTGATTCAGCTAATAATGTCTTCAAAGCAGTTATAATAACAAAGAGACTGCTCTCAATTGCGGCAATATGTTGAGGGAATGCATCAAATATCCATCGCTTGCAAAGTAAGATATTTGAGCTCTTTTCATCAAGCGATTTTTCCCCTTCTTTTCCCCATGTATTCATCACTTGCAAAGTAACATGCATTAGCAGCTCGCGCTATGACATTTTATTTCTGGATTTGTGGCTTTAAGATTAATTGCACGTCATATGATTAGTTAAAAACTATAAACCAGTTGAGGATACAAGTGACATCTATGTTCTGAAAGAATGGCCAAGAGCAGTCATAACTCATAAGTAGGCAGCATAGAAGAACGATGGCTAACTAGATGGACATAAGAATAGTCCTGGGAACCATTTTCACCTACCGAAGTGAGCAAGGTCGATTAGTGTCTCATTTGAGCTAATGGATCCTTGCTAGTTACCAAATATAATTTTTTGCAATAGCTGGGGAGATCAAGTTATCTCAAAAAGGTTGATTGTTCTCTTAAAGGCTAATGAATCCTTGCTTGCTATCAACTTTCTTTGACATAGCTACCATTTTTTCGTGCCATCAACTTATCAGCTAGACTTTACTCGAGAATGAACATGTCCCCTTCAGCTGTGAGCTACAAGAAGTTCGGAGGAGCATGAGAAGCCTTCTTAGTGTGAGGAAAAACAGCCCTGTTTCGCAGAGGAATAGATGACATTATTGCCAAGAATTATTCTTGTGCTGAAGAGGGCTTGTTTGTCGTTGCTTGGAAATTTTGAGAAAATGGCTGTGGAACTGATTGGTTTTATGATGGATATGATCAAAAGCTAAACCAAGAAAAGGAGCAGGTAATGGAGGTTGTTGGAATTGTAAAAAGCCAAGCATGTGATGTGAGTGATATCAACTGAAACAACCAGGTACATGCCATGTTTGGACAAACTTAGATTAACTAAGAAGAGAGATATTGATGAAGAGATCTAGAATATTGCAATATCCTCCCCGGACAGACATCACATTAAATAAGAAAACTTGAGAAGAGCGGCAACAATGGGTTGGGTTCAAAAGGATGAGGAGCTTTCAACAGTAGTGAGTTATTGCTACCAGTGGGTGGAAAGATCTAAGGGAATCAAGGTTATGTTGAAATAAACTGATGCATCTGAGTTTTGGTCAAATGCTGTTCATCAACATTGTCTGAGCCTGACAGGGACATTGTTTTATAATCTTTATCCTTTTCTCATTCTCGAAGGGGTGCATGTGGGGGGAAAAATGCAAGATTGTAGAGCTTAGTGGAACCGAAGCTTCATTAATGAAGTAATAAATTAGATTGCGGAAAACCATGCTTTGGTGCTATTTTGACTACTTGTGTAGTTTGAAGTGTTGTGGTTTTTCATGAACCATCATCAAGTGAATGATAGTTTTGACTTCTTGTAGATATCATTAATCATTTTGTAGAGGTTATATTTAGTGTGCTTTATCATCTTACGGAAAATCAATTTGATTTTGTAGTGCTATTTCAGATATGTGCTGGAATCAACTAGCTTTGAGTTATTCTTCAAGTATGTTGAACTACCAAACTTTGATATTGCTTCTGATGCTCTTGCTACCTTCAAGGTTAGTTTTTCCATCCTTTATTTGTCATGAAAATATGACAATCTCGAAATTGTGCTTTATGCTGTTTACATTTTGAGCTACTTTTTTTTGGCAGGACTTGCTTACTAAACATGAAACTGCAGTCTCTCAGTATTTGAGTGTTCACTACGAAGATGTAAGATCGTAGAAAAACTTATGGATAGCCTGTGACATGAATATTTTCAGTCTATTATCTGTAGACATGTATGCAACTCATCTAACATTAGAATTTTGTTCCAGTTCTTTGAAAATTATGACAGGCTATTGGCATCTCCAAACTATGTGACAAGAAGGCAATCCTTGAAGGTTAGGCGCATAAATGATTTACAATTTGCTTAAGTTTGATACCATGTTTTCCAAACATGGACTGATGATAGTATGATGTATTTTAGTTTCTTTCGGAATTTCTTTTGGAGCCTCCAAATTCACAAATAATGAAGCGTTACATCCTAGAAGTTCGATACTTGAAGACAATGATGGCTTTGTTGAAGGTAAACCGGTTGAATGAACTAGGTCTTTTTTCTAAAATACATCGAGGTATGCAATAATAATTGAGTGGAGTTCTGACCCCTCATTGAGGATACAATGAACTTCTACTTCTTAGTGTTACTGCCTCTCTATAAGCTTGATTTTTTTTACCAGTACTCTAAACACAAATCCATAATCATGCAGGACTCAAGCAAAAACATTCAGATATCCGCCTTCCACATTTTCAAGGTAACGCTTCCTTCAGATAAAATACTTCTATGTGTCAATACTTTTTTAAAAGTTTTTATGCATTTGTTGTTTCATTAAGGGGTTGTTTGGATTTCTTGTAAAGTTGAGTATTTATGACACAAGTTGGAAAGTGGAGACCCACATCATCATTTTTCTTTCGACCTTTTCCTTGGTGTGGATTCCATTGGGAATCCTAAAGAATAAAACTTTGCTTGGTTTGCATGATGAAATCTAGGGAAGTGGTAGTTACGTGGACCCCATTCAAACGGATCATTTTACCATATGTAAGATTACTTCCATAAAAGACAAAATCTAACAACTCAATTGATATGACTATTATACTCTATTAATAAGTCATTCAATACAAAAATGTTCCCCAACACCAGTAAGAATTCTTTAAGCCTGTAGCTGCCTTCATCAAAAATCAAACGGAATGGTTGTTTTCTACAACCATAGTTTCTATACTTACCAAACTTCAGCAAAATCAAATTATGAAAACACCTTAAAAGTAAGAGAATAAGAGATGAGAGAACTAAATCTTTGTGCATTACGTGAGAACTTCAAATTAGAGAAAATTATAAATTTCCTATATAATAGATCGTCCACATCTCATGCCTTTCACATTGTTCTACAATCACAAATCCTTTTTTTAATTCATCAAAAACCCCAAAAAACAATAAAATTTCTCCCTAGAAAATTAGAAATCTTCATCATTTACCTTGTGCTTGAGATTCAGAAGTTTTGAAACCTGTGAGCTCTTTGATCTGTGAGCTCTTTCGAAACTAGCAAGCTCTTTGAACTTGCAGTTTTGAGTTCTTTGAAAAGAGATGGATAAGAAGCCTTTAGAAAAGAAGGGGAAAAAAAGAGTTGGAGAAGAGAGGGAGAAGTGGTTGTTGGTGGCTGAAAAACAAGACAAACAACCCCTTTGATGAAAGATGAATGAGTGAAGCGGTAACCCTAAAGAGTATGTGATGGGTTTTTATTTTTATTTTCTGACAAGCATAAACTTTTTAGTTGTTTCCCTTTCTTTTGGCGTGATTTCTATTGACATGTCAGCAATGAGGGTGACTTTTCAGCAAATTTTCATGTTTCTAAAGTTGCAGTCAAACAAGAAACTTTTGAGAATGCCAATGTGGATCCTATATCTTTACCACTCCCATAGTATTTTGGTTGCATCTTCGGAAGGAAAACTATCAAAAGTGTAAAAGTTTCGAGTCCACATTCAAATTTCTCAAACGTATCTGTTTTGTTGCAACTTTGGAAACATAAAAACTTATTGTTGTGTCACTTCCATTTCTGATATGTCAATGATAATAGTGATCAAGCCAAAAGGAAGGGAAATCTCTGTAAAATTATACTTGTAGAATATTAAAAATTAAAAACCTAACTACTCCTTAGGGTGATCCTCTTTCAGCTTTTATCAAAGAGCTCCTCCGTCTCTTTTTTCAGCCACTAACGACCACTTTGCCCTCTCTCTTCTACGACTCTTTTTTAATCCAATGACCAGTTCTCCCTCTCTCTCTCTCTCTTCTACCACTCTTATAACCCCAAAAATCTCTTCTCCAGCTCTTTTTCAAAGAGCTTGATGCTTTAGGATCAAAGAGCTTGCTGGTTTCGAAAGAGCTCGCTGGTTTCAAACAGGATCTCAAGCACAAGGTGAGGATCGAGATTTTTAGTTTTTCAGGGAGAAATATTAGGGGTTTTTGATGAATTTTGGGAAATAGAGGATCTATGATGAATTTTGGCATGAGAATTGGATGATTTATTATGTAGGAAATTTATATTTTATAATTTTCTCAAATTTATAATTCCCACCTAATTCACAAGGATTTTTAGTTCGTTGAACTCCTATTCTTTCATTTTTTGAGGTGTTCTTCCTTTGAATAAGTTGTTTTTTATTTGATGAAGTTTAATTATTACAGTATCTATGGTTGTAGTAAACGACATTCAATTTGATTTTTGATAAAAGTTTGATAACTACATAATTTAAAGCGTTCTTAGTGGTGTTGAAATGTTGTGGGTCTGATTGACTTATATAATATAGTATAATGATCATATCAATAGGGTTAGATTTTTTCATGTTTTATGGAGGTATTACATATGGTAAAATGATGCATTTGAATGGGTCCATATAACTTTCACTTTTCAAAATTTCATCATGCTAATCAAATAAAGATTTTTTGTTATTTGAGGATTCCTGATGGAATCCGAACCAAAGAAAGAACGAAAAAATCAAAGGGAAAATGATGAGGTGCATAGCGCATTTGATGAGGTGGAGAGCGCATATATATTACACCTTTTTCCAAGACACAAATTGCTATTTGATAGCCCCTAAGCGAGTTATTACGCCTTTTTCCTTGATTTCATCATGCAAGCCAACCATCACACTTAAGCCAGCTGTAACTACCACTTGCCAAGATTTCATACTGCAAAATAAGATTTCTGTCAGAATGAACGCCCGGTACGGTGAGGGGCGATCTGATACACACAAGGGGGCACTGAAATACCCAAAGTGCCCCTTGTTTTGCATCTCGTGTGTGTCAGATCACCCTACACCATGCTGGGTGTTCTGATAGGACTCTTCCTCATGCAAACCCACTTGACTCATAAATATTCAACTTTACAAAAAGCATCCAAACAGCCCCTCAGCCAGCTACCACACCTTTTTCCTTGACTCCTATTGTTATTTGACTTTTGATTTCTTGAATAGCATGCATATCCTTTTCATAAATAACATACTATAGTCTATATAGAGATTTCCTGAAAAGCTATTATATAATGAGTTAAGACTTGGGTGCTCTAGTTGGAGGTGAATGCAAAATACTCCCAATAAAAATGACGATGGGCCATCAACCAAGAATGAAATCACTCTTGATCAGAGCCTGTATGATTTTAGTCGAGGTCTCGAATTTTCTTGCCCTTGCATAATGGATTTAATGAACAGGTTTAATTACGGACTATATTTTTCATGGTTCAGAAGCATCAAATCCTATAGACTATACATGATGAGGAGTGGGATATGCAAAATTCCCTAAAAGAGGCAGTGCAATATGTTATATGAAGCAATCAGGTTCAATAATGACGCGTATGTATATATCTTTTTGAATCATGAAATTTCCCTACAGGTTTTATGGCATTAGCACCTTCGTACCTTGGAAGACTTTCAGGTTTTGTAACCAATATTCGACCATTGTTGCCAGAAGTTTCACTCGGTTATTCTTTGGTAGAATCTATGATATCCCAGAGAGGTGACATTAAAGAAGTGTAAAAATGATCTCTGATATTAATGAAAACACTATCATACTTCCCAACAGATTTTATTTCTTCTATTTGTTTCTCAAAAGTTTGTTTGGTCGAATCAGGTATTTGTTGCTAATCCACATAAGCCACAGGGGATTATTGAGGTCTTAGCAAAAAATCACAAAGAACTGTTGATGCTACTAAACAATCTTCCTATGAGCAAAGGTATATAATTTTTTAATTCTCAACTTCATCTACATCTCTTAAACTGTTTGTTCCTTTAAGATAAGTGTATGCATGCATTCATACATGTGTGTAGGTCAACCATATCCCTACAAAAATCAATATTAACATGCTTTTTTTTTTCCCACAAGTCATGAACCCATTTGTGCAGTGTATAGCAATGCATATGGTTAGATGCAAGTAAGATTAGATAAATGGTTTTATCTTTTGATTGAGACATCTTGATTTGCCTTTTTATATTTAAGCCATATGTACAGGGTAAGAATAAGATGATCGTGTTAGTTGGAGCAAGAGGACAAATAAACTTGTTATTCCCATGGTTCTGCAAATAATAGAACCTCTTAAAAGTTATTCATTATTTTTAATTAATATCTTTCTAACACGCAAGAGGAGCACATCTCAACAGTTCTACCATGTGGTAGCCTTGGGAAAATTATAGAATGTCAACATAAGTGCATCAGATAATTTTCTTGTTATACATTATATGTTGGAATACTTTTATAATTTGTTCATCTCGTCTTTGCACATTAATTGGGTTTTATTTGCTTTCTAGGTGGTGAAGACGAGCAACTCGAAGAGGAGAAAGATCTAATAATCCAGGAGATTGAGAGCTTGTCCCTATTACCAGATGCCATCTCTTAACATTGTCACTGTCCCCAACCGTTTCTTTGCTTTCTGTTCTCCGCTATTTCGGGTGTTTACTTAATTGTCGCTTTTATAGTGTCTAGCATTTATAGAATCGACCCCCCCCCCCCCACCCAAAAAGAAAAAAAACACCGTTTCTTTGCTTTCTTTCCCCGCTATTTCTGGTGTTTACTCAATTGTTGTTTTCATAGTGTCGAGCATTTGTATAATCGACCCATATTTAGATAAAGTGGTTTGTGGATAACGGCACTGGTGTATGTTGCACTACTGTGTGCTAATGGTTTGAATAACATACAGGTATTTACATTAAAGCTTACACAGGCTGTCATGCAACATTACATTTGTAGTGATGTACTTGCAATGATCCAAAAAAAGTGAATGTATTTAGAATTTCGTGATGAAGTATGATGTTCGATCACTCTTTTCCTTTTGCGATAATGCGTAGACTTCCTCGCATACTATCAGAATAAAGGTTATAAAGAGAAAAATCCAAAAGGCAGCTCATAGCGAAGTGGAAATCCTTAGGAAACCAGATATCTTAGGCTCGGTCATTTAAAGAAGACATTTGTTATGCTACCATGTTTTGGTTTTCAAATTGCTAATAGAACGTTAGCAAGCATTAGGAAACAAGATGTCGATATCGCACTAGATTCAAGATGAAAAAGAAAAAACAAAACAGAAAATTGCCCAAAAAATTAATGTCACTTGAAAAGGATAGGAAACTGGAAAAGTAAAGAACACAAAACAACTATGAATATCTCCAACATGAAGCTTCATTAAGGTACAACATATCAAAGATTATATCCTCCAAAAAGACGTGTTAATTCAGTCTACATATTCATCGAGGCATATTAAAAAAATGACAGCACAACCTTTTTACAAAATAAATGATGGTTAGACAAATGAAAAAGGCAAGAAAAGCATGACGATAGTTAGAACCCATTGGTGCTGGTAAAACATGATAATTTTATTTCTGCCGCTGCTATGACTGGATGCATCCATAAAGTATTTTTCTTCAATCTGGCTAGGAAATCAAACAGGAGGAGAACAAAATGCTATTGTGATGGCTTCTCATAACAAGTGCCCAAATTGAAGAGTCTATGGAGTTAATATTGCACAAAGGCGCCAGTATGCTCCAGGATGAAAGAGGGATCTCTCAAATACCCAAATATCACGTACTAGCACCTGCAGAATGCAAGCAGTACTTTCAATAGTTACTGAAAAATGCAGAAATTACAAAAGGAAAGAGGTAGCATGTATGTTATATAAGTACAAAGCTTTCTCCAAATACAGCTAGTAAGTACTGAGTTATAACTTGAGGAATGCTGCCAGTGGGCTAGAGATCGAGTTCCCTAACAAGTCTTGCTGTTACAAAACAGACGCGTAGAACGTGTTCTTTTAAAATTTGAATTTCTAATCATATGTTTGAAGTAACATATATCACTCCACAGAATCTTGCCCCAAAACGCTGAGAACCCTTGCCCCAAAAATGCTTAATCATAGGTTACCAAACTGACTGAAACATTACTTCGTGTTTTCCCCATATTCACTGAAGCAACCTAGTTAGAATTGGTACAATATGACCATGATGATACAGAACACAATGTTTGCTCAATTGATCCAGAAAGTACTGTGGGACAGTTCATAGAATGACCTTTATCTTGTGCAAGATAAATACTGATGTTTGTGTCATGTTTGCATGAAAACTAACCTAAGTGGTCCAACAAGTTTTTTTCTACCTGCCAACTACCCACTAGGACTTTGGCAAGCCCCTCTTTTGTGGACTGTCAAGGTGGCCAAAGCAGAAAAACTTAAAAAGGTTGATGTCAGAAAGAAAGGTAATCAAACTTCTATTAAATTTAAGCCTTCTGTCTCACCCTGGGCTGGGGAGCCATTGACACGATGTAAGCCCTCAGACCCACTGAGTGCAGCAATTATTTTGCTCAAACCACTGCCAAAATGACTAATTATTGTTACCCTTGATTCTCATGATCCATCTTATAATCCCTACATTCTTTGTAAATTCCCAATGTTGGACAAATAAATGGGTATCACAATCAGTCAAACTCAAATACGTGATATCCTAGTCGCAGCATGACAATGGTCCATAAGGCATTGCGATGTGACAATGGTTCACCCCAAGATCACCATAATGCAATGTAGATTCTACATGTGGCTGCCACCAGACTCACGCGATTACCACTTAGCATCACATTACACTTAGTTTCACACTTCCAACTAGCTAACTACTCTAGTACCACTAGTCACATTCTGGGCCTGTGAGCCCATTGGTGTGATTTGATCCTTGGGACCCTCTGAATGCAACATGACATTTGGCTCAAACCAGTGCCAAAATAACTGGTCATTATTACACTTCATTTGCATGAACCACCTTATAAATTTATCCATACTTTTGTAAAATCCTGATGCAGGACAAATAAATGGGGGTTTAACACCTTCCAAGTGCAAGATTGTGATAATTAGTCTAATACTGACAAGAAAAACTTTGCGCTGAGGCAGAGTTTACCTACAGTCAGTGGACACTATGTCCCTAAAACTGCATAACTAAAAGTCTCAATTGAAAAGTCGTGAAGATGTGTGGTAGTATGGCAATGAGAGGAGCCAAACCATTGAATAGTTTAAGCCAGTTGGTTAATGTTACATTCATGTGAAAGTCCTTCTAACCATTACACCAAAACTCCGAAGTTATGGTAAGGGTTGAGAGTTGTAATTTTATATTATAACATATCCCCGCATGTTCAACGCCCGTTTTACGGGTTGAAACCTGTACTCACGTAGTGGTAACAATTTTTTTTTAATCTGCATTAAATTCATGTCTAGCAAGATTCGAACCTGGGTTGGCTCTATTGCACCAAAACTCCGAAGTTATGGTAATGGTTGAGGGTTATAGTGTTATATTCTAACAATCCACATGAATGTAAATTCCACTAACAAATAAGGGAAATAATTCACAAATCATAATGCATTTTCAAAAAGTTAAATAGTTTCCTCCATTAAAAAAATTAGTCAGGTACTTAAGTTATTTAAAAACCTAACTGTAATCGATAGAAAGAATCTACCAGTGTGTTTAAGATAAATCAAATACCTCTTTCGTTTTATCTCCAGATACAACAATACCTTTGGAATCATATGCTTCGAACTTCTGCCAGAAGAAAAATAAAATAAAATAAAGTTTAGTAAGAGTTTAGTAATTATATTACGATCAATAAGTGATGTTATGGTGGTTGCACGTAGAAACTAGAGTAAATGAATTAAAACATACAACAACAGGCATAACATGAGTACCCCCAACTGAAAACAGAGTAAAACTTTTAATGAAGCTCAATACCATCATTGTCAACATACTCGTACTGGATCAAAAGAAAATGCAAAAGAATAATGTTAAGTCGCACAATGCCTGGAGGAATTATGATTTTTTTTTAAATATTCAATATGAGGGAGGATGTAATAGTTTAAAATTATTGTTCAAGGTAAATTTCAGATATTGTGAGATGAAACTTGTTTACTCTCATGAAGTAGTCATTTCTTATAGATCCTACACAGCAACATAGAAAACATGTAGAAATTCTCACACCTGCTAATTATAAAACCTGGATTGCGTATAAACTTACAGAGCTATACCTTTCTCATGTCAATACCTGCCAAAAGACTTGCTTATAACCGAATGACACCTCATAAACTCAGCTTAACTGAATACAGAGTTTAGTTTGCTTATACAAAAGTACCGGTTACAGGCTTGCAGAGATGTACAGAGGTACAAAAGGGCACAAATAATGTCAATAGTTTATAGGCCCAACTGCATCTGATGACAGGTTAAAGTGAAATTACAAAAGGTCAAATATTCCCAAAACTGAATCTGATTTACTAGTTGATAGCCCGATCCACTTAACAAGATTGGAGTACGGATCCTGATTAACAATGAAGTTGGCCAGATCATAAAATCTGACGATTCTGACGAGAGGTAGAACATGCTGATTGATCTCGTACAGACCTAACTATAAGCTGATCCCATTAACCCATTCAATAGCAAGACTAAGAGTACAGGTCAAAGTCCAAGAAACATGTGACAATAGTTGCTGCATGTGCATTTCTGTAACCTTGTTGGCATTAATAAGGGATGACCATAAGATCTGCAACATGCAAAGTGATAAACAGTAATTTAGCTGTTAACAGAAGTACATGAACTGTATCATGGTATTATGTATGTTGCTCAATTAATTCTGCAGTTAAACTAAAAAATAATATTATTTACTGAAATACCAAGAATGTGTTTGAGCATCCAACGAACTCATGAAGGCACTTCCCATGACAGAGAAATAAATAAACCATGGAAATACTAGTTCACATCATAATCTAAAAAAAACTATATTGTCAGCACTAGAGCAATAAAAAGTAGAGATAAAAGCAGAATTAACCTGCTTAGCAATAAATTCAATTGTAAATACTAGTTGGCATCATAGTCGGAGAGAAACATACATTGTCAGCACTAGAGCAATAAAGAGTAGAGGAATAAAAGAAGAATTAACCTGCTTAGCAATAAATTCAATTGTAAGCTGTACGAAAGCTTTGTCCAAATTATCTTTATCTATGGCAATCTGCAGGAATAGCATGTCAAGAAGTGAAACTCTGAGAGGAACCAAACCAAAATAAGTAAACATATCACGACCATTATTATAACAGTGCAAATTCTGGGATTTAGAATTGCAATTGATTGTCCCAGGTTCATCTCGTTTTCTCTTGTCTGTTTACATAAAAGCTCTATCAATTACCAAGTTATGATTTAAAGCAGATTAAATATGTTGTTTTGGATAGAATGTGCCATATAATTCACATTTATAGATTTGGAATGATTCTTGCACAAGCATTGCATGTGTCTGAGCTAAAGGGGATCCCCTGAATGCACATTGAAATCTCAAAATGAAATAGTGAAAATGTATTGATGTTAGATTTTCAATGAACAAAAAGTTGACCATGACCTTTATCACATTGAAAGCTACAGCATCACCAATAGAAACATTATCTGCTCTGAAGAAAAAATAACATAATAAGAAGAAATGTCTCTCACCATTCGAGCACGTAATGTTCGAATACTAGCAATAGGTTCCACCAATTCCCAGTGAACACTGCTCCACATTGATTCTCTTCGTTTCAGTTCATTCTTCAGGGTCTTCAACCAAAACAGCAGCATCAAATTGTTAGTTATAAAGTATGACGCTTTAAAGCAGCCCAGGAACAAGACACTTGCTCGTGTTTGAAGGATAAAGGATAGAGCACGGAAGAGAAGATAACTTACAGAATACATCTTCTCTGTAGATGCTTTCCTCAAAGATTTTATATCCCCAATTGCCATTAAAGTATTAATCTGAAAAAAGAATCACGGGAAAAGAGTGAGCAAACATAACTGAATTGTTCAGACATATAAGCTTGTATATAAAATGAATATATCTTGATTGGGAATACAAAGAATGAACTGCAAGTGTAGAATTTGGAAATTGGAAGATTTGTGTGCCCTGGTTCATGAGAATAGTGCCTTGAACTTTTATGTGAGTACCTTGGGAATACAACATAAACTTAGTGGAGAAGAATATTGACAGGAACTAACATCAAGTCAGTAATGGATATATCATTATCAAGGACTGCAACTAGCTAACAGGTATGTATATAATCATGTTTGCGTGCATGCACAAGCGCACAAGTGCGCGCACATGCATGCATTTGTATCTCTGACTGCATGCATTATTAGTCCAGTGCATACTTGATGCTGCTAGGATGATTTGAGCCCAAATGCTCCAGGTGAAAATTATATGACTAGCTATTCAAATGAAATGCATACTCTGGCTGAAACTCATTATACCCGCTGTCCATAAACTAAGGATCTCATTTTTTTTCGATGTTCTAGTACTATGCGGGAAGTGGTTACAGAACAACATCAAATAAATGATTAAACTATAGTTGAAATTGTTGAATTGTATACATAGTAATCTTTATAGTTAAAATGTTACATATACAGTTGTCATTATTGAGTTGAATAAACTTACAACTGAACCATACACATTGCAGACCTTATTTTATTAGCTGATCAACACAACAAGAGTCCCCTTTGTTTCTTCCATTCCCACACATAAGGTGGCAATTAAATGTTCACAGTTCAGGTGGGCTAAACCTATAGTTGAACTACCCACACGTACGCAACTGTGACATCACTCCCTTGCATTTCAAAGAAACATATTTTCAATTTAAGATGTTCTGTTCAAAGAGATTTCTTCTCCCCCTGAAGGATATTCTAATTAATTGTTATCATTTGCATTTCTAAAGTTACCTTGTTTAGGTTTATGGTTTGAAGAATCATGATGTCTCACCTTAAGGTTTTCTTTTCTTATTCTTAAAGAAGTCTTTCGACTGCCTTGCAGGTTTTGGGTTGTCAGTTGATACAACCAACAGCAAGAAAATTGGCAAGGGCAAATAAATTTTTTAGAGCATTCCTACACCAACTTTTCTTCTCTAGGAAATCCAAAGCTTTCCACTTTTTTGGTAGAATATCTGTAGTTCAACTGTATTTTCACATCCTAGATTGCTTGTTATGTACACACTATGTAAGAACAGTAATGCATTTGTAACTCAGAAAAATAGTGTATCGTAGATTACTAGTCATACATCATTGAAAAACACTGTTTTTCTAGCATTTCCAATTTTACATTGATTTCTTTGAATTTTATATTACATGTATTCTTGTTGTTTATGGTTCAGTTGCAACCACTACATAGTGCATCAGCCAACATGCTACCTGAAACATTACCATAAGGACAACTAGCCTAGGCTGACACCCGGCTTGAGACTATGATTTAAACTTTTAGGTATTGAATTTTTATTTATCTTATGTTCATTTTAACCAAAAATGAACAGAAAAATGAAATTTCAAATGAAAACCACTTTCTAAGGTTAACACAAAAAATCTTCATAGACGAGCAAGAACTTTTTCGGATTTTATTAGCAAATTAACTGGGTAAAGATCTTCTATGAAGCAAACTCTTAATAAAAATGTTAACATCTACTTAAAAATCTCAATATAGCATATTATATCATACAATTATCAAGTTTCATCAGGAAAATGTAGTAGCATACGCAGCACATGAAGATTTTTCCCCAAATCTTCTTAAAAGTTTCTGATAGTCCCAAAAGGACAAAAGGAGGGAAGAAAGGTTTCTCTTTTGGAGCATTTTACTTGTGACGAAGCTTCATATGGTTATTAATTATTATATACTGTCCAACCATAGACCAACATGTAACTAGTTTTCTCGCATGAGTGAATCGAGTGATGTAACAGCAGGAACAAGTGCTAAGTGGTCTTATTATAATACTGGTGTCTGGTGGTTATTATGATCTTTAAAAGGATTCAAGTATTTCATTAATAGAAGCAAGGTGGTTACTCTCTTCAATTGCAAAGAGAAAACTAATAAAATTTCTGCTATAATTAGCAAACAGTAGATATAGCCAAATGAGTCAATGTCAATGTGCAAAAGTGTATTTTCTATGTTGGAGATGCTAAATAACAAACTTACGTATATATGTTTCTTCCTTCCTGTCTAACAAGGTAATCTCAGTCAAAAAGCTCTAATTTACTTATTTACTTATGCACAAAAACAGAAGAAGAAACACAAATCTTCAACGATTCTATCGGAGTCAGAGAAAAGGTATTTCTTAGTTAAGTAGTGAAAATGAATTATCATCATAAATCATCTAAGTTTTCCCCATCCATGGGGTTGGCTGTGGAGCATGAAAAATCTGATAAAGATTGGACCAAGTTTTACAACCTATTGTCAATTCTGTCAGCAGAGTTAACACTCTGCTAATTGGTACCAACTGTAAAATTCACAGCCAAGGTGACTACAGTTATGCCACATAGACTTGATGGCCAGCTAACAGGTAGTAAACTATATTCCTTTGGAAAAGAAGTTTATGTGCATGCAACAGAGAACAAGTTTTGATATTTCTCCAGATATAAGAGTCTAAATAAAGAGGAAACGGGCTGATTTCCTACAAACAATTGTGTTCATCTCTATGACACAAAATAAGGAAAGAATTAAATGTAACCAAATAAATAAATAAATCAAGGAACATGAACTACAGACATTCTGAAAATAAAAGTAACATTATAGCATAACTAATCTAAATTATTAAGAGGCTATTCAGTTAGTACATTTCCGCATACCTCCTTGTATAGTCGTACTGCATGCTGATAGAACAGTTTTTTAGAGTATCCGGTTGTTTTCCTCAGCCTGGTAATGGCATATGCACTCTTCAACTGTGGGATAGAAAAAAAAAAAACATAAACAACACTTGATTTAAAATGTCTTAAGGAGAAAAAGAACAAAAAGAAAAGAAAACATTTTGGAGCTTATGGAGTTATCCATCCATAAATGCATGCATATGGAAAAATCATCACAACATGCAGAAAAAATTGCATATATTGGGGTGATAGAGATTTTTGTTCCTGATGCAAGATCATAACGTGAGTCAAGAAGAGTTATACATAATTGTGTCCAAAGTTCATTAGCTCAAACATACAAAACATGCAAACATGCACACAGGGATTCATGGACAAGTTTAGCAGCTTGGACAAGGACAGACACAGACATGCAAGCACACACAAATGCATGCACACATGTGCGCTCACATGCAAATAAACACAGTAAATTCATGGACAAGCTCAGCTGCTCAAATGGACATGCAGTAGCAAACTCATAGATAGAAGAGAATGCTCTTGCTTTCCCATCCCATTTGCTGAAGAACACCATCCAGTTGGTCTTTTTCCCTTATTCCAAGAGAAAAATGAAATGGCCAAGAGAAGTCTGGAACTGGGGAGACAAACTCACAAATAGGAGATAATTATTCTCCTTTCCCATCTAATTATGTTTGCTGGTGAAATCAGCATTAAATAGATCCTGTAATTTTTTCAATCGTTTGAAGAGAGAGTTCTTTGTGACCAGGAAAATTTTCAAATATTTTAAAATTGAGCACGAAGAAGTGGAGTGTCTTCTTTTCTTTGGGCTAACACACAGGAACACGGCCACAAATGCACTCCACCCCCCCCCCCCCCAAAAAAAAACCCCATTCTAATTCTAACTTTTCCAATCAATTTTTTTTCCTTAGTCAACTTTACCCTCACCGGAACATTTGTTAATGTTTTAATGGAATTTAGATCAAGTTTACCTCTCTACCCTCATATTAATTGATACAGGAGCTCATGTCTGTTACCCCTTCGTTATTTCTTCTTGCCTTCTGTTTCTTTGTCTCCTCCAGAACCAATTCCTCCAGAGCCCATCACGGACCGTCTCAATCTTTCTCTGGTCTCTCACTTGTTTATAACACAAACCTTTCTCTCTCTTTCTCTCTTTTCAGGGGATCATCATCTTCACATCCTTACATCTCCACCATTTTCCCTTTTGATTTTCTTGATACCCCTTGTAGTTACATCTACAGCACACCCATCCAAGTTTTGATCTCAGCCTCCTCCATTAGCACAACTTGTTCATAACTATTCCAATAATTCATGCCTCCCAATTACAATAGTGAGAACAAAATTAGAATGAGAAGATTGGTGGTGTGGGGGACAAATGAGAGTGAGCGAGTTTACAAATGATGAAATAGAAGAGCGTAGTTTAGGTATTTCTTTAAAAAAGTAATTAATCTAACAGAATATTTCAGGTATATTCTCTAATCAAAGGGAAAAGCGGTAAAATAGAGTGATGAAAACAATTTAAGGGGAAAAATTAAAATTAGAATGATTTTGGGGATAAATTTAAAAATGACTATGATTTGGAGGGCATATAATTAAAAGTCCTAAAAAAACTCCCAAACAATATAACCAACCTCCTCATTGCCCTAACCCTCTTCTTCGTTCACCTAACGAAGGAAGATCCGATGGGTTCATGCTTGGCTTTTTTTTTCTTTTTTTTGCTATTCTATATGAGCTTTTTTCCAAACAAATAGGGATGGAACGAACTGAATTGACTTCAGCGAATTTGAATTCAAATTCAAATTCGTGTCGAATAGGCAGAAGGTGTTCAAATCCGATTTGATATATTAACTAGCCATTTGATAATTATTTATAAATATTTGCTAGAACACTTGGTTGAGGCACTTGCTTCTTAAATTTGAGATCATGGATTTGAATCCTATGTTGTTATTTTATTTGTTTTATTTTCTTTTTACATGTTGCATAATTACTTAATGATTATTATGATATCCTACTACTAAAATTATTAAATTCATATATTTATAAATTATAAATTTATATATTTATTAATAGTGATATTTATAATATTATATAACATAAAAATTAGTATAATGCAATCATATAGAAGCAGAAGACATCTCGTTATAGATTTAGATCTACATAAATTCATTTTCTATCAAACTTGTTTTAGCAACTTATGAATGTAATATAAACAAAATTTTTAAATAAGAATTTATTTCTAATAAATATTTTGTTAGATATATGTCAATATAGTAAATATCTCAAGCAACTTTAAATGATAAATATTCTATGCTAATTAAACTAACAACAATAAAATATAAAATATAAATGAATATTTAATAATCAACCAAATCGAATATATTTTTGGTTAAATTATATTCCTATAGCCGAATACTAAAAAAATATTCATTCATAATTAAATAAACTATTAAATCGAATACGACTGAATATCTGGACAAATAATAACTAAACAGTTTATTAATAATTCAGTTCATTTCCACCCCTAATAACAAATTTACATCATAGATAATTGGTGAAAAGTATTAGTTCAGGCCGAATACCTTATCTATTCTATATTGCACCAGCAGCTGCTGTAAAATTGGCTGGGGTAATTGAAACTTTTAGTAAAGTCCATGTTGTAATTCAGTAGGCCCTGCAGGCCTTTTGAGACCCAAGCAAATTCAAGATGAGGATCCATAAAATAATTGATCCTCAAATCAAACATCAGCAAAGTTAAAGAGTATGATCGTAGTGCATGAAGATTCAACAAGAGAAACCATAGGAAAACTCCATTTATGACAAAAATATCCAGCACACCAGCAAGTCCTGGATTGGGAAGATGTTGACAATTGTATGCCTATGTTTTCGCTTATGATTTGAGTGTACTATTGGACTAGCACTAGTAGAAAACAGACTATTGGCAACGGGGTAATCCGTCGCCAATAGTCCAAATTACGTCGCTAATACATATTAGCGACGAGATAGTGCCCGTCGCCAATAATTCCATCGCCAATACACATTGGCATCGCCAATACACATTGGCGATGGGGAATTTCGTCGCCAATATGTATTGGCGACGAATAGTTATTGGCGATGGATATCATTGGGAACAGCCCCTTGGCCGTCGCCAATGACCATTGGCGACGGGGAGCATCCATTGCTAATGTGTATTGGCGACAGGTGGTCTCCCGTCACCAATGTATATACATTGGCAACGGGCCAACCCGTCGCCAATGTATATAATTCAAAAAAAAATTTGCTGAATTTAGTGCCCCCCAATCGGGAATGTACCTGTTCATGATCATATGCAATATCCAATCCAATCCATACACAATATATTCACCAATATTCACATTCATCAATACACATCCAACTCTCACATTCATCCATTAATCTAAACCAATCTCACATTCATCCAGTAATCTAAACCAATCCTAATCAACTCAAAGACAATACATGTCCATCCCCATAAAATAATAGTCCACAAATCAATAAAACCAGAAATTAGAAATATAA
>JBAKGM010000326.1:8419684-8443051 GCA_037177215.1 Asparagus racemosus | reverse complement strand
GGCACAAAGTAACTCCACCCCCCCCCCCCCCCAAAAAAAAACCCTGAAAAAAAAAACAAACCTGGAAAAAGGAGAACAAAAGGAGAAAAGTACACGTGTGGGAGAGGGAGGGAGGAGGTTGTTTTGCAGTTCACCTTACAGTAGCTGAACAGTTTTATGCTGTAGTGCAACTTATGCTTGTTCCTCTAGTACACGTCAGAGGAGGTCAGGAATAACATGAAGATGTTCATTAAAAACTGACCACGAATTTGCTAAAACAAATTAACATACTTATTATAAGACTACCAAACTCCTAAAATGACGTAACCAAGTGACCAACAATGTATATATGAATGGGACTCAAAAACAAATATTTGTCTTGCCATCTTGGACAATTAAAATGTACCAACTAGAAGTGAAATCACTTTAAAGAAGCAATCTGTATAACTGACCAAGAGATTAAATTTATAGTACACAAAAAAATATATGGACCAATACATGAATCATGATTAAGCACTATATCGCATGCTTAATGTTAAGGAAAAACGGGGGATGACATAATAAGATTAACTATGCTTTCCAAAAAAGATAACATATAAAACCTGCAACTCGGAAGGAGTAATCTTGAATCAGCATGCAAATAAGAATACCTCCAGAATGGCATCCTCCTTCGTTCTTTTCCAACCACTTCGAGTAAACCATCTGAATCGGAATAGTATTGAGATCTATCAGTCATACATATGACTATAGAAAGAGAGCAACATGACCCACTAGTAAAGAATCATCACGATCCATGAGTTTATCTCATGTGTAGGCAAAATTATAGTAAAAAAATGTAGTCAAGAAGTTCTGTAGACGTATATGCTAAGAAGTTTGAACCACCTTTATGAGGTGTTTGAGCCATAAAAGCATGAGAAATGCACGTAATCTTTTGCTTTTAAAAAAAATGAAGGAATTCATGTTACAAGCTGTATCATGGATTTTTCTTGTTCTTGTTCAATGGAATGCCAATAACTCACCTTTAATTCGTTCTCATTCAAAATCCTTTACATGCAAGTTACATAAAAGTAACTCCCGTATCTAAACCTAAGCAATTTCTAAAAAGAATATGCCTACTATTCATAGCCTTTTGTGCGATGTAGATACCGTATATCCATCATACTATATAAAGGACATGAATCACAGAGCACTACAAATTGGATTGTTGTCTACTGGAAAACACATAAGAGCAGGGAGCAAATATCCAGTACATAAAATATGCTTAAACTTCAGTTCAATAATGGTTTACAACACTTGCATGAGTGGTTAGAATGTTTCGGATTAGTTGTAAGGTTATTGGTTAACAAATCCAAACTCCCAAATCCAGATACTATCAGCACTATGCACATGAAAATAGACAAAACAACAATCCTGAAAACCTTTATTAAAAAAAATCACCCGTTGCAATGGCAGGAATAACCATGTTTGCCGTTTAGGATTCTCAATTAAGCAATACTCTGGCAGCTACAGAAAGTACTCTATGATTGTGGTTTTTTCAAAAACAAAACTCAAAGATATTACTACTCTAAGGTGGTATAAAATTGAAATACAGGTCCAATGCATGCACTAATTATCATCTTAGGGGCGGTTTGCTTGGATGGAAATGGAGTTGCAAGAGTAAATAGAGCAACCGGATTTGTAAATATATTGTTTGCTTTGCAACTTTGTAGTTAGGAAAGGTAAATAGACTTGCATTTTGTAGAAAAAACTTGCAGCAAATGCTACAACTAATTGATGGTAGGAAAAACTGCAAGCTTCATAAAAGGAAATAAAAAAATAAAAATAATTCCACCTCGTCAAAAAAATCTTTTTAAATCCAAATAAAAAAGCCTATCTACACCCAAGTTTCGTTATATGGAAAACTTATGTAGCTTTTCCAGTAATTTTGTTTTCAACCAGAACCTGAATTTACATTTGAAAAACATTTCCTACATTATAATTGCAGATATCCAAACAATGTATATGAATTTGATTTCCTGCAACAAATGTTGCATGCAATATTTGTTGCTGCAAAATTTGTTGCACTTTATTTTTGCAGCAAACCAAATTGCCCCTTAATGCAAGATGATGAAGTTAAAATTTTAACAGCTCAATCCTACCCTTTGAATAAAGAGATGCCTTCGAAAGTAACAGACCAACCATAAAGAACAGCATGAGGTTCCAAATAGACAAATAGTCAACAAGTCACTATTTGCAGTAGTACCGTAATATAGGTAAATACAATGCTACGTGCTACTGACCAAGCCATAGATTTGAGACAAATTAGACAGTATCACTTAGAAGACTTAGAATAGCAAGGCACGCCGCCTTCTCAAATAAGGATGGGCGCATCGAACGTATACCATGTCTAGAACTACGCGAGAAGCTATTTAAAGAATTACTTATAACTGTAAAAAATTCAGAAGAGGTGAAGTTTTTGAAGATCTAGCATATAATAAATGTTCACTTGCTAATATGAGAAAAGAAAAATTTTATATGACTAGGATGATAGCTACCTTTGCCAAAAAGAAATAGGTTCGCGAGGCTTATATGGCTCATAGACAAAGCCAGGGCTCAGCATGGCCACCTTTAAAGCAACCTGCACAAGCGAGAATCATATCGAACTATTTTGCTGGATTAACCATTTATAATGGATAACTACAGACTACTTGAAAGCGAATGACAAATAAAGATAGTACAAATAAAAGAGTGATTTTTCCTAACAGTTCAAAAATGCACTTGGGCTTTTCATTAGAGCATGCATTTTATTTGCATCATCTAACTTCAAAAAACGCATTGAAGTAATGGGTATCTACATTTATGGTATCCACATATCGTAAGGTGTAATCCTGAACAGACTATCTGTTCCATCTGAAGGTCGATTGCAAGCAAATAAAGAATAGGTGTGCCTGTGCTCTACAAACTAGAGCATGGTTAATGCAATATGTGGTGCTGACTGACATAGGATCAGTTCAGTCATGAGAATTTGCATCAAAATTTAAGCATGAAATATAAACCTAGCTCTAATCATTTGTCCCATTATGATCTATGAAGAACATTACAATTCAGTTTATAATTCCACAGGATATGATAATAGCTAAGCAATTATTGAAGGAGCTAGTGGCAATTACTCAAGCAAATAGATGTTACACTGTTAACAAAAATATTTGTGTACAAGAATAAGATGCAGATAGTAACTGCAATATGTTCCTTGCAAACAAATATTATGAAAACAATATTAGAGTTGAATCAAAGATGCGAAGGCCATGACTGGCGGCTGTCAAGGTGATTGAAAGCTGATAGGTAAGGAAATGACGTGGAATGAGATTTCCCAAGGAGAAAAGGCCCTTTTTTTTACATAGACGAACAGGAACCTACCCAACCTAACTGAGTGAATGGACGATTATGTATGAACCATGAAGATACAAAGAATAAGATAACCAAGTTTGATAGGGCCCAAATACAAGAAGGTTGGGAGGAGGGGGATTTTAAAGATCAGAATGGATAGCCAGAGTCAAGATATAAGTATTTTCAGCATCTAATTCAAAGCACTTACAAAGCACTCGCCTATGTCTCAGCTAAAAAGATGTTTACGCAACTGGTGCATGACAGGAACATTCATGTATGTGGCCCATAATCCAATGAAGTCAACATACAAGAACAAATGTGTAGCACAATTGTTCGCGTGCAAGCATCATGCATGTAACCTTTAAAGTTCTCTTCTTTTCTTAGGGATATGTAATAGAGAGCTTCAATTAATCATTTGCTTCCTGTTATGAATAACGCTCTATTATCAGTTATGAACAATATTTCTCCTAAATGGATAACGTTTTTTGTTAGCATTTGCATCGATTATCCTAAACGGATAAATATGTTTTACTTTCCTTAGATATGGGGAACTGGTGGGTTTTCTTTAGAAAATCTTTTAATTGCAGAATCTATCACCATGAGCACACTATTGCACGACATGCCAAAAAAGATGTTCTAGAAATTACACATTGCAACAGCACAGGCACGCAGCACCGTGTGCAATACATTTGTCTGACAGAACATGGATTCATAAGAGTATCTTTTAATAGTTTTTGAGTTTTTCTTATTTATCAAGTCCAATTGTGAGGAAATATTTATCCTGCTCTATATATAAAGCAAGATGCCAAAATTATATCATTGACAAGACTCATAATTTTCCTTCTCTTTCTCAATTTCCAATGTGAAATATTGGCAAATTACATGACCCAGCCGATGATCCCATACTCCTTATCCACACCAGAACTTATGCTTGTACCGAATAACATGAAGCCAATAGTAAACAACTTGCCACTAAATCCCCCTTCTAAATATCACACCATTGACGAAGAAAATGAAGATATATTCGATCCCCAACTCCTTATCTACACTTAAACTTCTGCTTGCACAAAATATCTGAGTCAATAATAAACTACCTGACAATAACCCTGTTTCTAAATATTAATGCATGAAAGAACAAAACCAAACACCATTCCAATCACCAGTGCATTGAAAAAAAAAAAACAACAAAAAGAGAATTTATAGAACACCTGCCGTGCTCCACGAGGCAATTTTCCTGTGGATGTCGACATCAATCTAGCACTTCTAGCATTGACTGGAAGCTCAGAAACCTGAAGCTAAAAACACATAATTAGAAAAGGCACCAACAAAAAAAAAGCTCATAAGTTGCAAAATCATCAAAACTGATCAATTTACCTCATGGTCCGATGCCGAAACCATAGCATTCTGATCAAGAATGTTTTTAATTGTATAAGAGCATGTTACAGTACTTGGACGGCTGATTCCTGATAAAAAAAAATTGCTCTTTCTCCAACAAATTTGTAATTGATCGTAACAAAGAGAGAAGATTGACAACTTACCTCCATTTGCTGCAACTGAACAGATCCGATAGCTTCGAGAACTGAAGAAAAACAAAGTAAATGTGTGAGAATTTGGCATTTGGATCGAAAAAAGAGGAACGGAGAGAGAGAGAGATGAGATTTACATAGAGGGGATCTGCGAAGGTTGCCACGATCGATGGAGACGAATAATCAATTGGAATCGAGCTAAAGCCATTGGCACGGATCTTATTAAGATTGAGAAATGGGGCGAGCACTAAAACCCTAGAAAAAGTGAAGAGAGGTTTAAGCTTCGAGCGGACAAAAACGTAGTTTTTTTTTCCTTTTTACTGTAATTTGTCCTCTCGTTCATTTTCACATTCACCCCTAGTAAACATGATTTATTGCGTGCTAGTAGTAATACTAAAATGGGCCATAGACATATAATTCTTGATTATGCATGTTTATTCGTTTGGATTTTGTTAATGAGTGCCCTAGAACAAAACATAATCCCTCTCTACTAACGAGTGCCCACGGGACAGTCGTTAACAAATTCCTATACGTTTAATATTCTACTGTTTATATTGGCTCTTTATTGTAGATTTTTAATCAATGGTTTGCGCTTGAGTGAACTCAAAAATCTAAAAATCAATTTTTTTTTCCCTCCGTTAACAAGTGTAAATTAATTAAGTTAAAGTTTATAATTATACAAAAACACTTTTTAAGTTAGAATATACAATCTATGTAAAGTGTGTCGGATGGAGCGGAGTTCACTCTAGTTTCCTTCGATTGCTATAATGCTTATTTTCCCTCGTATGAATTCTCCACTTGTAACTGTATCAAGGATCAACAAAGAAATAGATAACTTTTCTTCTTCTTTTTTGAGAGAAATAATTTTTCTTTTTCTTTTTTTAAGAGAGATTGTTACAAGTTATTGTTTGAAGTTGTATTTCAATCATCGTTAGAAATAACAATGTTGGGCTTATCAACAATGGACAAGTTGGGTCAAATTTTTAGTCAATATATATATTTCTATCAGGATAATTAAAAGGTTTCTTCTCTGTTGTGGGGGGAGATTGAGTTTAATTCTCGTGTGCGTCAAAATGCGGTAGTGGTGATTGTTGGTGTTGGTGCTGGTGTCATGTGTACCAAAGACATATTTTTCTCACAGGAAATTAAAAAGTTTCAAATTTTAAGTATTGAATTTGTGAAATAAAACTAGGTATTTGATATCAAACATGGTTATACTAATTTTTCCATGTGAAAAAGATTGTGATCAATATTTTTATAGCCGACTTGAAAGAGAAAAAAAAGGCATTGATATTTTTAATCCCTCATTCTTCTCATATATTTTCCCTAAGAATGGATTTTGGGTAAAGCATCATTGACTTGTACTCCACAATTTCCCCTCTTATAAATATTTCCCTCGCAAGACATTCCATGCGTGTGTACCCGTACACACGCTTCGTATACTCGTATACCAAATACGCTACCAAACCTACCGAAATACGCATTCTGCTCTTGACCCAAACACGCACCTTAAACAAAGACGCTCATAATTGCGTTTGGGTCCCAATTTAGAGTTCATTTTACGAGTTCTTTAGCAATTGCATAGTGGAGAGAACGGATATACTCAGATCTTCGTCTCCACCGACCTCTCCGCTTCGATCTCCGTTTCCATTCTCTCAAACCCTAACCCTAATCCGCCATGGATTTCTTCAAGACCGTTTTCTCCACCGATCCAGAGCCCTCGGATCCTGAGAACGAAGAAGACGACGAGGAGCGAGAAGAAGTAGAAGAAGCAGCATCTCCGGAGATCCCTAACCCTAACCCTAGTTCACCGTCCCTCAACAGAGACGGAGGCGGTGGAGGAGGATCGTGGAGCTTCGGCGGCCTCATCAAGACGATAGCGTCCAGATCTGAAACCGTGATCGAGACCTACCGCCGAGATATCGAGGAGTTCCGCAGCGGGTTGAAGAAGGAGACGTCCGTGTTCAAGGAGGTCGCCTCTCGTGCTGTTCGCGATCTCCCTGGATCTCTCGAGATCGGCGCTTCGGTCGCTCAGGAGTCGCTCGAATCCGTAGGACAAGCGATCGATGATTTCGGGGGTTCGGTCTGGAGAGGCACTGCAGAGATCATCTCTCACGGTAAAGAAGCTCTTTTGGCTGTAGATTCCGACTCGAATTCGGTGGATCAGAACTCGACGGAGGGGAATTCTCAGGGTTTCAGCAGTTCGAGGAGGTATACTAGGTTTGAGGTTCAGGTTCTCGCGATTCAGAACGATGCGAATACTTTCGTCGAGGAGCCGGAGGATGGTGAGGATTTTGAGAAGTGGAGGTCTGGATTCGAGATGGATGAAAAGGAAGAGGAGATCGAGGGGCTATTGTATGATAATGGGACTTTGGAGGGGTTTTTTGAGAAATTTGTCCCTGATGTCGTGGACCGGGAGACTTTCTGGGCTCGGTACTTTTATAGGGTTTACAGGTTGAAGCAGGCGGAAGATGCGAGGGCGAAATTGGTAAAAAGAGTGATCGCAGGTGAAGAGGAGGAACTGAGCTGGGAGGTTGATGATTCTGATGAAAGTGAAGAAGAAGTTAAGGAAGAAAAGAAGGAAGAGGGAGAACAGGGTACTGAAAAAGGCATTGTTGGAACTTCAGAGTCGAACGAGGAGAAGCCAATAGAAGAAACAGAAAGAAAGGAAATTGTTGAGACCTCGGAAAAACCTAAAGAAGAAGCAAAGGGAGAAATTGTTGAAACCTTGGATAAAACCAAAAAAGTGATAGAGAAGGAAGTTGTTGAGACTCCAAAGTCTGTAGAGGAGAAGAAACCTGCAGAGACATCTCAAGTTGAGAATGTGGAGGAGGTGGAGAACGTTAAGTCGCAAGGCGATGACGATTTAACTTTGAAAACAGAAGATAAAGTGCCGTCAGAACCAAAATCTGATCCGGGAGAATCGAGCAAGGATAGTGATTTTTCTGTGATTTCGAGCCAGCCATCGATGCAGGAGGAGGAAGATCTTGAATGGGATGAGATTGAGGATCTAGGAGAACATGAGGATAAGGATAAGAAACTTGGTGGATCAAGCGGGAGTCCTGAAAAGGTGGACTTGCGCAAGGACTTGCACAAGAGGTTAAGTGTCCCCGAAGATGACGAGGATCTCAGTTGGGATATTGAAGATGACGATTGAGCCAGTGAAGCCTTGTTATTAAGGGTATAAACTAGAAAGATGTTGCCTTTATCCAATTCATTGTATTCCTTTATCATTTTGGATTTCCCTTGCAAGCGTGCCAATAATTAATGTTTTATTGATGCTGGTAATTTTCATGTGAATATCAATTGTATGCATTGCTATGTTAGAATTGAAGTAGCTTGTTGTTGGATGTTGCATCTGTCTTTCCCAATTGTGCTTTTCAGTTGTGCTTACATCGTCCTTATAATGTGACCAAGAAAACACAATGGAATTCTTGAGGCCGTGATATTAGTTTTCTTATTTTTACCTACTATGCGCAATCCCATCATCTTGTTTGTATAACATCTTTAACTTCTGTACTTTTTGTGAACATTTTGTATGTTATGATCTTCAGCAGCGCCACCTAAATAATTATATGATGAATATTATATAAAGCATTTAGCATTATTTATGGCGTTAAGCATACAGTTCAGTTTATTCTCATTCATATTTTGGGTCCTTTCCGAGAAATACAAACATATATATTTCTTAATCTTGTTAATTGTTAATGCGTATACTTTATTTCCTAACGTGGAGGTGTTTATAGTTTTCGACTTTGATTTTGATATTTGTTACAGTCTCTACCTTCGTCGACAGCTTCTTATGCCTGCATTTACGATAATTCTGCTGTTAGGTTCATAAACGTGCATTTATCATAATTCATTTATTAGGTGTCTTATACCTGCATTTACTATAATTCTGTAACCTGTTGTTAGATATATAATTAGGCTGTAGAAATTTTCAATTGTTGATCTGTAGTTAGTTTCAAATATATATTGTGTCAGAAATCTCCAGACTGAATTTTTAAAATTATTTTCCCCAAATTGGACATTCATATGTGGCTGCTTCAGTAGACTATGATAAGATAGTAGAATTCTGAACTTCAATATCATCATTTTATTTATTTTTGACAGCAGCTAAGTATTACTCTTCTATTTTTACTGTTGTCACATGTGTTGCCATTAAGCCTCAAGCTACACTTATGCATGAGAGACCTTTATGCTAATTTGTACTTTCAACAGCCTCATTCGACTTGTGTACTTTGATCGGAATGGAATTTCAACTAGCACCCGTCAACTTCTCACTGACCCTTTGGCATTATCATGTATATTGTCTGACTAAAATCCTTTCCATTATCTTTACCTTTCTAATGATGATCGCATAAAATCATCGCTAGTGGTAATTTAATTATCAATTAACCCATACTCCAAAATTCACATCCTTACTGAGTTTGGAACACATCATGTGATGTAACTAAGTCTGATGGGTTTGTACCCACTTCTTCATCTTGTTTACCAACATCATCTTCTCGTTCCGGCTACTGTTCGAAGCCTAACCTAACCCATGGCCATGGTAGCCTGTTAAATTATACACTCGTTATATTGGTATAATTTCACCAAATCCTTGTGAATTTAAAGTTATGAAAGTTATTATATGTCTTTTAGAAAAATTAGGAGGTTATTAGTCGTCATTGAATTGGGGAAAGTTATGTGATTTAGGTAGAAGTTGAGGTTTGATGACATTTTAACCTAATTTTTTGCACATTGTTTGGGGTGCCCGTGGTTGAGATTTGAGAATGAGGTGCTGCAGATTTGTACTCAAGGTCTGAAGAGCTGGTTCAAACAACAAATTAAAATAAAAGGTTGGAAACTTGGAATAGCTTGTTTGATTGCGCTGTTCTTCATTTGTTGGCCTGGATTATTTTTTTGAAGTTTCCCAACATCTTCATAACCGAGGACTTCTTAATTCAGCTAACCCTTGTGGTACATGTGAGTATTCCATAGAAGCAAACAAGATTACATTTATGGCAAAATGTATGCAGGATCACAAAGACTTGTTCATACTTCAAAAACAATCTTTGTGGCTTCCCTATTGGCTGAAGAAAAAGATAATGCAGGAACTCTAGGTTATATTCATAGAACTGCTTCTTGCAGGATCGTGATTCATAAGTCAAAAATGTGCAAGTATTTTTGCAATTCAGATTAGTTAAATTGGACAGCGAAGGGTTATATATATACATCTTCTTAGGAAAAGCAAGTGTGTCCTGACAATTATTGTATAGCATTAGCTACCTGAATTTTGCTTCGGGAGCTTTAGTAAGCTCTTTCTAAAATAGCAAGTCTATTCAGGAGAAGGCGTGTAGTTTTCAGTTGTACGTATAATAGAATTATTTCTAAAGTTGAGAAACAACCTACAGTCTGAGAATACTTGAAATTAGACGTTCACGTATCTCAATAAGAGTTTCTTTTTTAAGCTTCGAAAGCTGTAGTTTCCTCGTGCGTGTTCGCTATTTTTGGGAGGTCATTATTCTAGTGACGGAATTCTTAGTTTGATCTAATCATGCAGTATCTAGGAAGAGCATCTTCTGGACAACAAATGTCAGATCTGTCTATAAAGAAAGTACAAATGGCATTCTTGATCTTTCCTGCGAGGGGAACACGCAGTTATTTTTTCTAAGTTTGTCAGTTGTGTGGTGTTTCAGAAAATTGTTCTCTCCTTGATATTTACTCCTGATAAGGTTTTCTAGTAAGTTAAGATGTTTCCTGGGGTTTTGGTAGGTAGAATACTTTCTTCTCCAGAATTTGAAGGAATATTACAGTTAACTTTAGCAAAACAATGATGGGTATAATTCACATTGATTTCCAAGTCAATACTCTGGAGTATACTTAGGATCAGTCGTTCACTAGGGTAGTGAGATTAAGGAGGATGTTGCTCATAAAAGTGAAGTTGACTAGTTAAAGCGGACGGATGTTTAAATCATGATTCTGAAATATGTAACTGTAGAACACCCATTAATGCGAATGGGATTTTTATAACCATCATACCAGAAACCATGTTTTTTTATGGGCTAGAATGTTAACCAATCAAGAAATGACATCCCGAGCATTCATGTAGCTAAAATCGGCCTGTTGAGATGACGAGTGAATTTGCGAAATGACATGATAAGAACCGAGTGTCTACAGGACGCAGCTAGCCAGGAATAGCTTCATTGAGAGTGAGAACAGAGAACAGCTGAATAGCCCGTTGTATGTATCGAAGCCCAATGTGCCATTTAGCATGGACGCGTTATCAGCTATAGCAAATCGTGGTTCGAGACAGATGAAAAAGGATATGATGGCTATTAATTAATAAGGAGATTTAGATAAAGCTATGGGAGAAAAGATTTACTCTCATGTTTCTTACTCTGGCCTTTACTCTCGTCCAGTTTCCGTGTCTGTGTGGTTGCTGAATCTTTTATTTCTCCTTCAAACTACTGTTTTAATGCTCAATTTAAGGTTTATAGAGTTGATTGTAGGCCTTCATGCAGGTGTCTTAAAAATAGGTTTGGTGTTCTTTTACGTCTTTGTCGACTTGATATCTTCGATTTATTTCCGACATTAACATTGTAATTGCTGAAGCATGCTGACATTACAATGATCCTCATGCTATGTCATCCTACAATGATCTTCTACATAGTTCTGTAAGCTATGCAGTGCTATTTACTTTTTCCTCTCCTTGGTTTTATTGCCTTGCATTAAGCATGTTAGCATTAAATCGCTAACCCTCCTTTATTTGACAATTATGTATCGACTTTGGTACTTGTCTTTGTTTTCTATTTTGACTGCTGGTCAGATTCTTGTGACGTGAAATGCAGTTATGAGTTATTGCTATTGCCAAAGTTCTATAAATTATGGAAAGATTATTTCTAGAAACTTTCATTTTGAAGTTACATTGATCAGTTAGATGAAGAGAGAGCACAAGGCACTCCTTGACATTGATATGGAGCGGTAGCTGTGAGCAGTTCCTTTCTGGTATCAGATCGTCACGCAATATATCTGGAGAAATACTCAAACCATTCAGATACGAAGTGAGGTATGCAATTATTCAGATAGGAAAGTTTTCCAGCTTTCATTTATTATTTCATGACAAGAAGCTATAAAATGTTTGACAGCATCACGTACCAGTCAAGTCACTTTTGCAAAACAATCATATCCTTACGAAATATTTACAACTGTTAATTGCGGATGGACTGCCTGTAGTAACCCCCAGTTGCAGATAGACCCGCTGTAGTACTAATTATGTGGATAGACCCCCTATACTATTTGCCCGAGTGAGGATAGAACCCCCCCCCCCCCCCCCTAGTGAGCTTTTCATTGACTCTTCTTTAGAGTCAAAAAAAATTAGCAATTGAGGGTCTACCCACGCCAATTGTACTGCAGGGAGTCCGTCAGCCTCTACAAAATTTTGTGTTTTAAAAAAAATTCACGTGGTTATTTTGAGCCATGTGTCACTTTGGCACCCAGACTAAACTGTTCAGTTTTTTTTTCTTCCCTCCTCTCTCTCTGTTGGAGCTTTCGCTGTCTGAGAACTTATGATTTTTTTCGTATAAATGAGAACGAGGCACTTGTTAATTTCTGGGTTTAAAGGCTTCGTACTGTGTACTTTGCTTGGTTTTGGATCAAGCAGTGCTGTGGGTTTACTTTGTAGAATAACATGTAGCAGGCACCTACACGTAACATGTTTGCTAGCCAAATCCTGATGGATTAAACATAAACCTGAAATTTTGCATCATACACTAGAGCGCTATATGCTCATGTCTCCATTTTAAGGTTAGTTATGGATCTTATCATTTCTGAAGCTTGACACTTAATGCTGGTATCATCATGACGTGTTCTTCGCAGCAATATGTAAACAAAAAATTTGGCCTCAAGCTGTCATGTTAATTGGCTTTTCTCTCGCCCATTCAGACACGTACACCTACACACAAGACACACACATGCACGCGTGTGCCCAGTATTGTCATTTACTAATTTGATCTCAAATATCCATAATTATCGGAGGCATCGTATCTCTGAAAAGGCCATCTTTACCAACTTGTTTGTGAGGTTGCTGCTTTCGGTTGTTGCAGGTCATATTCAAGTTTATTATCCATGGTAAGACTTAATTGTCCTTTTATGAACAAATAGCAAAATTTCACTTGGAAGGGTGGGGGGGTCTTTAAAGGGTGTTCATTTGATTTATATGTAATGGATGTGCATTGGTTTTTATGGAGTTTCATTTGTTTGCCTTGTATGCAGTTAAGGAGTCGAGTGACACAAATATTGCGGCGTCGCTGTGGAGGAGACAGTGAGTAGGTTGTGAAGAGAAGCTGAGGCCACTGATGGAGCAGTGGCCAAACTTTCGGCCTTGTATAAAACTTTCGTGATCCTGGGAACTTTGAAAAGTTTTTCATTCATTTTTATTTTGTTGTAATTATTTATTGTCCTTTTGTTATTGGAAAGGAAAATGTACTTCCCGATTTGGGATGCTAATTTCTTTATCCTTGCTTAAGTAGTGGATATTTCAAAGTTATGTCGATTATCGAATGAATGACTTGGATGTTGCTCATCTCCGGCTTCTGTGTATACTTTGAAGGAACAGGTAGATCTTTCAGAGGCAAAGCTGAAGTATGAAATATCGATCAATCTCAAACAGACTGACACTCGGATAATCTTAATTTTGATTTTAAGAAAAGTATCGTCTCGGATCATTTAAATTAAGAAAGCATCCCTGGAGTCCTCACTAGAGAAATATTCAGAATCCACCTGGTGATACAATTAACAGACACTGACACAAGTAAAAATCAACAACAGTTCAGCCCAAGAGAAGTAAAAAACCATTGAGTACTCGTAACACAGAGAGAAACAAACTCTAGCCCACCAAAAACTCATGGACGCAGATTTTACAAAAGCCAGTCCTTTTAAGGGAAACTGGTCATTCAAAGCCAACTCCATCTCTTAAACTGCACTAAAACCTCTGAACCAAAATACACAAACAAGTTCACCCTTCATCTACAATAGAAACACTAATCTCCTCAAAAACTACTTGCAACACTATAAGCCTTCATTGCACTTCATCTCTATAGCTCCTATAGAAAATTCTTTTGGGAGATAAATAGTAAATACCTACACTAAACTACTTCAAAACAACTCAAATCCAGAAACAACCTAACAAAAGATATTCCTTGAGCATACAGAATCGATCACATTGCTTCGATGGGTGAAGGCAATGAAGGCAGCCTCCTCTTCTGAATACGAGGCGGCAGATGCTTAGTGTACTTCTTGGGGCCCACAGTCCAAGGCAAGAAAACCCCGGTTCCTCCTCGAGCACCATTGCGCTTGCCACCATTGCCCATGGCCATTGGCCTCGATGGAGAGAACATCATGAGAGGAGCTCGAACAGCAAGACCCCATGAAGGAACCATGGCCTGAGGGCCGTAAGGTAGAGCTCCTGAGCTCGCCACCTTTTGAAGCTGAGGAGTCCCTGGTTGCCAGAGAGTCATGGCTGTGGTTTGTGAAGGAATTGGAGATTGATCGAGGTGGTTGTTTGCAAGTCGAACACGAACAAATGTGATGCTGACTCTTCTGTTGTCGGATGGGCATATGACATGCCTTGCCATGTCAGCGCTGTTTCCACGCATGACTAGGAGTGATCTGAAAATTTTAGTTGGATGTGCTAGCTTCATGAGCTCTTATTGCACGCAAAACTATTTATTTTAGGGTTAATTGCGGATTGACCCCCTGTACTAACGCCAAATTGAATTTACTATTCCTGTAGTTCTATTGTTGCAGATAGAGTCTAAGTGAAATTTTTTTGCTCAGGGGGTACATCTAAAAGTAGAACTCTATCAGAAGGTCTATCTGCCATAATAGAACTTCAGGGACAGTAAGTTCAGTTTGGCTGCAAACCTTTTAATTATAATAAGAATGCATACCCTTCTTTGAGTGGGAGTGTGAGAGAGCCCTTGTAGTTTCCATTGGGATCACTGGCCAGGACACGCCCAAAAGCAAGTGTAGTGTCTGAGAGGACGAGAGTGGAGATGGGGTTGTCTAGATGGGGAGGCTTGAAGTAGGGTTGCGAGTATTCTTCCTGCATAAAGTAAGAAAGTTTTAGGACTGTGATGAAATTTTGAGTCAGTGCTGTGGTTTTTTGACTGATGGCAAAGAGGAGATATACCTCGTCGAAGAAGTTGATGATGCAACTGTTTGGCCTTCTACCTTCTGGGATTAAACGCCACTGTGTAAGGTGATCAATGACTGTTTCTAGGACAGCAGGAATTGGCTCGATGTTGTCTAATGCATAGAGAAAGGTTCAGTAAGTTAGAAGCTAATGCAGCTACAATATATTACTGGTTTAGTGCTACTAATAGGTATTAAAAACATGTGTCTGCATGATAAAAGACTGCTAATTATGAGAATTTAAAGAGAATAGAGACAAATTTTACAGCATTAAGATGAGTGTTAAAAGGTAGATTATATATGAATACTTTTTCCTAAAAACTTACTTGTTGAGTCCTCTTTAGATGGTTGAAATAGTGGAACACCAAGCTGAACGATCTCTCGCTTGTTCCCTTTCATTTGCTTGTTGAAGTAAATGAAGGTTTCACCTAAATATAGGCATTTAGAGAGAATTAGTAGTGATAATAAATTGCATAGAACAAACATACTCTGCTGCAACTATAGACAAAAATGCCATAGCAATGCAAAACTTTCCATAAAATTGAGAAACTAATGCTCCAATTAATTATAGACATTAACTAAAGACCAACGTACCATGATCACAGTGATTAAGATCCTATAAAGCATGAGTTGTAGTTTGTACAGATATTTTGAGCTTTTATGATTTATGGATACAAGAATGTTATTGTTCAAATTACTTTGTGCCAGTGATTTCCAGTTTTTTACAAAAATGAAACTTCAAGCTACTTAATACTGAACGAAAATTGGACTCTGAACTGTTTCATGTTCTGAGTGACTCTTCAGAAATGAATGGTTATTTATTAATGGAATACAGAAATCTTTCTAGACGCAGCTCAAGTAAAAGTGAATATATTTCTTGTTGCTACTGAGCTGTTAATTGTCAGGGCCGTCTTATATTTGAAAAGCTTATGAAATTCATTTTTTTATAAAGAAGGGCAGTAAAATAAACTATTCAAATTACTTGAATGTTTAACAGGCCTTTGGTCTTGATCATATTAGTATCTGGGAGTAATCTACTTTGCAGCATTCCATGCGATAGGTGTATGAATTAAATAAAGACAACCATGTTTCAGTTTCCAGTTACGAATTTAAAAAAACATTAAAAAATTGCAAAACAAGGAGTTATTTAGAAATGATTTCTTGTTTCTTAATACGCTAATTGTAAAGTCTTTATTCAAAAATAGTTGGGGTTGGGAACATCCTTTTGTTTCACAGTTTGCTCAGAGAGGGTCATGACCTATATAGCCTATAAGCCTTCTATAGTTGTTCTAATTGTTTCTATAATTGTTCTAATTGTTCTTTCTTGGGTTTCTGAATGGAAAGGTGGTTCCTTAGGCTGTTAAGTCTCACCCTAACGAACTCAAACCAGCCACTCTCTACTGAGAACTATTTCATAAGATAATTTTAATTTGACTTATGTACTAATATAACAAAAATTACAGGCTTATCAATGTCTTCAATGTTCCATACAGGAACTCCAAGAGGTATTATATGAAATATGACTTCCTATGATCATTGTATTAATTAAGTAAATCCTAGGCACTATGTTGTATAAACAATTGCATAGTGTCAATGGTACTCTGCAGGCTACGCCTAAGAGCCTTTCATGTCAGTACAAAAAGGAGTAAATCCTGCCTTAGACGTGTTAAGGGGCTAGCCTGAGACAAGGGGGTGAATTCACCTAGACGGACGCTTATGGGCACCATTAAATACCCAAGTGGGTGATAGTGATCAATTTCAGATATAAGGACATGTACATAATAACAATTAAGGTACTATCTATAATGTGAAAATTTTGATTGCTAATATCTGACAAAAGAAAAAATGTCATTGTGAGCGTGTGTATTATTTTATATACATCTTCCATCTTATTGAGAGAAAAAAAAAATTAAGACAAGGCTCAAGCAAACAAAATTTCAGATATAAGAACAAATATCTCCTTCATGGTTCTTGCCATGTAATGCATAACAGTGATGAACACTCTGTACACTGCTAAGCCAACTCTTCATTACTTTCCAAAGGTAGAATAGTAGGCATACCTCTAAGGACATCACAGTTTGTGGAAAGAAACAGGATTCACATGCAGCAATAAGGTAACAATTTTACCATGACAACTTATATTCCAATAAAGGGCTTTCTTTTAATAAAGATGTCTACCAGTCAGGGAATTCTACTGAAGGAAGGAGTAAGCATTGTAATCATGGGTATCATCAATCTAAATAAATCAACAGTAAAAAAGACGTATCATAATAGTTAACCAAACAAATCAAAAATAAATGTCAACTGAATTCTTATTATATGCCAGACTGGCGATCAAGCTCAGTTCAAGAACAAACCTGAGAGTTCACCCTTATGACCAGCAAGACGAAGCTCCTCGATAAACTCTGAAAGCCTGAAGAGCTCTGATTCCGTAAACATATCCTCATAAACCTTCAGCCCTTTAACAACATTAACCTGCTCACACGAAGAAACGCACCAATGAGAGAACAATCATGCATAAGCCAAAGCTAGAAACAAGAGAACTACTGCTATTTCCTACAGCATCTCCCTATTGCATCTCAATTCACAAAATTGTGGCCGAAGAACTCGCCATGTGCCCTTTCACTGACTCCCTCGCTACAAAGCCCTTGCGGGTCTTGATTAACTGCTGCCTCATCGCGCATTCTTCATGATTGAAGCAAAACTTGGCATCCTCCAAGCCACCATTATGTTCCTCCTCTTGAGTCCCTAAACATAACCAACAAATTCAAAGCAAGTTAATCACGTATTAGACTAGGCTCACTTGGGCCCATTTAAGGCCCATGACCAAAAACAAAGAGTCCGCATGTGGGCCCCACTGGGCTTAATGGAGTTCAAACAGCCGCCCTGCGGTTCCGCAGCTCAAGGAGCTGATCATATAACTTCATCCGCCAGAACTGCCTAAAGATCCCCTAAACCCAGGTCCCACCAATACCAACACGCCACGTGGCGTTCGCATATGATCCTAAAACTCATCCTCGAATTACTCAACAAGAAACTGGAATATACGATGCATATAGAAAATTGGTGGAAAAAAGGGAAAAAAAAAACAAAATTAGCGAAAATGAAGAGATAGTTAAAATCTCCTGTTGTGTTGCTCTAGTTTAAGGAAAGCCCGTGATGAGCCCGTGTCTCGTAGCGAAAGACAGGGGGAAGGGGGTGTTCACCTACTAAAAATGGAGGGTGAAATTAACATTAAAAACTTAAATTAAAAAACCCACGTTTTTAAATTAAAAAAATAAAAAGGAGCGGAGCTGAAAAAAGCTGGCAGCCTGGACTCCGGCCAACTGGTAAGTTTGGTACACTGGCGGTCCTTCCAACTCATTTCGGCCAAAAAGGGAAAAAAAAAACAGCTTTTATCTCTTTTGTTTTTTCCATTAAAAAGCTACAGCTCATTTCATCATCTTGCATAAAAATTGGCAATTTTGGTGTTTGTTTGTTTTGTGCTTGAATTCCAGGAAAACGGGATGAGCTCCAGCTTCTTTGCACAAAAGTGAACTCTTTTTAGAAAATAGACGTGTTCTTGAAAAAAAATTAAAAAGCGCTCCTTTTCATTTAAAATCTTTGATAGCCTCGGGATTAATAAAAAAATAAACCTCAAAATAAGAATTTTTTAATAAGAAAATTAGAGAAAAAAAAACAACAATAACCTGATGATTGGATCTAAACCTCTCATCTTTCAAAGAGTAAATAAAGAAAACTGAGCGGTAAGAATCCAGGCGTAGGCTTTGTAGCTGAACACGTAATTAAAATGAGATCAGATCTTGGAAATTATAATATTATATCAATTCACTGACATATTAAAGAAACAGCGAACATCACGGGGAGCTAATATTAACAAAAATAAAAATAAAAAATTTAGGGGGAAAATCTCACCAGCTACAATTTCTTCAGGATGAACTTTCTGATGATCTGAAGAATCACCAGAAGAATCTTCGGTTCCCTCCTCATCTCCCTCCACAGAAACCCTCACGCTACTCGCCGCTGATCTCTCAGATCTCTGCTCGTGATCAATCTCCTTCACATTTAAACCCTTGCTCTCCTCCTCCACCGCTCTCCCCGCCGCCACTCGCCGCAGCTCAGCCGACACGTCAGCGATCGAGTAGAACCTCTGCATCTGGATCACCGGGATCCAGTTCATCCTCCGGCGATGGATCGCAGCAAACGCCGCCTCGTACTCCGATCCGCCACCGGTGATCTGTGAGATGTGGCTGCAGAGAGCGTCTATGATCGCGTTGGCGGCCGCGAACTCGCCGCGGAACCAGGCGATCATGGCGTCCCGCGCGAACATCTCCGGCGCCGCCGCTGCCGCTGCCGCCACCGCCGCCGCGGGCGTCGCCGGAGCAGCCACTCCCGCCACCGCCTTCGACATGAAAAAGTTGGGTTTTTTATGGGTTGAGGGTTTGAGTTTTTGAAGAAGGTGCTTCAGTGAGAATGAGAAGAGACCGGAGAGGAGAAGGGGAGGTATAAATACAAGGCCTCGAGGGGTGACGTGGCGGATGACGTGTACTGTTTTGGCTCTGAGAAGTACGCAATTAAAGATTTAATGATGTCTTGGAGTTCACCGGAGGTGACGGGATCCTTTTTATGTGTTGTTTGAAGCTTGGAAAAGACGAAATTGGAAAGGGCTTTGAATGAAAGGAAATTGTTTCAAGACCATTTATAGTTTTTATTTTTGGATAAAGCAAAAGCCTTCTAGAATATATGTACCATAATTTAGATAAGATTTTTTTTAAATTATGTAATTAGAATGTAGTGACAGACAAGAAAATTTTAAGTTAAATATGCAACAAATAGGATTTTTGTAAATTTTAATCATAAATTGAAGATTTTAAAATGTAATTTTAAGTTGTATAGAAACTTTTATTATCAATTCAAGTTTTTGAAAATGGACTTTTCATTATCAAACCTAACTGATGCCTTTTAATTAGGCTAAGATACCAAAACTATTATTTAAAATATTAGAAAATAGAGTAAACTATAAAGAGTTCATATATCATGTTTTCTTTTTCTTTTTTTTTCTTTTTTCGCCTTCAAGTAGATGATAGAATAAAATTTACCTTGCTCGATGTCCCCAGAACTTATAATATTCATAGATATCTTTATCAATTTATATAAAATATAAATTAAATTAGTTTAACAGGTTGATTTTTCAATATGCTTAATTACCATTTTCGTTTGCAAATAATAAGTGTGTTGATTACAACCTAGCCCTCTTAATTCCTTAGCAAAAGGGGTGTGATCTACAATTTATCTTTTTAAAAATAGAAATTTACGAATAATAAGCACTAGTAAATGAATTGATGGGCATCTAGTGCAACTGAAAGTATAAACAAGATAGGTTAAGCGCAACTCGCCCTGAATACAATGATTAGAAACACAGGTATTACGACGTATATCATGCTTTTGCATTTAAGATATTTTAATCATTGCAGAACAAAGAATTAGATCTAAGCTCTCTACAACGGGAAAAAATATTATCATGTGTCTTACTTTAGTAACTACCTAAAAAAGGATTGAGATCCTCTCTAATTAGGTAGTAATTGGAGAGAGTCTAATTTTCTCCATCATTACTATCTATATCACTTTTAATAGTGGTTTACAGGTAGTTTTCAAAACTATAGTGATTTTCAATATAATGATGAAAATCTTACTGGCGTAATCTCATCTGCTGAATTTAATTTATTTCGAAACCATAGTGATTTTCAAGATAACGATGAAAATCTTATGTTGCGTGATCTCATCCATTGACTTTAATATAGACGATAAAGATTGAGAAAACTGAAAGCTCTCCAATTACCACATAATTGGAGAGGATCCATATCCTTTAATATTTAACAATATATTTCTATTTAAAAAATAATAGATATAATGTGGCGCTATCAAAAAATAGCTGTGTGGTGAGGCCCATCTTGCTAATCACATTCAAATGTGTAGACAGCACCACTCTATCTCTTAATAATTTTAGTAAAATAAGCCGACGCTTCACATCCATCATTCTCTTCTATATATTATTTTTTCATAGTAAGTATATCAGCGAAAGGTGGTAAACCCAATTAAAAGGAAAAGAGGTGCCACGACACAAGTTTCCAAGAAACTAGGGAATGTTAAACCGGAACCTTCTCATACACACGTGGTTCAATTCAACATGAGGCGGACATCAATATCGTCGTTTCTTTGGACGGTCCAATATTTCAATCTTTTCAAGGGCCCAGGTGAAAATTTTTACTCACAAAAGGGTCTAATCATCATTAAAACCCAAAGCCCATCAATCTTGACCGTCCATCTCGTCAAAGCACGGAACAGGACACTTTAATACCCTGTACTTCGATGCGACGGTTAATAAACGACCATGGGAGACAACTGACGGCCACGATGCGTCAAAGCGTGCTAGGAGATCTATAGACATATTTAGTTGAAGATTATTATTTTAGTCATTTTAACTTATAAAAATAACTAAGGTTTGAATTAATAAAGTTTGATTTTTTTGCACGAAAACGGCGTGATGGTTGCGCTGTGCCTGTCGTAGGAGTCCCGTGAAGAGTGGCGTGGGGGTGACCTCAGCGGAGAGGGGTTGGGATAGAAAAAGATCACGTTGAGGGCTTTTTAAAAATTTTTAAGATTATTGGTGCTTCATTTGATGATTGTATTGATTTCGACATTGTTTGCATTAATACAGTGTTATGTGTGTAATTATATTTTAATTACTAACAGTGATAGTTTAAATATTTAGATTGCTTTTAATTTATTAATATTGCGATTATTTTCCTACTGATTGGAAACGGATAGCAATAAATATATCCACTTTTGATTTTAATGTTGGCGATTAAGGTGATTCATTGATCTTGTTAAACCAGCCAAACCACGGTCGAGTTTTAGAATTAAGTCTTGTGTGAAAAACTCTTAAACTAAAACCAAATAGAACCGCCCACTCTCCAGATTTTATAAAATTCACTATTTTCAGTGCTTCCTTGGTCTACATAGTTCCTTATCACATTTACTTAATTTCATTTAATTTTTTAGTTGATTTGCATTACTCTTATTAATCTCTTAATCCACATTTTCTTGTCGTGGACGAGTTGGTAATTGTTTTTCTTTGATCGTAAGTTTGTAACCCATCTTCTAAACTAGTTGAGTCTAGATCCAAACATAATAGGCAGAAGTGAACCAAACCAATCCGGTTCGGTTTGATTTGAAATCAATAACAGCTCAATTCGGTTTGCTCAAATTTCGTCAAAATTCTTCAATCTGTTTGCAAGAAAAGTATCAAGTGCATCCAGGTCAATGACATTAAATGTGCACCAAATTAATGACAGTTCTTGGATTATTAGATTTTGAGATTCATCCACATAGTCAATGACTGACATCTTATTTAATGCACATTGAATATCATGAACCGTCCCTATTAGATATTTTCTCTTGATTACACTGATAGTATTTACGCCGGTAATACAACGTAAATACAATGTCATAGAATTGCACGGTTATCTCTGACTTTGTGTAGTGACGTTTATAGAAATATTTTTCGGGTCCAGCTGGGATTGGGGGAAGTTGACTCTGGGGAAAGCGGGCCCCATTTTGTTCTGGAAGAGGGAAGGTGCGCTAGGGTCCACATTGGACCGAGCACCCTCAAGCCGTTCCGTTGCGCGGCGATTTTGGTCCGGCGCTGGTCCATAGAAGGGCTTTCTGGTAGATACACCGATTAAAAAAAAAAAGAATCTCATAAAAGTTAAATGAAAATATAAACGGTAAAAGAAGATATACGAAACTGTTTTTTTTATTTCGGATATTCGAATTTTTAGGTTTCAAGTAAAAGATGAGATTATAAGTGTGAAAAATGTGCGCTAGCTAAAGTTTCCTCAAATTATAAATTAGGATAAAACACCAGTATGTATTTCATGTGGGTCAAGCTGTTTTGACCTTGTTACATTGAGAAAATAAAGTGGCATACAAGGTGTTTTGGGCTATTTTTAAGAAGCATACAAGTCATGCTGGCTTTTGGCTTTTTATGATAAAATCTTATAAAATTTGTACGGACATAATGATCATTTGCTTGATCAAACTAAGTTTATTTATATGAGCTTGTACGCTATTTTCTCAAAAGTTAGGAAATCCTAACTTTTTTAAAATGAGACTTATAAGCCAGTTTATTAGTAATTAACCAAACAATTAGATATGAGATGGAAAGGCTACCTTAAAAGCTAGTTTGACCAGAAGATAAGCTCCCCAAAACATCTTCTATTGAAATTATCATTTTGAAAAAAAAATACTAGCTAGAAAC
>JBAKGM010000326.1:8405874-8419584 GCA_037177215.1 Asparagus racemosus | reverse complement strand
GAGAGAGAGAGAGAGAGAGAGAGAGAGAGAGAGAGAGACACACACACAAACGCGCACACACAACTAGAAAGCTAAAATCAGATTAATTTTTCTAAGGTTAGAACACACAAATTACAAAACAAAGTATAAAGCCTATTTTATCTGTAAATCCTTTTATTTATTTTTTTCCTGTTTTATGTTCCGTTTTCCTTGCAGTTGTTTATTCTTTCAGCTTTTTTTCACTTGCTAATTGACTGAAGCAGATTGATATTGTTGACTCTTTCTTTTTCTGGAAAAGAGGTATAAGCTATTATGTTTTGACGACATTCTTCATAGATTATTTTGATCACGTCCATCAATCTCTACTAATTGAATTATTTCTTACATAAATACATACATGCTAAAATATATTTTTGCTCTAAAAAATTTAATTTTTGAGCTAAATAGATTGGCTAATACATCTAACTTTCATGTCGATATCTTCTTCTTTTATTTTGATAAAGATACATTTCGATTCAAAAGTAAGAAATTATGCCGACATAACACTTAAGGTTTCACAAACAATCATAGGCTCATTCTAGCATGGTCCGTCGCCAACTTCATCGTAGGATAAGCTGAACCAGACCTAAACCTCATCCAAATCACGGTCTAGGACTCTAGAGGGGGATGAGGTGCGGGTAGGATTCGGGTCCAAAATCTAAACCCACCCGAAAAATAGCCAGACCTGAATCGGTGGGTCCCATTTAGAATCCGTAGCATGGGTCCAAAAGAAAAGGACAGCAGCTACCTAACAGAAGAGCAAAATAGTATTTGTTATTGGTGGGTCCCAAAAAGTGGTCTCGGTCCTCGGTGGCGTTATGGTACTGAGGGGTGCGGTCGCCGCCTCCAGAAGGTAGCAACAGCAGGATTCATGCTATTTATTGCCGTACCGCGGTCCAAGACGCAAATTTAACGAATGGAATTAAATCATAGCGGTGAGCAGAACCAACAAGAGAATTTTCTGAAAACAAAAAAAAAAAAAAAAAAAAACGTTAATTGCGAATACACTCTCTTGTAATATCACCTAATTGAGAATAGATACCCTGCAGTTTTGTTTCTGACGGATAGACCCTTTGTAGTTCTATTCATTAATTCATAGTGAGGAGACCCCTTGTAGTAATGGTCCAAGAGTGACTACATCTCGTAGTAAACTTTTTCAATCTTTTTAAAAGTTAAAAAAAACCAATTGAGGATCTATCCTTACCAATAGAACTATAAGGGGTCTACCAGACTCCTAAGACCTATAGATTTTAATAGTAAAAAAGAAATCGACCAGGGAGTTTATTTGCAAAAATAGAACTATATGGGATATTCGCAATAAGGTGATACTACAGGGGTTCTATTGGCAATTCACCCTAAAAAATAAAATACAAGAATTAGGAGAAAAAGGAATAATATGTATATAGAATGGGTTTAAAGTCGAGACAGCTCAGTCGGCTGCTTCTTTTTATTTTCCTAATTTATATAATTTTTTTAATTAATACTAATTCCTTTCCAATTGGATTCGTGATAAAACAAGCACAATGTCTAAGTTCTTGCTCTTAAAAGCCAGATACAGAGGTTAGTGGGTCAAAGGGATTGCACGTTCGAGTGGTGTTTGTCTAATTATGGAAATCAATTAGATGCAAGTTGGATATGATTTAATTATGGAAAATGCTAGTTGGAAACGATGGCTTTTAGCTTATTTACCCTTGTCCTGTACAGTGAATATATGTTTATGGTGACTGTCATATTAATTGTTTTATGTAAATTATAAATATATTCATATGCATTTGAGGCGCTATACTGATGTCTCAGGACAGGATGAAATATGTAATTTTATGAAAGTGTAAGAATATTAATGTCAAAATCCCTTTCTAGTCTAATGTTTAGTTCACATATAGAGATGAATTGCGTGCATTACAATGCAATGGTCATGTGCACTCATTTACCTTTTTTTTTTTGGTGGAGAAATCGCTGTATTCTTTCAAATATAAGCTGGTTCCTTCCATCATCTTCCAATTTTTATGGTAAATGTTCCTCTTTATTTGATGATCTGACGTAATCACAATTTATGTCTTACTAACTCTCATCAAGCATCATAATTTATTCATTCCCAACTATATTCACAAATAGACTTGGGAAATACATATTTTCTTTTGTAAAATAAAATTAGAGTAATTTGAAGCGAGTGCGTTTTTCTTGTCAGAAAGTCCTGCATGGCGTGGAATGTTCTGAGCCTTAGAAAGGAGGAGCGGGGTAGGGGTTAATATTGTAAATGCATGGCTAAGGAAATGATTGAGATTGCTCCGTACTATTTAGGGTTCTGATGAGAAACATATTCTATTGAAATTGAATCCTCTAGCTAGTCCATACATTGCTTTCAAAGCAGACACATTGTTAACTTTTCTTTCCAAGATGATATGTTCCTAAAATCTTATCTAGTAGATACTCACTAAATTTGTTTTTTCCATATTAAAGTAATCAATAAATAACTAATTTTATATCATGCGGACAATTGAAAAATGAACTGCACCATACATGTACATGTTACTCTGCTATTTGCTTGGAAAAAAAACCTCAATTTTCAACTACCAACGGTTAATCATGAGAAGTCAACTCCGAGTCTTGGCACTTTTTTTTTATTACAGTCATTATATTTAAAGTCAATGTAATCGGTGCCAATAACTAAAAACTTCATTTGCACCAAATTTTCACTCGCATGCAAAATCTAAGACTCGGGGATCACGGTTATGAAAGTGAGGCTTCTATAGGTCTTATGTAGCTTGTTGTCCCATAGTTTATGTGATGTCACTTATCACTTTGTATTCTCCTTCAAGGCCTCAATAATTAAAAAAAAAAAGAAAGGGTTATTTTGATATGAGCCCCTCAAATTCAGTATTTCAACCCCAGCACCCCAAATCTATGAAATTGATCTTAGACCCCACCCCTATCCCCATTCCCCTAAATCTTCAATATTTCGTTATTAGCCGCTGAAATATTAGAAATTAATCACAGGCTCCTCAAATCCTATCAGCATGCTGAAATAAGCCTTCTAGTTAAAATCTAGTTAAAATGATTTTCTAGTTTAACTTTTTCGTTGATTCGCCAATTATACCCTTATCACACAAACCCAAACCCAAACCCATTAACTACTTTACCTGATACCCATTAAGCTCTCCAAATCCATTTAATAAAATCCCCACCCAAACCCATTTTCCACTTCATCTTCTCCATTGTCTTTCCCAACGACTCTCTTCATCTTCTCCAGCATTTTCTCTAAGGAATTCCCCAATAGCGATCTATCCGATGCAAATTTAGGATTATAGCTGAAGAGAGAAGTTGGAAAAGATGTTGGAGAAGATGACGTGGAAATAGATTTGGGCTAGGGTTTTATTAAACAGATTTGGGGAGCTTAATGGGTATCGGTTAAAGTGGTTAATAGGTTTGAATTTGTGTGAGAGGAGGGATACCTAGCAAATCACTGAAAGAGTTAAATTAAATAAAATATTTCCCCAATTTTAACTAGATTTTAACTAGGAGGCTTATTTTCAACATACTAATAGGATTTGGGGGGTTTGAGATCAATTTCAAAGATTTGGGGAGATCAATTTCAAAGGTTTGGGGGGCTAATATCAAAATATTGAAGATTTAGGGGGCCCTGAGAGCAATTTCAAAGATTTGGGGGGTTAATATCAACAAACTGAAGATTTGTGGGGCTAATATCGAAATAACCCAAAAGAAAAGTTCTCCCACTTCTTCAAAGCATACACAATTGAAGTGCAATAAGAGACAGATCACAGTTTCTCTAGTCATGATCAATTAAGTCACTCCCAATAGTTGACTTAAAAAAAAAAAAGAAAAGAAACGGAAAAAAAAACAGAAAAAAAAGAAGGAAGGAAAAAAAAATGTAAGAGTGATCCAAAGTGCTAGCACTTTCTGATCCTTTGTAGCTTTATATGAATGTACTGGTTGATAACAAGGAGATATATGAGAAGGGGAAAGAATTCGAAGGTGGTCACAAAAAGACATGAAACCCTAAAGTTGAGGGATCGGGAGGAGTGGTTCTCAACTCTTGAAATTGACCGCATGAGAAAAAAAAAAAAAAAAAATCCAAGCATATATGAGACTTCATGATTCCCATGGTCCCTTGCTTTTCTCCCTTTTGAGAGAAAAACTTGTCACCATGCAAAAAGGAAGAGTCAGCTCATGGATGGTGGAAATTAAAAGGAGATGAACATAAATCAAACCTTCCCATGTGAAATTTTGGTTCTATCCCTTTCCATGAACACATGATGCACATCTAAGTTCACAAGTCTAAACAAACTGTGGATATATTAGATTTATTATGATCTTGTTCTATTATGCAAAATATTGGTTTATGTCTGACTAATTAATAAAAATATGTCAATAAAATTAATATTTCATAATTTGTATGCGGATGACATATTTCATAATATTTTTATTGGAAATTTTCCTTTTTTCCAAGAGAAAATGCCACAAATCAAGGGCATAATTTGAAGATGAGGAAGAATATATACGAAGATGTGACGCGGCAAAGTAGAAGCTAAAGCTGGCCTAATGGAAGAACAATTGCTGTAATCATATAGGCACATATGTGCACATAAAAGGAGTTCAAGAATCTATCTTTAGCTTTTGCATTCTAGTTTCCGATCTTAAACACCACAGCTAATTCCAAAAATATTGGATGTTAGGGACCTTGGGATTGATAGTTCACGAGGACAAGGACAACTCAAACTCGGCCATGACAAAATTAGCTTTCCCTATTCAAGATGAGAAACTATGGAATATGAAACTTTATTACGCAGCTCCGCATCAATATCATAGATGCCATGCCTATATTCGGTAGATGATTGTATTGAGCAGAAAAATTCCGCACGCAATTTATTGTGATCAGAGTTTAATTGGAGGCTCTAAAAATGATTGAATTGAGCAGTGATGTAAGCTAGTCTATGATATCTTGTATGTATTAATTTCTGATATAAATTAGAGATTCTGATGTAACATTTTGAAGTTAATTAGCTTTTGAGAATACAGAACAACTCTAATTTCAATATACAACAATCATAGTCTCTGGAAAATTTCAAAATCTTCGTGTTCACTTCTGTCTAGTTTAATTAACTACTTTAAAAAAACTTTAAATTGAAATATGAATTTCTGTATAAATATTGCCAATCTTGTATATTAATATTTTAGTAAAATGTTCGATGGCATATTTCTTAACATAACTTTTATCTATTTTAGATTGTGAGTTAATCTAAGTCTCAGGATATTGTTTTCTATATTAAAGCTTGAGGGTGTTAGGAACAAGATCTGTTAGATAAACTTTAAAATGACATAAAATCTATCCTCTTGGTTATTCTAATTGAAGCTAGATCAAGATATTGTATATTTCTTTCACAATAGAATTGAACATAGCCCACTTGTTTTATTAATTATTATAAGAGATAACAAAAGATGCTTTTGCCATACAATGATTTGGGCTTAAAAGCTTTGGGAGTTGTCAAAAATTAGAATGGGGCCATAATAAGATATTGAAAAACCACCAAGCCTTTTTTTTTTGGGGGTAAAGTAGGGAAATGCTGGTTATATTGTTAATTATTTATGCAGAAAATACTCACTTATATTCATCATTATTGTTTTTCAATGTATAAGTATTTTGTCATGCAAGAAACTCTTGAGTCTTCTGTGCAGCTAATGCAACACATGTAACATCTAACTAAAAATATATGCCTCAAGTTCCTCTCTTTACTCATAAGAAACACCATAACGTGGCCTAATATCTCAAAACTTGTAGGTCCAATCTTTGAAGTACTTATTACTAAAGTAGGAAAAACATATCTACCAACTCCTCATAAAGAAAAAAGATGACCAAAGAATAAAAGCTCAAAATGGGACTATACTTCAACACTCTTTTTTCATATTTAACAAATAAATCACGAAAATAGCTAGTTAGGTGTCACATGTGGGTTCCTAAAGACAAGGATACTCATTGAAATACAAAAAAATGATGTATTTGGATCAAAAGATTGGTGTATTAATGACCCATTACTAAAAGTGTAGCATGGGGGAGCAGCCTCACGGTGGATTGAGAAGGAACACGTCTACAAATCATTCCAAGTTTAGGAAACTTATTATGCACTAGAACTTACATACCAAAGATTGTAACTAAAAAGCTAATTAGATTAGTGAAGGGATTGCAAAGATGAAGGGGGCAAATGTCCTCACTCATTTTACTTCATCTTTGCTATTCTACTAAATTAGTTAGTCTAACTCTTAATCTATAATTTAAAGAAAATTAAATGGCTTGTGCTACTTAATTATTCACTTGTACTGAAGGTGGTACTTACTTGTCAAGTGCTCGTAGCATTTGGCAAGTTAACCCAAGTTCCTCTGTTTCAATTCACCCTTCCCACTCAAAACAAACATCACAAGGTGAACACATGGGAGTACAATATTGTGCCTAATATAAATATATATTTATAGGTAAACGCAATCTTTGAAGTACAACATTACATCTATCACTTCCTTATGAAGAAAAAGACGAGAGAGAAATGAAAGCTCAAAATGAGACTACACTTCACTACTCACTTTCTCATGGCTAACTAACCTATCACAAGAGTAGGAAGCTAGGCGTGACATGTGGATCGATGGATTCGGATCAAGTAATTTGTTGACTCTCTGAAGCTGACCCGTTACCAAAAGCGTAGGAATTAATGGGGGATGAGCCTGAGCGCCATGGGAAAGCTTGATACCCATGGTCCCTAACTTTCCCCTTTTTGGGGTGGAAAAGATCATGATGGTGAAGGGATAGCTCAGGGTTGGTGGAGATTAAAAGAGTTGGAGCACTAGATATTGGCCACGTGAATGTGGGTCAACACTTGGATTGTGGTTCGTCACGCTTGCTCATAATCACGAGTAATCTCCAGTATTAAAATGATATTTGCCAATCTCTACGCGTACATAAAATTTCTAGAAGCTTGGACATGACGATATCAGTAACCATCATGGATGAGGGTTTTGTTTTTGAACTTTTTAGGTCAGGAGTGTTCTTGGAAACGTGGCAAAGACGAAGGAGATTTCCTGTAATTTATCCTTTTTTTAAAATACATTATTTTTGTATAGAATCCTCATTAGTTAGTTGCAACTTTTTATTTGAAGAAAATGAAAACAAGCTTGCTTAATTTTATGGAATACGTCCATTTGTCTGTTTGTTGCCGGGTGGACCGCAGAGGAATCAATCCCTATCAAGTAAAGGATGCTATTAAGTCTCCCATGATTGTAGATTTTCAACGGTTACAAGAAAATGAATAACTTTATAAGCTTTAATTTCGAGTTGTTTCCCATGGTTTAAATGTAGTCTTTAGCTGTCGCTTGATGGATTAAACAAAAATGCCAATGCATCAATTTGGTTAGATTTATGCGTACATTTTGTGGTTTCATGCTTAATTGCCATGCCCTAATCTGGCACCACTTCATGCAAGCTAATTTTCTTCACTTGGGCTAGGAGAACTGTTGACGTCATAAATTAGCTAGTGTGTGGTTTAGGAGAGGTAAGGACAATCTTGGGGTCCCTTAATCTCCTTTGATGGCTGATCATTCATGTTGAAAATCTTGAGCTGTAATTCCATATACATGTAGCAGAGGTTAAAGGTCTCGGATGTTGTTTCCTCCGACGTGCCCTCTGACATTCAAGTCAGTGACCGATCTGATTAATCTGAAGAGAAAAATAGAGTAGAGTCTTGTTGCCTTAATCTCCGGGTGGCGCCAAACTGTCGATGTCATAAATTAGTGTGGTTTAGGAGAGTGAATGATGATCTTGGGGTCCCTTAATCTCTTTTGATGGCTGATCGTTCCTGTTGAAAACCTTGAGCTGTAATTCCCTACACACGTAGTAGAGGTTAGAGGCCCCGAAGGTTGTTTTCTCTGGCGCGCCCTCTAACGCTCAAGTAAGTGATCGATCTGATTAATCTAAAGAGAAAAATAAAGTGTAGTCTTGTTGACTTTTTGTGTGTAAAATTGTCTATCTTAGTATGGTGGAAGTTACCATTATTTACAAAGGATTTATGGGGCATGTCAGTAATTTGGCCGGGTTTGTGTAGTGATGGGTCAGACATGCTTTACACGTGTCAGGAACTGGTTGGACGAGCCACCCTTGCAACAATGATAAGTCTGTTGAAGTACTAGCGCGATCGAGGAACTTTGAAGGCTCTAGTTTGAGAGGTCAGAATAACTGACATTGCATTAATGTTAATGTCGACTAGGCAGTGAAGTGTGAGTGCCGACTGGTTATGTATTAAATGCAATGTAACTTTTGACAAAGTTGATAGGTTATTTCACTGTTCAAGATGCTCAGTGTCGGGTCTGAGTGGGGAATGTCTTTCGTCTCGGATTTGGGCTTCTAGCAGATCGGGGGTCGAATACACCTTTTGCCTTGGATTTGTGTTGCAAAATAGATCAGTTGACTCCGCACCCGAGTCGTGCTCTCAGATGAATGTGAGTCAGCTAGCTAATTATTACATGTGGCCGCTTCTTGAGGCTTCATTAGACTTGATAATTTTCAAGGTATAATAAGTAGGTTTTTTTTTCCATTGTAATCCTATGAATTGATATTGTAAAGACTACCCTGTCACATGGTAAGCACGTACAAAAACATTATGGAAAATACTTCTCAGTTTCACGCTTTTTTAACCCTTTTATTGTTAACATCATTTTTTTGACAGCTGAGAGATATCTTCGCTTTTTCGATCAAGTGGTTGGCAGTACGTAGGTATTACTTTGAATAGTTAAAATGAAAATATTCATTTAAGTGGAATAAAAGAAGTCCAACTGGTTACGTAAAAACCCCTCAAAGTTTAGGAAATTATCAATTAAAATAATGGGAAGTTATCTGCAAAATCCCTCCAAAATTCAGGTAGTTTTTTGAAATTTAACCTTAAATTTTAGATGGGGTTTTTCGATATAGTCTCCCACATATTTTATATTTTGAAAGTAGTTCCCCATATCTTTAAGTATTTCAAACTTAGTCCTTCAAATATTTAAACTGTTTTGAAATTAGCCTCTTAAATCTTTCAACCCAGTGTTAACTAGATGGACTATTTCAAACATTTAAAAGCTTTAGGGACTAATTTCAAAATATGAAGATTTAGGGGCTAATTTCAAAACATTTACAGATATATGGCACTAATTTCAGAATATGAACATGTGGAGGGCTACTTTTAAAAATATCAATATGTGGGGTACTAGTAGCAAAATATGAAAGATTTGGGAGACTAATATAAAAGAAACCGTTTTATATTCTCTCTTTCACGTGTAACCTAAGCACCTAAAATTCATTAAAATCAGGTAAAAGGGGCGATTTTCATCCGACAGAGACTTTCATGAATATTAATTTACAGTACTATCCGCCGTTTATAGGCTACGCATATTAGCCAATGATTGTTGAGAGGTCAATGGATTGATCTTTTGTGCATACATCATGAAGTCCCAATTATCAAAAAGGAAACAATTATAACACTAGTACAGGGGACCATTTTCATCACAAGTGTCTCGGATCAGCCAAAAAGCATGGAGTTTGGTTGCTTTTGAGCTATTGAGTCAGGGTAACAATCTGATTGCTAAATAAACAGATTAGCCAACAGTTTAGGTTGCACCCCATCTAGGAGGAGAAATCATGTAGAGGATTACTTAAAGGACCTTGGCTTACATCAAAACTTTGAAGTTGTGATGAGAATTGAGAGTTATATTTTTATATCCTAACATGCCCTTGCAAGTTGAGCTGTGGTAATGATTGTGGGTTATATTTTTGTATTCTAATATGTCCCCGCAGTTTGAGCGTTCTTTTTTATGGGCCGAAACTTAGACTCACGCAACAATATTAATTTTTAAAAATTTCACTTTAAATTTATGGCCGGTGGAATTTAAACTTAAATTGCTCTGATGTCATCTTAAAGATCATGTCAGTGCAAAAAAACTTCAAAGTTATAATGTAGATTGAGAATTATAGTTTTTAGTCTAACAGGATTCTCCATAGAAAATCACACACACACACACACACACACACACACACACATATCATATTCCCTTTAAAAGCACGAGTTCGGAAAAAAACTTTCCTTGATCAGTATTACTTTTCACTTTTTTAAATATTTTATTTAAATCTTAATTTATCCTGATTCTAATTATATCATATACTAATCCCACGTGAACTACCCACAGCTCAACAATTTAAAAAATAAGATTAATAAACTACATGAAGCACTATTTTGAATATTTCATTTAAATTTTAATCTACCATAATACTAATTATATCCTATACTAATCTCACGTGAACTACCTATATAGGTCAATAATTTTAAAAAATAAGATTAAGAAATTATACATAACCAACATATTATAATACATGAAGTATTACAAAAAAACCCAAAAAGTTTCAAAAATTACACAAAATACTCTCAAAAGTTAAAAATTACACAAAACACCCTGACATTTCAAAACTTAAAATAACATATATGAAATATGGATAACAACAACCCCTGAAGAACTTAATATTTGTAATTAACACCCTCAACATTTCAAAAAATGTAGAAACAACCTCAAAAGTTCAAATTATAAAAATACACCTCAAAATTTTGAAATTTTAAAACTTGCAAATAACATAGATGAATTCAAAGAATTACCCTCGGGCACTTGAAATTTTAAACTTTGTAAAAAATAACCTCAAAGTTACAAAAATTACAAAAACTCCCTTAAAAGTTAAAAATCACAAAAAAACCCTAAATTTTCAAGACTTACAACGGGTATACATCAAATTTCGAAATTATCAGCACTGCTGAAAATTTAAATTTTGTAAAAAATAACCAAATTTTAGTAATTGCAATAAACATCCCCAAAGTTTTAAAGTTGCAAGAAATATCCTAATATTTGAAAAGTTACTACCAACACATGAAATATGAAAATTACAAGCACCCAACTTAAATTTTTAAAAATTTTAAAAAATATTATTAAAGTTTTAAAAATTACAAAACACACCCTCAAAAGTTTAAAATCCCAAGAAAGGCTAAAATTTCTAAACTTGGCAGAGAAAAGAGTAAATCTTTGATATTCTGTCATTAAAATATATAAATTTAACTTTCAATTTAAAGTTTACTATCCTTTTTTAGCACTTAAAGTAGTCTCAGTTGATACTGGTAAAAAATAGAAATAATAATAGATTAAAAACATTCTTTCAAGGAATAAAAATTTTAAAAATATATGATAGATTAAAAATTAATGTCACTGTATAAATTCAAGGAGCTGCATATAATTTTACTAATAACATTAATTGATAGAAAACTAAATTACATAAAACTGATAAAAGACTATAATATAATAGCTTAGTATTAATTAATTAAAATGTATAAATATTAATTTCTGATGTTAATAATATTTATATGGTAAAAAATATAAGGAGTAATGTTTTGAAAAACTATTAGAAAGTTCAGAGATATCCTTCAAAAGAATAAACTATTTTTATTTCAAATAGAGAAGTGAAGGAAATAAACCCAAAATTTAGAAACGTTCATGAATCATTTGAATTGACATTGACAAAAGGTAAATCTATCCTAGAAGCAATGACTAGGTTTCCCTTGAAGAATAAATTGAATAAATTTGTCCCAATTAAAGAAGCATTGTCCATAGAAGATACAAGAAAAGTTAGTAAGTATTTATAAATTTTCATACTTTATTTTCAAATACTAAAGGAATCATAAACTTAAGATAAACTTACATACAAATAATCTTGCAATAGAAACTAAAGTGAAGCTATTCATAAAAAATGATGCGAGATATAATAAGCCAGATAAGGGGAAGAAAATCACTATAATGTACAAAAGGCATACACATGATACATATTTACATTCGCGTAAGTAAAAAAAAAAATAAAATTGACCTTTTTCTTTTTCTTATACAGTGGCATGACTCTGTGTGCAACTTTATTTAGGGATATAACTGCAAAGAAGGATCAATTCTTGAAACACGATCAAAGATAATCATGTAATAGCACTATCAGATTTCAAGATCTTTAAATATGAATGTAACATATTTCATTAATAAAATTCTTATTAAATGCCACTAAACATAAAATTTACCTTAAATCTATCTCAAATTTATTGGAGAGATATGCATGTCATCGTAAATTTTGTTAACAATATATATCACCAAAAGATACAACTTTCTGAAGAAATAAGAGAATAATAAGTAAACTAAGAAAACATCTATATAGCACAACAAAGAAAAAAAATTATAGTTTTAAGCTAATATGCAAGGCTCATTCGAAACAAGCTGCCAAGATCAAAGCATCTCTATCGAGACTCTTTACAAATACATCACAAATTCAAATTACTTATATATGCAATGATCACAATATTCAAAAGAGGTATGATCTTACAAGACCTACTCTAACATTCACATAATTAAGCTTAAAAATAGTTTACCAATATACAGGCACGCTATTGCACCTATAATGCAAAGATAACCACTATTTATAATAAAGTTGAATCGTGGTTCTATGCTTTTAAAGATTACAACAAGAATGTGGATAGAAATGTTAATAAGAGTGTCCAAATAATAAATGTGATAAAATCGCTAATGATGTAGTACCAAAGTTAAGTAATATCCTTTCTTCATGAAATAAACATATCAAAATTATATATTAACATTCTAATCTAAGGCAAATTGACAATGGAAAATATAGTTATTTAGTTCAGATTCTCATGAAAAATGACACGAACAGAGCAAAGATAATATTATTTGACACAACAGAACTATTATTGGATGCACACCATAATTTTGTGTTGAACGTCGAAAATACATTCAACTTCTTTGTGAAGTAAGATGAGAAGAGAAAAGATAAACAAGCCCAGGGAAAGATAGCAGCACAAGAAATTCATCTCCATCCCAATGTCACAATCGATGTAGACAATGAAGACACTACTCTAGAATTACCCACGAAAAAGATAAAGATGGACAAGGATTGATCTTGACTCAATAAAAAAAATAAAACAGAAGGAATAAAAGATCTGTTTTCTAAATATTTTATAGAATAGTTTAATATTTTTGAGTAAAATTAAGAATCTTTAGAAGAGATTTTCATGAACTTTTTTTAAACACTTTTATATGCTTAGGTGGATGCTTTATCATATATGTACTAGAGTTAGCATTTATCTTTAATTTATGATTCTTTCTTAAGTCTATCAATGATTAAATACAAACTTCATATTCTATTTAGTTTCCTTCTAACCCACTTTTAATCAATCATCTTGGCTTATTCACTTTAATTATTCATTTTTATTTTACAACGCTATTTTTTAAGTGTTTTTCACTTTCGCAACACTATACTTTCTCAAGTCAAGCTTGGTTTCATATCAGTCCAAATAACGTGAAAATTCAAATTAACTTTGGATTACATTTATTCCATGTTTATTCAACTATCATTATGAAAATTTAAATTTAGTGTAGCCTATTCAAACAAATATCAAAGAAAATAAATAATCACAATGCTAAAATTTAGAGACATCAATAAGCAAAAACTATCAAAGTGAAACCGAGCAACAAATTTTAGTAAGAAAATAAATAAAAAAAATACTTAATCATGGTATTTAACCACGTGCATTGCACATGTATAAAACCTTGTGTGTGTGTGTGTGTGTGTGT
>JBAKGM010000326.1:8387400-8401396 GCA_037177215.1 Asparagus racemosus | reverse complement strand
ATATATACACACACACACACACGAACGCCCGGGCGTGTGTGTTTCTTTCTTTCTTCCCACACACTGCTTTTCGTTTTGGGTTTATCAACCTGACTGTGCATTTGGTAAGTAGAATTTGAAGATGAGGAATTCATATTGTTCTATCATCTTTCTGTTAGACACTTGCAGAGCTAGGTAAGATGGGATTGCATGCTTTTATGGCTACGACATTTTATGATTTTTTGCCTTCCTAGACTTTATACTCAAAGTAAAAGCGGAAATTGTTAAAACATTAAGGCGATAGATTTATTTAGAGACTTTATTTGAATATCCACTAGTTTTTAAAGTAGCCAAAGTATAAAACTTGTGACGCCATACGATTGTACATTCACTTCAGTCATTTGTTTGCCCGCCGTTAGATTTTACAAATATAAAGTAATGTTGGACGGAAGTAAACTTTTCATAGTAGTTTCCTTCCTATTAGTGAGAATAATAAGATAAACATTTTATTTCGTTATCAATTTTAAGACAAAAATAGAAACTGTTATTTTATTCATTTCACCAGCCAAATGCTACACGATTTCCTAACATTTTGACCAACTATCAAATCCAAACAACCAAGTCGTCCAAAATTGAATCGAAGCGAGATCTAATTTGGTTAAAAATGTCGAATTCAGGTCGAATTGGACTTTCTGGGTCTGAACTTTCAAGTGGAACTGTTCTAATTTTTCTACATCGGGAGAAGAAAGCACTAAGGTAGACATTAAAAGGGCAAAAATAGAAATTAAAATCACTTTATCGAAATAAGCTCTTATGATCGTATCACACAGCAAATGTCTTTATTCTAGAATGTGAGATTATTGTCTCACTTTTAAACATCAAAACCAATCTCACACTACTAGTGGCATGTGTTGTAATTTTTTTTAAACTTTTACCATGATTGCTCGAAAGGAATTAAAACAAACAATAGCGGAAGCAATACCTGAATCCATAGATTAGATTTGTATTCGTGTTTCTGATGATATTCTAATCTGAGGGTCTTTCTACAGCTGAAGTTCTCTCAAGATGGGGGTAAAGAGAATTTAGAGAATGTCAAAACCCTAGATTAGGGACAATAACCTTTTATTTATAGATGTTGTACTTTTATAATTTGGCACTTCATCAAATTATAATTACAGCCTGGTATCTGCACATGTAGTCCATAATTTATTTAAATATCCATTAACCCAGTTTGATTGATCACTTTATGCAGGTTATCCTTAAGTGATAGAATTATATACTGATATAACATATGTGCCCATAAATAGATTTAATTAGATTTAAATCTAACACTTACATGATTTGAAGAATTGAACTTTGAGGCCAAACATAAGAGAATTGTCAAAACTTTGAGCCCAAACATGATTCGGATTGGTACTTCACATGCAAGTTTTGATCTTCATTGGACATAAGTTAGGTTCATTTCAGCCCGCGCCTAGTTCAAAACTATCATTATAAAGGGCCCTTTGGATATTAAGTTAAAAACAAGCAATTTTCTAATTTATAGATCTATATAATAAAAGAAACATATAAATGTATAGGAGCTTTATTTCATAGCACGTGAAATGGAAATAATATTGATTTCATGTAAATTATTATTACATATACATGTGCGTACAATTGTGTCCCGATACTCTACCTTTTACAAATTTTCCTTGTTCCATACCAGTGCCCTTACGCGCACTCATTCTCGTACCCGTATCCGTGTAACTTAACTGCAAATTGTAGCATGTAGCAGTGTTTTAAAGGCGATGCGCCTTTGCACCTCAGGCGCTCAGGCGAGGCGATCTTGTAACTTAGCACCTTGCATATTGCCATGAGTTGAAGGTTACTAAGGATAACACCTTTTGGCAACTCAAGAGCTCGCCTTGGTGCTTCATGACCTTGCCTTGGCGCCTCAAGGGCTCGTCTAAGGCATGTGATGCAAAGCGCGATGTGTTTCTCTGTTTCAAAATTCTGAGTGTGCGAAAGGTGTCCGACAAGTAAATTTTGATTTTGTTATTGAATTTTGTGTTTCATTTTCATTATCAATTTTTTACTATTGTTGTTGAAATGTACTTTATTACCTATATCATATTGAGGACATGCCACAATTTGAACCTTAAAGTTTAAAAATTTGCTGCTTAATATATGTGTTACCTGTTACTAGTTAATATTACTACTCAATATTTGTTGCTTACTACTTCATTTAGAGGATTTATTTATTAGATGTGTGACTTAGAAAATTTGGGGGTGATTTATTTGTTTTGGTGCTATTTATTGATCCTTGCATATTATTTGTAATGTTTATGGATTTTAAGAATATTTATTGTCTTGGATCACTCAGGCGATCTCCTTTTTTGGTGACTCTCTCCTTAGGCAACATAAAACCTAATCACCTTGACGTCGCCTTTTGCTTTTAAAGCAATGGCATTTAGAAAGGTATCCCCCGCATAAAAAGCACGTGCATTTTAAAACATAATTGGAGGAAATTTTGACTTGAAACAGCAGGAATATGTTCTGTCATCATTCTTTTTTTCAGAGAGTAGAAATTCTTTCTACACTTAACAACAATGACAGTCACAAATGATCTAGTTATCCTCGAGCAAGCATCTTAGTAGAGATCAGCATCCAATCTTTCTTGCATAAGTCCAGTGCATCCGACTTTTTTATTACCTGTAAAGAGAAAATATCTAGAAAAGTAAACAGAGGGAGCATAAAATACGACAATCTCCTAAACCAGCCAGCATGGTTTATTTACATAATGGTGGCAATTTTAATGTAGCGAAAAATCTAATTAAGATATTCAGGTTTTAATCTCTTCATCTCCGATACCTACAAAAAAAGAAGCAAGAACAAAAAAAAGTGACTTTTTTTAAAGGTTTATGCTCATTGGGTTGATTCAAATGTACAAGGTACTAAGCTCCACTTTGCACCAATCAAACAGACAGCTTTTTACATAGTTCTCCTTTGAAGAAGAGGCAGTGGCCAAGTATCTTCTCAACTACACATAAATTCTTCAAATTTACTCTCTTCACATAAAAAATCTAAGGAAAAAAAGTTTGATGCAGACGCAAAATTTAACTGATAACTCACAGGTACAAGGAAAGCCTCCTATAACACTAAGGCTTTGATTTAGAAACAACTACTACTTTTAAATTAGAGCGAAATTACTGTTAAAGATGCATGAACAGCCGAGGAACTTGCCAAAGTACCTTGCTACCAATTGATGTATAGGAAAACTTGCCTTGTTGATCATGTAGCTTAAGCGCATTTGCCCTCAATAATGCTAGAAATGTAGAACTAGTCTATATTTTTCTAAGCTCCAATGTTAAATGGGAAGTCTGGTAGTATTTCATCCATGAAATATAATTATCAGAACTAAGAGGGTTTATTTGGATCCAAAATCTAGCCTTAATATTGAACTTTTAAGCTTGCACTGTGCTAATAGTAGAACATAATTATCAGCAGATTAGGGGTGAATTTATTAATAATCTTCATGAAAGCCATACCTGCACAAGTATAATGGACACAGAGCAGAAAATACTCCAAATCATTGTTCAGTTCCCAGCACACAGCAGCAGAGAGAAGGAAGAGCATACACAAGAAAACTATAAAGATATTTCCACCATTAACAGGAACAAGTGAAGCCATATGCTGACCATCATTTCCAAAATAATAGAAGTAGTAACTCCTGGAAGCAGACAAATTTTATAATCACAAATGAATCCTCTACTTTTAGATAATTTAGTATGAATTCTTCTTCCAGAATAATGAATTTGGATGACAGGATGAGGAGTTCAGACTCATAAATAGGACAGAGGATAAAAGCATGGAACCTTTTTTTTTTTAATCTCTAACACTCTCATTCTGTCAATTAAATTTTACCTTCTAAACAAAAATTATTAGCCAATTTTCTACATAATCGATTCTTTTTTTTTTCCAGAAGACCTGAATATATTTGTAGCTGATTATGAATCCAAACTCAAAGTACAAATTGGAACCAGAATACGGAAAATGCTCATGTTTACGTGACATACATTAACCTGAAACCTTTTCTCTCTTTAACAAATTAGCACGAGCAGTATATAAATTTGGAACTCCTTGAAAAAAATGATTTACACTTGTGTTATTAAGACAACAAAATGAGTGGGAAGTAACTCAACACAAGCAGAAGTTACTCCAAGAATTTTTTGATGTCTATAAGGAATAAAATTTTAGCTGCCTCTTTAAAAGATCCTAAATCTGTAATATCTTTGGCCTTTGCAGCTAGAAGAATATTAATCTCCAGGAAGTAAATATGACCATATTAAGTATTGAATAATACCTTCTGAATTGTCGACAATACCTTCTGAATTTCTAGCATGGACTGTTCAGGTTCTGTTTTGAGAGTTCAAGATTCTATCTAATTACAGTCGTCAGCCCACAAGCCATAATCTTAGTCAAACTCCAACACTTTCTAGTGTATAAATAAAGGCCGGCTGCGTCACATAATAGCCAAAAGAAGTACCTACCATTGATCAAGAAGCTACAAATACTTGCGGCTCTTAATTTGCGAACAAACATACATGTCATGTTGCCAGTGCAAGACAACAAGTAATATTTTTAATTACTCCCCTACTGACTATTTATGGCAGACACAGCAAACCAAAGTAAGAAAATAAAAGAACTATTTGAGATGGCTTCTTCAACAATGAGGATGATTGCCTTACATGTTCATTGTTGTGATGACACTGGCACCGAGTTCAGATGCACAACTTGACCCAAATGCCCCTGCTGTATATACCTGCAATAACCTAAAGTACACACAGGGCACTATGTGTGCTTGCAACGTTGCAGATCTCCTCTCTCGTCTAAAATTCAAAGCTACGGTCTTCAATGGTGAGCTTGTCAGGGACTAATTGTTCGAGCCAGAGGTATTCGGTATTGCCCAATGCAACAAAAGACTCTCTGAAGGAGATTGCTCTTTTTGCCTTGGGACATTGACTGACATTATCAAGAAGGAATGTACTGATACCATCGGAGTACAAATATTGGTTAAGGGTAATTGCAGGATTCGTTATGAACCAGAAAAAATTAAGAACTGAGATATAGCATGTTTGTGTTACTGTTTATTCAATGCTCTTGCCGTTGTGTCGGTAGATTTGATGAATATCATGTTTATGGTGTTATTTTCTGAGTATACCATTTCAAGCACATATACTATAGATTTTTTTTTACTGAAAAGAAGAAAATTGCAAACCAATATGCTAGAGGGCTCTCCTTCTGGACTTCTCCAATAGTAAAGGGTTGCAAGTATAACCAATTAAATGATTGGCAGCTATTATACATAGAATCATTAAGTATTTATGCTAAAGAAATTTCGCAAAGAGTTTATAATATTTACAGTAAAAAATTACATGGATGAGTGGTTGAGGGAGAAAATTGACATGTGGTTCATTTGGGTCAATAGATAACTTACGGCTTGTTTGCACTTTGGTACCCCAATTAACCCATTTTGAGCTTTGGTACCCCAATGTTTTTTTTGCCCCTTTGATAGTCCAAAGTTTCAGAAAATTGCACTTTGATACCCTGAGCTTGAGGACCATTTATTTTGCAGTTAAAACTAGATTTATTTGGACAATTCTACCCTTCTACATCCATCATCATCTTCTTTTTATATCTCTTGTCCACCCAAACCCATCAACTCCATACCCCTAATTCTAATCCTCATTTCTCCGAACTCTGAAAAGGGATATTAGATAAGAGAAATACTTCTATTCCAATTTGCTTTGGTAAAATTCAAGAATAATAGTTTTCTCACTACCATACAGTGAATCTAATTTCAGATTTTTGTACTTTCCAGTGACAAAAAGATCAAGATCTTAAGGACATCCTTCAAGATTTCTAAAGGATTTGAGCAACTTTGGAGGACTAACGGTTGAAGATGAGAGGACTTTTTGGACCTCAAAGGAGAGATTTTGGGTTCTCAAGGGAGAACCAGGTAGAAAACATTGAGAATGAGGGATATTTGGGTTCCACAGGTTCATGTGAGGCTCTCAGATTTTGGGGGTTTATTTTTAAATAGCAGTTAATCTACGATAAATTAACGATGCAAAAAAAGGAATTTTGGGGGTATTAAAGTTCAAAATGCGTGACACTGAGGTACCAAAGTGCAACTAAGCCTTGGTTAAATTATATTTTTAAGTTACCGAGCAAAGGACGAAATAACTGAACAAAATAAGATACGTAAACAATAACTAAAATTCCATATACATGAAACGAACCTCGTCTAATTAAGCCAATGAATTCTTATGATAAAAACAATACGGGGGAAAACAGCAAAATGCTTTTGGTTTCATTTTGTTACAATACACACAATCCTGCATTACCATCCTAGGAACAAAATTCTGATCAGAATGAATACAGAAAAAAAAAAAACATGTATGAGTCTTAGCATGTAATGTAGTTATCTCATTCAGTGTAAAAGACATTTAATTCCATTATAGCAACTCAAAATAAACATATACCAAAAGTGAGATATAATCATTTTAGTCATCTTTCTAACTCCAAATACATCTAACATCATCCAAAATATTCGCTAAAACATAGTTATGCATGAAAAATGCGGATTTAGGGACCATTAAGAGATCACATAATCTACATGACTCATTTGAAAAATTAGGCTAAAATTATTGTCCTGTACCGATAAAATTGACTTCCATTGCATTATTATACCTCGAGCTCCATGAAGATGCGCATCGAGAATCCGTCTCCAAAGAACAGGAACCAATATTTCGTTTTGGTAATCCCATCTAGGGTTTGCTCTTGAGGAGGAGGTGGATGAGCAGTAATGGAATCCACAAACTGGCTTGAAATCAGATGGGGATTTAGGGCTAGGGTTAGGGTTTTGAGATGGGATTCTTGGGGTTGAGGAGAAGAAAAGGAGATCAATGGCCATTGCATTTTGATGCCACTTCACATTCCCCCATTGCGATAGAAGAACAAAGGTCTCTCTTTGAACCAAAATCTCAAGAAATGGCAATCAGCAAATATAGCGAAATGAAGGGCATTTTAGTCATTTGAGTACCTGTGGCGGATAGACGAAAATACCCTCCCAGACTAAAATCGTTAGTGGACGTTATAAGGTAAACTTTGCCTTCCTTATCCAAATTCAAACCAAACCAACCAATCAAAATACAAGAGAAAATTTTTCTCACAATGTCCCTTAACCTCGATTTCCCACCAATTTCCCTCATCTCCTCTTTTTAACTGTATTTTTTTGGGAGTTCGAATGCAGGTGTTTTTGTAAAAACAACTCATGTTCTTATGAAGACATACTACTCAAGAAGTTTTAGGGAAAGACAGATAGTTTTGAATTATATGAATATCGATTAAGATTTCTTTGGGATTTTGCAAGCATATAAAAACATGTAGAAGACAACGGCATTCAACTTTTACAAATAAATTTGACCTATATGCACATCTATTGTGCTAACAGGTACATAATTTAAGTTATCAAATCTCAATTTAAATCTAATACATATGAACCACCTTTCAATATTCAAAATGGCCTGTTTGATACTCAACCACCAAGTATCAAAGTATCATTTTGTCATGCACAATTTTCACACAAGCACGCGACAGATGCACGAACGTTCACGTGCATGCCTGCACTAGATTGACAATCTTAAAGGATTCATGCTTCCATTGGAAGTATGTGTGAGAATGCTGAAGTCAAATAACAGCACAGGAGAAAAGAACAGTTGCTATAACCAAGGATATACTGTTTATTCATCTGCAGAAAACATGCACACACATATGTATTAATCATTAAATTTTCTTTCCCACCCGCACATGTTTTCAACTTTCCTATCAGTAATACATTATTAGATATAGATCCTATAACATGGTAGTAATTCATTTATCAGTAATACATTAGCGGGGAGACGATAAAAAAAAATCATTATCTTTTAGAACTTGAGTTTGAGAAGGAATGGCATCTTGTCTGAGAATGGAGGATCAGAGTACTTTCCAGTGAGTATTTGCGATGCAACATGCATATTTGCAGCCTGCGTATAATGTATTCCATCCCAGTTAACATATTCAGTAGCATCACTGCACCCTTCTGCTGTTACCGAACTTCCATTCAAAATCTTTGTTTGCCCACAACCGACTCGGCTATCATAATTGAGAGGTGGACCTCCATATCCACAACATGCTGCTGTAGGATTTTCAAATCCTGAAAGAAATTATTTATGCAAGTCATTCCTACAAATCACAGGAAGATTTTTTTTTTTTTTTTGGGTGAAATTTTCCCCATTTGCTTCCCTTTCTAATGCAAGAAAACATGAAATCAAGAATGAAAGTGTTACTTACCATATTTAGAGTAGTTTGCTGTGAGGTCGGATTTTATAGAGAAGATATCGACATAAGTGATATTTGCATCTCCAAATGCACCCTGTAACTTTGTACATAGTGCATGAAGTTGTAAATTGAAAAGCTTAGCAGCCCGATTGTGAGCGCTTACGCATCCAAACTCATCCAATTTCGATGGATCTTTACCAAATAGAGCAATGTTCTGAGGTAAGCAACCAAGGGGACTGGTATTATGAATCCAGAATTTCCTTGCACCTTGATCATACAATTTCTAAAACGAAAAGTGAACCAATGAAATTAAAGTCATATATTGACCAAAAAAGTAGACGTACTAATGTTAGACTTAAGTGACAAAAAAGGTAAAAAAAATATTCTACATAGTCTTAATTAAGTACTAATCTACTTCAACCAAAAGTCCCAACTTTGAATTTTTAAGAGTAACTGCACAACCTTAAGTCCAGTCTCAAACTCCGACAGAATTGTTGGAATAGAAGCCAAAACTTGGTCCTCAGATTGAGAATAAAATGCACCCGCGATATCATTTTGGCCGATATCAAACATGTACAATCCTTTACTAAAGAAATCAGAATGAGGAACATATTTCTTAAATTTCTTTCCTGCAACAGAGCAAATAAATTCTTTATGGTATATTGCAATCTAATCATATCCCACGGCCAACAGAAACTGACTATACCATTAGTTAGCAATTCGAGAGTCCTCTGTTTGAATCGATTGAACTGAACAACCTGAATTCCAAAGGAAAATGGGCTGACAGATGATGCTGTTGCTGGGAGTATTGTCGATCCAGCTGCAGCAAAATTGCAACCCTTCAGGAAACTAGGAGCTCCAAGAGAATCCAAATATGCATTGAGAAATGGTCGATCCATTTCATGCACTGTAGAAGAAAAATATTCTTATCAATGATCAGCACTTGTGCTATGTTTACAGTCTATCGAACCAAATTTCACAGGAGAACATATTATAAACAATCTAAGTGAACATGTCTTCATCTATTAGATAATCTACTCATGGGCAATATTGTTGATTTCCTGTAGAAACAAATACTGGAAGTTAATACTGGCTTTATATTGATTAGTTTGGCCGTTTTCATCGGGTTATGACTTGATTCTGAATGAGTTTATTTCTCTTGGTAAGGCTATGCTTGAAATCCTCCATAGGGGCATCTAAGTTAATGACTCACCGAACTGCATCCTTGAACCAAATTTAACAATCTCGAACGACTGAATTTATTTGCAGTCAACACCCATTTGTGCATAGAAAAGGGTTTTTCTTTTTAGACCCAGTTTCCATTGCTTTATTCCTAAAGTTACCCACTTTCAAATTCCCTTTTAAAACCGAAATACGCAAGATCTATTATTTTAATTCCGAGTACCTATATTGAGTGTATTTATATAGTGTATACATCCTAAAAATGCCGAAATTCCCAAATTACTCTCATCTTCTTAATTCTCTCTTGTTCTCCGACCCACTGCCGTTGTCTCCATCACCTCAGCTGGAAATTTCACCCCTGAATTTGATATAAATTGTTATATTTTGAACTCCTATAATTTGAGTTAAACTACCACGTTTCTTGTATAAGCTGTTACAATTAAATTGCTGTTCATTGAGACAAAAAGCAAGAGCCCATTAGAAACACCAAAAATATGGGGAACCGTGAGTGACCCAGATGGTTGGGAGTATCGGATTCGATTCCAATATAGCTCCCAAGATCTTGGATTCGATTCCCGTATAAAAAAACCAAAAATATTTCGTGTGCCATATGCAATTAAATAACAAATAAATGACATGCAAGAGCTACTTCTAACATCTTAAAAGACTAAAATTCAAATCAACACCGAGAGAAACAAATTACTGAGAAAATCAATGATGAGCCGTCCATCGCAGAATCTGCCAGCAGGGCCCTTGAAGTAACTTTGCCCATAAGGAAGATCTATGCTCTCAAGACCCGCAGCTATTCTATTTCCAGTATCAGAGTTTGAGTCACCAAAGTTAAATATTGCAGGGTAATCAAATTCAATGGCAACGGCGATGGCAAATGAAAAATGGAGCAAGAGGATGAAGATGAGAGAGAAATGAGTTCCAACTGCCATAGCTGGAAATATGGGAGGTTGTTCAGAGCTCTCTTTCCTTTTACAAAATCTTGGGTTTGAGTTTGTAACTGCTGGTGGTATATTAAAGTGAGGGTGATGCGTAAAATATACAAAAAGGTTGTTTGGTGGATAAAGTAGCTAACTGCTGTTTTTTGCTGCAAACGTTGCTTTCAGTTTGGTTCTTGATTTCTTTTATTAGATTATTTTTTAACTCCTCATCTTCTTGTTGACGACAGAGAAGATTAATGTTTATAAGGGTTAATTGCACATAGATCCTTGGTAGTATTGTTGTTTTGAACTTACTACCCCTATAGTTTCGGTTTAGCAGCTAGACCCTCTCGGCGATTTTTTTTGTGTGTCTCTTTTATGCTGGGTGAAATTTTAGCAGATATTTGCCCCGAGGTGAAATCACTGAGCTAGTTTGAAGGGTAAAGAGTCAAAAAATTCACTCAGGTTATATATGCCAAAAATCTACAATTTTCTTATTCAGTTATAATATTTAGCTTATTTCTGATCATAACTCCACTTAGTCATATGCAACTGGAGACACCATAAAAAGAGACGAAAAACAAACTTAGTGAGAAAACAAGCATGAGATGATCAAGACAAAGAGATCAAAGGCTTGACATGACACAAACACAGTATTTGTCAAATCTACCAGCACAATAAAATGAAAGATTTCACGAGCATTAAAACAAATATACTACCTCAATTCTTAATCTTTTCTGATTCATAGTGAATCCAGCAGTTATCCTTAACCAATCCTCATGCTCCGATGGCATAAGCACAATTCTTCTTGACAATGCCACCAAGAGCCCTAAGGCAAGAAGAGCAATTTTTGTGGGTGAGTTTATTATTGCACTGGGCAACACCGAAGACTTCAGGATCGTGCAAGTTGTCCCTGGCAAGCTTATCCTTTGAGGCCATGGCTTTGAATTGAAGGAGTGAGAGGATGTCTTCAATGTTGCGAGCACCGTAAGAGCCCTTGGTGAATTTTTCTTGTTTGCAGGAACATTTGGCTATCACTGTCCATGCATCCGAACTTGGTGAAAGGAACATTGCAACAATGAACACGAAGGCAATCATCCTCATTGTTGAAGCCGTCTGTAGTGTTTCTCTTTTGCTTTGGTTTGTTATATATGAGTAAGTATGAAGTATAAATAGGCAGTAGCTGAGGAATTCAAAATATTTATTGTCGTATTTCATGGGTGACATAATGTGTGCGTTTGTTTGCTAATTATAGACTTCAAGTGTTTGTAGTTTCTGATCTTCGTGTTGGTTGTAGAGCCTGATTTACATGAAGTATACATAGCACAGTGAGACTCAGAATTGCACCCCGCAGAATTTGGTGGTTAAACAGTGTGGGTATTTTTGTAATTTGGACCATGTAGGCAGAAGCTAATATCATAAACTATGCACTTATATTCAATCCAAAGGGAACAATAGAAACTACATATAGGGGGTAAGATTAGGGTTTGAGGAATTGAATGTAGTCCTTGTTGATTATTAAAGTGGACCAAACCCTTGGTTATACTGTAAGGACGTATGTAATCGCATTGATTATCAAATCTTGCTAAATCCCTATGTTTTGTGGGTTTTTTCCTTCTTTATTTTTTGCTCTTTCTTTCGTTGATATTAGGTATTATTCCTATATTAAGACCAAAGCTCAATTCTTCCCTGACAAGATAAAGAACATCGATGTGACTACCACTTCATCTGTACCGAAAAAGAATTATAACGAAGAACGGTAAAATCGATGATCTAGTTGATATATTGACGAAGTAAGTAACTACTAGCAAACTCATGCTTGCTTGGAATTTGCTCTGCATTGGAAGCAGGACATAGCCTCAGGTGAAGGCTGTGACAGCAACAATCTCTCACTGATTATTCAATGCCTGATAGGATTCAATCCAAGGTGCAGTTTTGTTGGGATTTTCTCATGAATTTCCATCAGATGTCTGATGAGAAATCAGCTAATGGCAAACTATACGGACGTCTTTGAGAAGTCTGAAAATCATAGAGTTAGTTTTTCTTCAGCATTTCGGACATTCGACTAAGACGTCGAATCCTGTATGAATTATTTGTCTGTAGGACAAATTTCAGAATTTTTTTTTGGAGAACTTTTTCTAGCAGAATTATAACTTCTCCATCCTTGTAGAATTACTTATATATTTGTAAAACAAGGTTTGGATCACCTGTTGCTGTCTGAGGATGTAGTACTTGCTTTGAATCTCATTAAGTCTATGGGTGTGATTGGCATCTATTTGTGTGTTGTCTTGTGTTTGTGCACATGTACATATACATGTATATGTATATGTAAATATGTATATGTATGTGTGCGTGTATGCGTATGTATATATGTATATGTGTGGGTAGTTTCAATAATAGTGGTATACACTAGTTATATTTTGCTTATTTTAGAATAAAATGTTGCTCCCAGGTGTTACTGGTAGAGGTGAAACACACTTTTCTTCACATGCATTCAAGATAGCAAAATATTATAAACTCTTTTTAAGCTAGTAAAAATATTAATACAACTTTTAAAGAAAAACATAGTATATGCTAAACTACGTACTATAATAATTTTTAACTTTTCACCTATTGAAGCTCCTAAGTTCAAAGCAAAAATAGATTGAAAATCAAAATCTTGAATTTTGAAGATAAATCTAAAAAAGTATTTTTGAAATAAAATCCTAAAGAATATTGTTATTAACCAGTTACAATTAACGGATGATGATTAATGTTTATTTATTATAAACATTGTGTTCCAGTAGAGAAATGCATCTGATTAGCCACTAAGTATAGATTTAGAGTTAGAACCATGTTTCACAATTGTCATCAGTTTGTTTGTAACGTGTAAACATAACAAGATTCCTCAAAACAAATTTTCCCATCTCAAAAATTGATACACTATTCAGAAAATAACGCTGTAAAGATAGAAAGTAAACAAACTTTGGCGAGGAAACAAGAACATAAGCTTAACATGGCCACAAACAACAAGAACATGATACCATCACGAGCATGAACACAAACATGCTATCTTCATTATCTTAGAACAGAATCTCATAAGTTTCGTACCTAATGCTACAGAGATTATCCCCAGCGAACCCTTGTGCTCCGGTTATATTAGCCTCATATAGTATGTCATATGACCAATGCAAATATTGCAATTTTCTGGAGAGAATCGATGATCGCATTGCGCAACGCCAAAGAGGTCAGGATTGTTCACTTTGTAACTGACAGGCGCACCAGGGGAGGCTGCTGCTAGGGATTGTAGGGTTGAGAGCATTTCTTCAACGTTGCAAGAACCAGGAGAGCCGTAAAAGTAATATTCTTCACTGCGGGCATATTTGGGAATTGCAGTCGTATTAGATTGTGCATCTGAGGTTGGTACTGCAAGTGTCATTGCTGCAATGAATATGAAGACAATTGTCCTCATTGTACTTGAAAGTGCCCTCTCTCTCTCTCTCTCTCTCTCTCTCTCTCTCTCTCTCTCTCTCTCTCTCTCTCTCTCTCTCTCTCTCTCTCTC
>JBAKGM010000326.1:8347390-8357390 GCA_037177215.1 Asparagus racemosus | reverse complement strand
TTCTTCTCCTGTGAACCACAGAAATTTGAAGAAGCTATTCAAGATGAAGACTGGAGAAAAGCAATGGATGAAGAAATATACATGATCCATAAGAACAAGACATGGGAGCTGGTCAATTTTCTAGAAGGAAAGGAGGTCATTGACCTTAAGTGGATATACAAAACCAACTACAATGAAGGTGGCTCCATTCAAAAGCTCAAGGCTCGATTGCTCGCGAAGGGTTACTCTCAGCAACAGCAGTCTACTTCAACAAGACATTTGCCCCAGTTGCTTGTATAGAGACCATAATGACAGTATTGGTACTAGCAGCTCAGCTCAAGCTCAAAGTGTTTTAGCTAGATGTCAAGTCAGCATTCCTAAATGGAGAACTTGAAGAGGAAGTCTATGTCGAGCAACCATAGGGCTTCGTAGTCAAAGGAGAAGAAAATAAAGTTTATCAACAGCACAAAACACTACATGGATTGAAGCAAGCACTGCGGGCTTGGAATAATAAAATTGACAACTACTTCCACGAGCATGGATTTCAAAGGAGCCCAAGTGAACCATCTCTATATGTGAAGAAAAAAGGTGCGAACTTCCTTATCCTTTGCCTATATGTTGATGATTTAATTTATTGTGGCACTAACACCATGATGATTGAAGAATTTAAAAAGAAGACGAAAGAAGATTTTGAGATGTAAATTTAGGATTAATGAGATATTTTCTAGGAATACAAGTAGAGCAAACTGAAGGAGAAAATTCATCAATCAAGAAAAGTACTGTGAAGACCTTCTGAAGAGGTTCAACATGAAGAATTGCAATCTAGTAGCTACACTAGCATTGTTGAATGAAAAACTATCAATGAACAATGGAATGCCGAAGGTGGATGCCTCAAGTTACAGAAGCCTAGTCGGATTGCTAATCTACCTTACAAATACAAGGCCGGACATATTGTATGCTATAAGCATAGTGTCCAAATTCATGAGCAATCCAAGTAAGCTACACTATGGAGCAACGAAGCAGATTCTTCGATATCTTCAAGGTACAAAGAGTATGAGAATAAAATACATAACAGAAGAAGACATTGCATTAGCTGGCTACACTAACAATGACTGGGCTGGTTGTATTGATGATCGCAAAAGCACTTCAGGATATGTTTTCACTCTGGGATCTAAGGTAATATCCTGGACCTCAAAGAAGCAACAGATTTAGCTCTATCTTCTACAGAAGCAGAGTATATCTCAGCTACAAGTGCTGCATGCGAAGCAGTATGGCTTTGAAGGATTTTATCTGATCTACAACAAGATCAAGAGTCACCAACTATTCTCTACTGTGATAGCTAGTCCATGATAGCCATGACAAAGAATCCAGTCTTCCATGCCAAAACTAAACATATTGAGATTTGTCATCATTTCATTAGAAAGCTCATTGAAGAAAAAGAGATCAAGCTAGAGTTCATCTCAACAAATGAGCAGATAGCAGACATCTTCATAAAAGCACTACCCTCCAAAAATTTTATACTATTTAGAAATGAGTTGAGAATTACAAATTAAGGAGGGGTGTTAGAAGATAATTTGTAATTCTAGAAATCTCTAGGATATTTATAAAAAACATGTAAACTAAAAATGTCTAGAATAATCTAGAAACTAGACATAATAGGCATGAATGTATGTAGAAAATAGAATTATATAGAATTCTCTAGAAACTTGATGTATCATGAAAAATCTAAACATTCTAGAGAATTCCTTATGAGCATATAAATAAGCCTTGGATGTAAGCTTTGTAACCAAGCTTTGAAGCAATTCAAAAAAAAGTTTCTTCAAGCTAGCCTCTTCCCTTCTAACTTAGTATTTGCCTTCTACTTTCTCCATTCTCAATCCTCTAAAACTAAAATCAATTACCCATCTAGCTTCCGCAACCCCAACAAATTTTTGTGTATCTGAATTTTCATGAGAGCAATGGTAAGAAAATGACAAAAAATGACAACCTGAATAGCAAAAAATGACCGAAAATCTTTGGGATAAATGCTTAATTAATGTTTCTTTGTTGTTGTGTTTATGATTGAAGAAATAGCTGGACATACAGAAATATATGTGTTTTCAGAGCATGTTTAGTTGTTTAATCAGAGCCATTTTTATGCACCTGCACCTGATAAATTTCGTCTAAATTTATATAGGTCATGGATCTTGTGATACATGAGAACTTGGTTCTAAATGAGCGGCGTATCAGTCTTTCTGAATTTCATTCTGCAGATGAGGTTCGCTATACTTGAAAATTTATCTTTTGATTGTTAAGTGATGTGATTGAAATATTTGCTGCTCTCAATGTGATAAAATTACTTAGTAGCTTATACTGTGTCAACTAGTTTGAAACTTTTGTATACAATAAATTACCAGTTTTTCGCCTGTGCAACAAATCTCTGTAGTTGAACTTGAGCTATTTATTATATGCAGGTGTGGACAACGGGAACAATGGGAGAACTTTCTCCAGTGAGTTTTCATTTCATTTTTTTTCCCTAGAAATACTGAATATGACCTCACTTGATCACTAAGAATATGCAGCGCTAAATTAGCTGATTGCTTTATTTCTCTTATTATTGAGTTATTTATTTCCCGTTAAAAGGGTTATATCTAGTTCCAGACCCTTAGGAAGGTAAGTGCTTAATTAAAAGGAATTGATTTTTGACAGGTTACCATGATTGATGGTCGAGTTATCGGAAATGGAGAAGTTGGTCCAATAACTAGAAGAATCCAAAATGCATATAAAGTCCTCACCGATAATTCAGGGATACCTATACCCAAGCCCTGTAGAGGTCTAACATCATCCGTTTCATAACGTTCATTCTAATCTGGAAATTTTTGGATCAATTCCATGATTAGATATTAGTGATATTTGCTGCTAGTTCTTGCTCTTTGCAGGGCTGGCAGAAGAGAGAGAAACACCAATGCAAGCTATTGACTGCGTATGATCCATTCCCCTATTTCTAAAAACTTCACTAAGAACCCCAGATTCAGGAAGATTTTCTTCCGAGATGTTACGAGCAGGGTTTAGTAAATCTTGGTGCTATATCAATTTTGATGAGCAATTTCAATGCCAGTGTTGTTTCGCTAGCTTTGGCTAGTGAATAAAAGAAACGTGTTACATTTCAAAAGGAGTTTTGCATGTAAAGAATCCGAAAATATCCCTCTCTTTTCTGTTTGCATTTTTTTCCTTGTGAAGTTATTATGGAAATATTATTGTCATTTGTTACTGCACTAAGTTTTAAAACATCATCAGTATCTTTACAACCACGTTCCTTAGGCTTGTTGCCTTTCAAAATTTTACTATTCATACTTTTGTTACCTGTGCGGCGGGACTTATTACAGTTTTTTTTTTCTTTTGCTGAAAACTTATCACAATATTGTTGTGCATATATTTTGGTAATATTAATGATTTGACAGATGTATTCAAATAAACATCCACCAAGATCAGTTTTTCATCCAAACAAAAAAACTTTATCATGAAAACAAATGCATGAATCTAACTATTTTCGCGATGGTGGTTTATGTTTTGGCTAAAGTTTTGCATTCTCTGTCAATCAAGGAAAAGTTGATTGCGAAAGATATGCTTTATCATTTATCAAGAAAGGTATTTTGATGGGGACTTCGAGTTCCCTGTGTGGAGAGGATTTGGAATCTCATCACCATTTATTTTGTAAATGGTCTGTTTTTGTCTTCCTTATGAACTATTATCTCAATGGAGGTTTGTATTGTGTGCCTGTTTCCTTAAGATTAAAATGTGATGTTTATTGTAGTGCTCTGATTTGGGTTATATGACGTGAAAGAAATTCTCGTATTTTTAAGAGAAGGGAGGAAGAAACACCAATGTATTTAGCGGAGCCAATTTAATTTCCTGTAAAAATTAAGACAATGGAAGAAAAAAGAAAGAAAAATTAACTGCATATCTGCAAATGTTTTCAAGAAGGATATCACATGCACAAAAAACCTAACAAAATGTATGTCATGATAAGCATATTGTAGCAAAACATAATTATGTATAAAGTAATGGATACTTAAGATTACCATCTCGGAAAGTCAATTATAATGTGATCAAAGTGAGCTTAGCCCAGTTACCAGTCCTAGTCCCAGCTCAAAATTATGTAGCCAACATCACAATTATGAGATACCAAAAAAGGGTTAAATCTTGCACAATATAGTTTATGCTTGGTAGCAATTCTCGAAGTTTTTTTTTATTCTTATTGCTAATTTTAAGCAGGGAATTTTGATGATTTATTACTGAAAATAGAAATGAGTACTCAAAAGAAGGGACTTTTGATTGCTGGGCTTCATAGGTGGCTATTTATCAATCACTGGTTTCTAAAAATGGGCAACCAATTAAGGAAACTGGACTTTTGCTGGCAATGTATGCTCAAAGATTGTAACTTTAAGGAAGAAGCTCTGAACCCAGAACAGAATTAGTGATCAGTGATAAAATGAGCAAACTTTCAACTTCTAAAGTAATAATAGATTGAATGAATGAAGAGAGATTCTCCGTTCACAATATAAAGGATTCAGATTCTCTCTAATTAGGTAGTAATTAATTGGAGAGTATCCAATTCCTCAAATCATTGCGATACATTCCGAATTTAAGGGACGTGATTAGGCCATGTAGTATTTCACTATTGTGATAGTGGTTTTTTAAAAAATTAGTGGTTTTGAAAAGTAGTGGTTTCAAGGCCATAGTGAGTTTATCTCGTAGCCTTACCCCGTCCCTTGAATTCAGAGTATACAACAATGACTAGAAGAATTAGATACTCTCCAATTACCAACTAATTTCACATGATCCGGATTCCAATATAAAATGATTGAAAAGGAAAATTTTAGAGACCTTTTTTTTCTTTTTGTTAGATTTTGAACAAAAGAAAAAAAACAGAGGAGATAAAAAGGGGGAGGGTCATTTTTGTCATTTACTTAGTTTTTTTTAACAGCAGGTTGCTTTTTTAACGATGAGAAACCTTGGGTGATTATCTGAAGGGTTTTGAACCTTGGGTGGTACTCAAGTGAAATTGGAGGGAAATCTTGGGTATTTAAGTGTAATTAACCAAACGTTGAACCTTGACACCCTCGGTTTGAGGGAGTATTTATTTCTTCTGTTAAACTCAGATTGTAACATGTAATCTGATTTGAACTTATACACCCCAGAAGTCATTATAAACGCCCCTGAAACGGGTAAGAAATTATTGTGAACAACCCAACAAAGATGTGTGACCGTAGACTTTGGCTCTTCCCACCTGTTGATGCTCGAACTTACGTTCGGATCACGCAGTCACTAATCGCGGTAGGATTGGAGTTTAACAATGTGAGGCCCGTTTCTTCTCCTAATACGATGACTGGCGGGTTCTCTTAACACCGAGGAAGACCTGTGAAAAGCGTCGGAATAAACGGGACAAGAGAACCCGCCAGTCATCGTATTAGGAGAAGAAACGGACCTCACATTGTTAAACTCTAATCCTACCGTGATTAGTGACTGCGTGATCCAAACGTAAGTTCGAGCATTAACACCACCCATTTAAGGGGCATTTATGATGATGTTCATAGCATGTCACGCGATAAGAACGTGATCTAAAATTAACCCAAAAATAAACAGTCTGAATAAATGAAATACCTTCCTGCCTCTGCACTATCGTTTTTAAAACACCCTGAACTTGTACCAAAAATAATACCTTTCCCTTCAGCTCCAATATCACAGCTACTCACAATGTCAAAATAGCTTAAAACCCATGAAACATTGGCATTTTATCACCAACGCTTTCTACGGAGATCAGCTCGAAACACTTGAAACCCAACGACATTCATTTCGCAGAGAGCCAACTTTTGCAATAAAAAATAGGGGAAGCTAAAAGAAAAGGGGAAAAAAGAACAAATGCTTTTGAAGAAGGATAAATATATTGGAGTAAATACAACTATATATGCAACATGATACAAAAATGCGCAAAACTTCAATTCTATATGAGAAATGAAAATTATGTTCTCTTTTTCCCAAGAATATGTATGCAATGGTAAACATATTGGAGTAAATAATAATTACATGTAGGTGACAGACACTTAGTTATACCATCTCGAGAAGTCAATTATAAGAATCAAGTTGTCATATATGCACATTTTCTAACGTAGGCCCACATCTAATCTAGTCCCGGGTCAAAATTGTGTGGCCAACCTAAACAGTACTGTATAACTTTTGTTCAAAACAAATTTGATGATTTCAGCTATGTCGTACGCTATAATACACCAAGATGCAAATTTAAGACCCCTCGTCGCACATACACACATTGATCATAATTAATATAGATGAGAAATGGTTGGATCACAGTGCTGTGAAAACCCACCAAGCTTGAGCTCCAGTTATGGCGAAGGGGCTGTTGTTGAGAGTTTTGGAGGCCTAAAGAGCTACGTCACCGGCTCTCCTCGTTCTAAGCTTGCCATCCTTCTAGTTTCTGATATTTATGGTACGTGCTTGTCGAGACTCTGTGGTTTTTTTTATTAATACGTGGTGATAACGAAGCTACCAGGAAACGAACCCAAGACCATGAAAGTGATATTGGAACTTTCCAAACGTCTAGGTTAGTCAGTGCTCCGTGCTTATTAAATCTCTAAAAACTGACATTTCTAAACAAAAAACTGCCTTGATTGAAGGTACCCTCGCTCTACTGTAGTGATTTAACCTAATGTGGTGATTTAACCACTTAATACCCTAAATTTATATTTGTAGACGTACTACGTATTGATAGCGATTTAACCACTTAATACCCCTAAATTTATATTTGTAGATGTACTACATATCTACAGTGATTTAACCACTTAATGTGTACTACATATCGACAATATTTCTTTAATCAACAACTTGAATATCAAAAGATATCTCTGCAACATATTGACGTTATGTGACACCCACATGAACACACAAATAATGGAAATAAAACTTTATTTCAACGTATCATGTAGTATAATTGCTAATGGCTAACCCCCTATAGTATAGAGGGTGTATCTGCAATTAACCCACAAGATCTCTCAAAGAACTTTCTAGAGGAGTTCGACATTTTATTAATGCAGCTTGTACATATCCAAGTTTGTGCATGGTAGTTCTTACAATATTGCTCACTGTTTCTTGCAGGATATGAAGCCCCCAATTTAAGGTATTAAAGAAAATCTTTTCAATCTGTGTACTATAAATTATCTAGTTCTCAAAGAATAGATTTTAATCACATTAATTAATCCAGTTTTATGTAAAGAATGATTGCAGATAAAGCTGCCGCTGCTGGATTTTTGGTTATAGTTCCTGACTTTTTCTATGGGGATCCATTCAAGGGGGATCCATATACTCAAGAAAAAACTTATGTGACAACTTGGTTACAAGCTCATAACACAGTATTTATGTTCCATTTCTCATATATTGCATTGGCTTTTAATTTTTATAATCCAACGACAATTGCTTATTTCATAAAACATTTTATTGTTTAGGATAAAGGATTTGAAGATGCAAAAGCAGTGATTGCGTCTTTAAAAGATAAAGGTGTAACTTCAATTGGGGCTGCTGGATATTGTTGGGGCGGTATAGATCAATTTTCTTATAAACTGGCAAATTATAGATTCAGAACTAATAATTCTCACAAAATTGCATTTTTTTTTATTTTTTCCAGCCAAGGTTGTTGCAGAATTAGGAAAGTCTGGTGATCATATTAATGCTGCAGTGATGTTGCGCCCTTCATTAGTCACCGTAGACGATATCAAAGGTATGCATGTTGATGATGAGTCAAGTTTCTAGTCGTCAATACATCACCAACTTAATGATTTAATGATGATACTTATGTGATTGATTCTTTTTTTTAATTATGTTTTAGAAATTAAAGTACACGTAGCTGTTCTTGGAGCTGAGATTGACAGGGCATCTCCACCAGAACTATTGAAACAATATGAAGAGGTTTTATCTGTCAAAAATGAGGTACATGTCCTCAATAAAACCATGGATGTGTAGAAATCTCATTGTTATAAAGATTAAGAAGCGATTATTATCCGAGGTTACATGTTCTCAGAATAAGTCATCTGAGGCTACTCGATGATAATTGCTACATTTTAACCTGTAATGGAGTTTCATAAGATCTATGCTTTGTGACAGATTGATGGTCGTGTCAAGATTTTTCCGGGTGTTGAGCACGGGTGGGCTTTGAGATATGATGTGAATGATGAAGCGGCCGTTAAGAGCTTTGAAGAAGCTTATAAGGACATGATGGAGTGGCTTGTGAAGCATTTGAAGTAGAATTACATACAGTAATGTGTTATAAAAATCAAGGAATTATTTTTTTCAGAAACTGTATTAGCACGTTCGAACAATAAAGCTTTCTGTGAGTCGCAGAAAAACAAAGGATTTTGATGTAATGCCAGTTTCATATCTTCTCATCCTCTGGATTCGATTACTCGCTACAGATCGTTCATTGAGTAAAATAAACCGATCCATAAACTGAATCTAAATCGAAACTTTATGTGACCTAAAGAGACTTTGCCACTGTGTTACACTAATAATGATAAAATCTGTACTTATGCCTGCTAAAATTCGATATCTCAAGGATTTTTATATCAAAATGTTTAAGCCTGCCATGGTGTCTGCCCGCTAACTTACCTAGAACATAAATCCTGCAGAAAAAATTAACGCAGTTTTCCTCCAAGTCCAGCGTCAGCTACCAACAGTGAAACAAAAACCAAATCTCATGAAGCAATATCCCTCCAAAATTACCCACATTAACAACATCCCAGGTCTTTCTTCTTTTCTTCTAAAGGAAGATCCACATAAAACCTTGTCACACTCCACTGCTACTAAACCGATACCAGGGCCGCGACTCGATCCGTAGTGTACACATTAAGACGGTACAATCTCCATAAGTACACCCCAAGCCCAAGTTATCTATACGAAAAATACACAATACCAGGCTATCACAAACGTAATATCATCAGCACGAATGACAGCTGAAAGGCAAAAATGTGATAAGTGAGTCTCAGCTCCCGAAAGGAGTAGATAAGCTAAATAAAGGAAGTAGGGCGGACGGGCCACAAAACTGATAGCATAGTATCAAACTGAAGAGATTGGATTTAGACCTCTCTAATTTGGTGGTAATTGGAGAGTCTCTAATTTCTACAATCATTACCGCACACTCTAAATTTAATCGATGAGATTAAATCACGTACGGTTTCACTACTATGATAGTGGTTTTTGGAAAAATAGTGGTTTTCAAGATCATAGTAGAGTTATCTCGTGGACTAATCTTGTCTCTTGAATTTGAAATGTACGGTAATGATTGGAGGAATTGGAGACTCTCCAATTACTACCTAATTGGACAATTACTACCTAATTAGAGAGGATCCGAATCCGAAAAGATTACTACGTGGCAACATAAGGGCTCACAGAAGGTAACTGAAAACATATAAGAACTAAAAAGGATATGAGCGGCATAGGGGCTCATCGGCCCCACCGTCAGCCTGCCTGTTATTCCAGATATGCTTGGTCTTGTGTAGAGGGGGTCTCGGTGCGACTCTGAACATGCAATTTCAAATTTGTTAGAAAGCCAATTAGCAAGTGGTAAAGTTAAGCGATGCACATGTAGCATGAATATATTGATGTGAAAATAAATAAATAAGCCATTACATACTTGCACTAGTTACAACTATTAAAAAAAACTTCTAAACGGTTCAATCTAGAAAAGTATTACAACATTTGGACCACATTTAATTAGGTTTTTTCACACGCTTACCCCAAATATCTCCTGTATTTACAAATTTTCCCCCAAATCGAGTATTTAAAAATTGATCCACCAAAAACCCCGCATTTGTTTCTTCTCCTACGTAACTTTCAAAATCACTAATGTACCCCTGACTAAGTACTTAAATTTTAGAAAACCATCCATATCTACTTAAGTTTATTCTAGCGTTACTCTAGATAATAAAGAAGATGGGGGAGGGCAATAGGAGTTAAGCTTATCCGCTCTCTCTCTCTC
>JBAKGM010000326.1:8332315-8344539 GCA_037177215.1 Asparagus racemosus | reverse complement strand
GAGGGACAAAAAGAATCGGGTGAAGATAAAAGGGGAACTGGGCCATTTTATCAAACTGGGCCAAATGCTTGGGCCAACAAATCAACACATATGACTTGGTTTTCTTTTCAAAGTTCATATCCTTGTCCAGAATTTGAATTTGAAACCTTTCATAGTCCAATTCCATTATTTTAACATCAGGTCATGTCGAATAGTGTACACTCATTTGGCTATATATAAAAAGATTACTGTTACCAATCTTCCAATCTAATGTTAGATTTACACTAGAAGCTTGGTTTTGTTTCAAGAATGCTTATAGTGCTCATCCCCAAAAGGGCAAAACCAAAAATCCAGGCTGATGAATTTGAAAAGCATCATTCGTCCTCCACATTACTGTTTCTATGTTTTTCCTGGTCTATAGCATGTAATTATTGGCATGGTTTCGTTATCCGAATTTTTAGCCTCTTGCGGCCTCAATGATAATCCTTAAGACTAACAAAGTGCTTTAAAATCTTTTCCATTTTTTGTTCCAAACAAAACTATGAGGAAGTAAGAGTAAGACTCTTTCAAAATTATTAATGCCCCAGAGCTTTCGAAGTTGTGGTGAACGGTTCGGTACCGTACTTTTATATTCTAAAATGCACTCTCAAGTTGAACGCTCTTTCATAGGCCAAAACGTGGCCATACGTACTAAGGGCGTGTACCTACATACTCTGAACATATGACTACATATCTATTGTATATATCAATACACTCTGTGTTCTATATCTTGGGATTGAAGCAAGACAAACTTTGTATATTGTGTTTTGGAACGTATAAAACTTAATGGAGTTTTTGGTGAAGGAGGAGCACCACTTTGGGCTTATAAGCCAAAAACCATTTCAATATTGATGATTTCAAGCCAGTCGTGAACGTGGTCTAACGGCCAATCGACACATTAAAAATGCGGTCAAGCGTAACGAGATCCGTAACTTATTAAACTTTGTAAAGAATTAAATGGCATTCTAGATTACGGAAGAAGCTGGCAAAAATAAATTCTGGGTACTGAAAGTAGGCCGATAATAGTCTGATGACAATGAAGGGGCACTCTGACGTCATCCATGACGCAACCTTTTCTAGAGAATTTAAAGCCACGTGATCTGGGCAATCCTACTCCATTCCCAGAACACTGGAAAAAGAAAAAAGAAAAAAGAAAAACACCAAAAAAGGAAAAGGGGAACAAGAAAATCATGGCAGGCTCTCAGTGCTGCGAGAACCCACCAGCCCTGAGCTCCGCTTGCGGAGGAGGCTCCGTTGTTGAGAGCTTTGGAGGCCTCAAGAGCTACATCAGTGGCTCTCTTGATTCCAAGCTCGCTATCCTCCTCGTCTCTGATATTTATGGTAACGAACTGAATGTGCCATTTTTCATTTCTGGTTTTTTTTTCGTGTGTAAATTGGGCTTTTCTTGAGGAATCATGATATGGGTTTATGTTGGTTTGGTCTTTTCTCTAAACCCTTTGGAAGAATGCAATCGATATTGCTAATCATATATATATTCTAGAGAGCTTTGAGGCATAAACCCAGAGATTTTCAATTAAAGTTATTAACAACAAAATATTTCAGTTGCTTATAATGAATCTTTTCAAAAAATTGTTGTCATAATTTTCGAATGTGTTTGAAACTGATTAATGTTTGATTATCTTTGTACAGGATTTGAAGCTCCGAACTTGAGGTATGGACAATACTGAAAATTTCAGTCTTTCAGAATCCATAATATGACATTTTTGCTTAGACAAGCCTGTATTTTTTTTTCTTGTTTAAACTTCTACTGTATCCAGTTCACCCCATTCTTGTAACTCTTCGTTGATTCATAAAATACAGGCTGAGCGTATTTGCTCTGGAAAAATACCTTTGTTTCTCTATTACCAGCTTGTTTTGAAGTGTGGTATTTAGCTTTCAGACAAAGCAATTGCTGAATGGTTATTTTATATTGAATAATAGTCTTTTCACCATGCTCTTTTGAACTCCAATGGCAGGAAAATTCGTGCTATGTCAGGGCATTTTCGAACTAATGTACATACATGTGGATGTGCTTTTTGTGTTACTTTGCTTCTTTCGTGCTGTGCATATTTATGTAAAAAAACAACAAATAATCACATAAATTCCACTCAATAATAATAATAATAATAACCATTGTTTATATTTTATAAAACTAGACATACATAAAAACAAATGTGTCTGTACATGTAGTTACGCATGTGTATACATATTTATGCATATGCCCAAGTGTACACATATGACTTAAAATACTTGCATAATTGTATAAGTGTTCTTTTTTTTTTTTTTTTGGGGAATTGCATTTGTTTGATAATGTTTATATAAAGTTAGCTTTTATGTTGACTTTCCAATATAACTTTTTTAACTGTTGTAAGCAAAGATGCTATTTCTTATACAAGTATGTGGAAGTGATCTGTACAACAGAAAGGTTATTTTCCTTAAGAAATGTTAATTTCGTACTTAACATTTCTTAACTTGCATTTTCCCCCCAAACTTTTAATAGCTAGCAAAATTGTTATTAAGTGATTTCTTGTACCTACCTTTTCTTTTTCCTTACACCTACCTGATAAGGTATCAGAACTCTTGAATTGCATAGGAAGAACTTTGAAAAAGTTATACTTACTAGCTAGCTACCTAAATGGGCTTTTATATTCCTATCTGCAATAATATTTTCTTGTAACAGGAAGCTTGCAGACAAAGTTGCAGCTGCTGGATATTTTGTTGTGGTTGCTGATTTCTTCTATGGTGATCCATTTGATCCTGCTAAGATGCCTCTAAAAACCTGGATTCAATCTCATGGCCCGGTTTGTTTTCTTCACGAATGTAACTATAGATTAAATTGTAACATTATGGTTTTTACTTGACAATTTGAATGGTTGTTCTGGCTGTAATTTAATACTGCTTGCATTTACACTTCTACCTTAGAATTTCAAGCTTGATCATCTGCTTCTGATTCTACATAAACTGTATTCCCTGCCCCTGCAGATCAATTTCCAAGTAAATGTTGAGTCTACAAAACTAACTAGTAATTTGGATGGTCCAACATGAATTTTGAGTAGTTGTGGTAATAAATATTTCAAACATTCACATAGTTATGAAATGCCATATTTGCAGATATTTGACGGGATATTGTCGTAGATATGTTTGATCTATAGTCACATCCAGTATTATCAATTGCCCTGTTTTATTTGGGTTAATTGCTGATAGACCCCGTATACTATTATTCAACTGGGGACAGACCCCCTGTAGTTCTGTTGCTGCGGATAGACCCCTTAGTGAGATTTATTGACTCTTTTACCCTCAGAGAGAGAAATTTGCTAACCTCCTGCGAAAAAAGTCAGACAAATTCACTCAGTGAGTCTATCTGCAACCGTGCTATAGTACGGGGGGCTATCTGCAACAATGGAACTACCTGCGTCTATACACAATTGGGCAATAGTAAGGGATTCTATCCGTAATTCACCAATCTTTAGGATTGCTCGGGTATCTTTTTATTCATGGAAAATTAGAGTTCTCTTCTTGACCTTCTCCAAATATGTTCTCGACAATTACTGAACTTCCAAAATTTATTATGGTGTATAGGATAAGGGATTTCAAGATGCAAGATCAGTTGTTACAGCATTGAAAGAGAAAGGTGTTTCCGCAATTGGAGCTGCGGGATTTTGTTGGGGAGGTAAGGATTCTTTTTCCTTTCACTAAACAATATGTTCTCATGAGCATTCCTGATCTTATTGTTAATTGTGTTTTCAGCCAAGGTTGTTGCAGAATTAGCGAAGACTGGTGACATTAAAGCTGGAGTGATGTTGCACCCTTCATTAGTCACTGTAGAAGATGTCAAAGGTTTATATCATATGATTACATCCAATTCTAGTTGAAGATGCTTCTGATGTACTAAACAATTTATACGTGAAAAAAGTGACAAAATTTTGGATTACTTTAACCTATTCGCGTGATTTTTTTTATTTGTTTCGATTTTTTAGATGCCTAAGTTAATCACTTGCTTCTTTCCAGAGATCAAATCGCACCTTGCTGTACTTGGAGCTGAGGTTGACCACATCTCTCCACCTGAACTGTTAAAACAGTTTGAGGAGATTTTGTCAGCCAAAAAGGAGGTAAAACCATTATCCTTTTTTGGGGAAGATATCATATCTCTAGTTCTTATGGTGTTAACAATGATTATTGAATTATCAGCTTCAATGCAATTCCATGTGTCAAATGTGTCGGAGAATCTTTGGAGGCTTGCTTCGTGCTTGCATAAACATAGACTATTTATTTGAAAGCAATTGTTCAAATGGGTTTTTATCCAACACGACGCTGGTTAAGGGAGTTTGTAACTGTACTTGTTGTCACATAACTATGCACCTTAGAACCTCAATATGACATTGGTTACAACACATTTAAATGCATACTCATAAAACAAGTAATTGCGGTTGTGAAGGTTTTGAAATATCATCATCTGAGGAGATAGAGGGTTCAGATTCATCATGAAAAATATAAGCATATTATTTTCTTCTATAAAGTTGTGTGCTTGGTAAATAATAACAGAAATATGCATACAGGAAACTGAAAATTAAAATGTAGAACATTAGGCGTTCATGTTGAAGTTGATTTTCTTTGAGGATAGTGATGTCAGCAGTATGTTCATTAGTATGATAACTAATAATTGGCTTTAGATATGAATGTTGTGGTGTAGTGACTGCACTGGGAACTTTTACGTTCATCAGATACCAATGGGTGATTAATCATTCGTAAAATCTACTAACCTATGTGAATTGTTTATCATGGTGCTCGTCTATAATGCCTCCTCGAAAGGATGTTGTAACACCAAATAGCACTTTAGTGCATGCGATGCTTGCATGACATCAAACATGGGGGATTGTTGTAGTCGAATTGTCAAAATTTTGAGTGCATTTTGTGATTTGTTCCAAATGTGAGAGAATTCCCTCTGATTTTGTCAGTGTGAGGGCATTTTCGTTGATTTATTCAAGTTGTGAGAGCATTCACAACTAATTTTTTACGCGTGTGGGCATTTTCAAAATTAAAAAAAGTGACTCACACAGACCAAATAGGAGTTTTTCTTAATATATTGTATAGATTCTTCAATGGTTCTATAATTTATTATTATTATTATTATTATTATTGGAGGGAAACTAAAAGAGGTCATAACTTGTCTGCTGCTTGTTTGTGTAGGTTGAGAGCTATGTGAAGATCTTTCCAGGGGTGTCACATGGATGGACTGTGCGTTATGCTGTGAACGACGAGAATGCTGTGAAGAAGGCGGAAGAAGCTCATCGAGAAATGATGGAGTGGTTTGCAAAATATGTCAAGTAGAGCTCCAGGAATCAGGCATCTTTGAAGCAGAAATCTATGATATTCGAAGCACTAGTTGCATGTTCACTGTGCAGACCTATGATACTATGTTATGAATTTGCATCCTCTTACCTTCTTATTTTGACATTGAAGAAACTGTTTTTAAATCACATATCATCTATTATATCTGGCATGGTTATGATTCGCCCTGCACAATGTTCTCCAATTGCCTTCCTTCACAGCTGCTTCCTTCATAATGGAGTATTCCGACACTTTAAGAACATTGAGATCACTGCCATAATACTCCACGGACAAAATTGCGTACAAATATTCACATATTTAGGGGACAGTATGTAGGCGTTGAAAATCGCTTATCAGTATCCGAACAAGACTCGTGACGGTGGGTTGACACCGACAACTCATCTAACGATGCGACTAAGAGCCGCTGACGACGTAACTGCGTCACAAAACGCATAAACGAGTCGATGAACGCATGAAGTGAGTTGGCAAGGCGTATGAGTCAATAAAGCGACGTATCGTGGGATAAATCCAGCAACGAAGCTTCAGATCAGCGAGATTCGACAAGGCAAGTCGACCGGACTCGAACGTCAACGAGACGGAATTAACCGGACTCAACCGATAACAGAACTACGCTGATCGGATTCCGGAATCAACGAAACGATCGAACGAGCTTTGATTCGACACAACCAGATGAAAACGAGCTCGGACAAGAACGGCGGACGAACGAACGAACGCCGGAACAAAAGCAAAGAGGCTAAACAACGTTTTGGCTAAGGCTAAGACACCATTTGGTGTCCGTAGGCCACAAAACCTCCCTCTTGCCTATAAATAGGAGAGGGGGGTCTTTATTTGAGGGGGTTGGAAAATTTGGTGAGATTTGGAGAGCTCTTGTGCACAGATCTGAGCCTTTGCAATGAAGAAAAGTCAGATCTACATCCGGTGCAAGCGACGAATGCCTTCCGAGTTAGATCCACACGGCGAGAAAGAGAATCAAGGCTAGATCTACGTCGATTCAAGTCATTTTTACGGTTCTACCCTCTAGATTAAGTTCCGTCTTAATCTCAGGGTCCAGCGCGTGACTTCGCTTCGTCAATTTCACCCGCTCCGGGGATCATCTCCTTCGTGAGTTTATCCTCATCGGTAGTTTATTTTCTTCGTGAAATAAATACCCCAGATTCGTAGATCTAGCATCTAGATCGGGTTACGCAGCGGTCCACAGATGCAAAAAGTCTTCGGCACAGGCAAAAACGCCCACGCAAGCGAGAATCCGATAAACGGATCTCGCGTTTATTCATTAAGGGTTAAAAAGTTATAATCTTTTTTATTTTTTATTGTAAGACTTATAAAAAGGCGCGATTTTTATTTGAATTTCGTTGTAAGCGACTGAAGTTTGTAACAGGTTCAAATTAATAGAAATCAAAATAATTTTCTTCGCGAACAAGCTGGCGACCACAGTGAGAGCAAATGGTCTCAAGTCTGAGATCGTCGTGTCGCAGCCGCGGATCCCGATCCCGGTCGAGTAAAAGGTCGATTCGAGTTCGACCAGCAAAAGTTTGAGGAGTATCTCTCCTCCTCCTTTTCCAGATCCGATTCTTCATGTCGCTCCAAGAACATCTCTACGACAATGAAGATCCGTTGAGCCTCAGATACAGAGTCTCAGGATGACGATTCCAACCCTGCTGCTGCCGGTAGCAGTAAAATTTCATCGGCGCCTGTAGCCCAAGTTCCCTCGGCGTCCGAGATGACCGCCGATGGCGTGCCCCCGCTCTCCAAGCGAGCACGACAAAAGCAACGACAGAGCATGGCCCGCAGGTTCGCTAAGGCCATAGAATTCACGGATGGGATCCGCTAGGAGGCTGATCTAAGATCTAAACTGACACAGAGGCTCAAGCCTCAGGTAATTGACGGCCCCTCCAAGTCGTCAACAAACGAATGGGTCTGGGTCAAACGGAACCGTTTCACGCTTCAGGAGCGTATTCGGAAGCGCCGCGTACTCCTCGCACAGGCTCGAGCTTTGGTGCAACAAGCCCGTCAACTGAATAAGGAAGAGGCGGCCAAGAAGCCACCAACAAGCCGTCAGATCTGGAGGCCCAAGTCCATCAGCACTCCAACCTTGACGAACACAGCATCAAAACCTAAGTCCGCCGGCATCCCAATTCCTACCACGGTGCCCAAACCAAGAGCTGAAGGCGCCTCAACGCCAACTGCCCTAGCGCCAAGGCCAAAACCTACCGGCGCCCCAACTAAAGTTGCCTCGGTGCCGAGGTCACCTCTAGCGTCTACATCTAAGCTTTTGGCGAAGCTGATTCCTGCTGCAACCAGCAAGCCAACCATCAAGGAACGCTTGGATCCATTGAGAGAATCACGGGTCACTCCTAATGCAGGAGGTCCCCCCACCTCAACAAGAATAAGGAGATACTAGCAGCTTCACCAACTGGACTGAGTATCGAACTCCGAGAGGCCGCCGAGACATCATGCCATCACAGGCGAAGGTCAAGGCGAGTCACTTTTGGCATCTTTAATAAAGCAGTCCATCTTCGGAAGGAGACGTTTTCGTCTGACGACGACGACGTTATACCCGGGAGGTCGTGCCAACGCACGATAGGTTGCTCTGGCATTAATGCCGATGAGCTGTACTACCGTGCTGGGGGTACGAGAAGATCCCGAAAGAGGAATTCTCCTGAGAAGCCGCACAGTGCCTCTGTTCCAAATTGATCAAGGCGGTGCTATAGGAGTGTAGTTGCAATAAAACCACTCCGAATAGGATTTCCGTCTTCGACAGACTTGGTGACGGAATGCCGAAATCCAGAACAAGGGGCTTCCATGGAAGAAGATCAACGAATCAAAGAAGATCAACGAATCAAAGGGATAAATTACCCGGAGTCACCAATAATATGACAAGCAGAGGGACATCAAATCGTACTGGTCCCCGATCATCCGACTGGATAACCCGGTTGCGCACCGAGACGATCCGACATCCTAATTATGACAAAATATTAAAGGGACTACCGTCAGATGACGAAGTGTCAGATGCTGGCTCTGCGATGGCTTCTGATAATACAGTTTCTATTGAGGGACAACCCTGAGAAGCCCTTATGATCAGTGCCTAACAGGTGGCCAAAATGCTCGAAGAAGCAATGGCCAAGCAGAAAGAAAACTTCAAGTTCGAAATGGAGATGGCTATGCAGCAGATGCGAGAAATGCACAACCAGCAAATCCAGGAATTGACAAACCGTCAATGTGAAACCGATCGTCATAATAACGCCAATCAGGTTGACAACGACATCGACAGAGAAGAAGACCATAGTGCTAGACTGCCCCCTGAAGAGCAAAACGCTGGGGGTAACCAGGAGAACGCCAGTGGCAACACCATCCCAGAAAATAAGAAAATCAAATATCGCGAGAGTAAGATTAACACATTGATCTCCGCTCAAAAAATTAAGAAAACGGGAATACTATGCCCATATCCAAGGGAGTGGGAGTCGATCCCGTATCCGTCAAAGTTCGGCTTGATTAACTTCATACTGTTCGACGGAAAGGGGTTCCCTATTCAGCACCTAATTTATTTTAAGTCTCACTTATGGGTGATTTCAGGAAACGAGTCCCTGATGGTTCGGTCATTCGTTGGCACCCTTCGAGGAGCTGCCTTCGATTGGTACCGCCATCTCAAATCGGGCAGCGTTTCCAGCTGGGATGATATGGAGTCCATATTTCTCTTCAAATTCTTCGATGACGATACCGAGATATCCATCAGGACGTTGCTCAATGAGAAGTAAAAAGACGGAGAAACGTTGGATACCTTCGTCAAACGATTCCGGAACAAGGCCATGAATTGCCGGGATCCGATTATGGAGGAGTTTATTCTCTAGACTTGCCGCAATAACTTATCGCTGGATGTGCTTAAGGTAATGGGACCGGCACCCTCCACTACATGGAAGGACCTAAAAGTGCGTGGCGAGCAAGCCAAGCGGTTCCTAAAGAGGAAAAAGGCGGAAAGAGGCCAGCCGGCTACGGAAGCTCCCAAACGAAACTTCGTTCCATGCAATAAGGGGAAGGAGTAGGCTAGAATGGCAGTTGCGAACCAGACATTCTAACTGCAACCCAGCAGCAACCGCAGCAACGAGCGCCCCAGCAGTCCCAGTCTCAGTGGCAGCAAGGGCCGCAAAAGCAGAGGGCCTTAGAGCCGAGATTCCCGAAGTTATATTCTTTTAGGGACGACGAGATTCCCGGTCTCTTCAAGTATCTGGTAGAAAATAACAAGATCAAGCTTCCTCCGATGTAGAATCAAGAGGAAGCGAAAAGGATAAACAACCTGAGGTACTGTGCTTACCACAGGGCGGTTCACCACCCCACCAAGTCATGCTTCGGCCTGAAGGACAAAGTCTAGGCCTTGATCGATGTGGAGGTCATTACTATGAAGCCGTCCAAAGAAAAGAAGGTCAGAGTGAATATAGTATCGATTGGCTTCGGGTCGATACCTTTGACGTGGTTCGAACCCGAGCCTGTAGTAAAGGTGGCGATGAAGACGGTAAATGATGATCCGCACAAGCAATGCCAAAAAGGGCTCGTACAACATATGGCTCTAAATGGCGAGATTTTATGGGTCCACCCTGACCTGCTAGAAGATGATCAGTGGGTGGCCTCTTCGTCATCCAAAAAGAAGTCGAAGGGGAAGGGAAAATTATGCCATACTACTTCTGCAGTCGTAGAGGGAGATGATGAGCAGATGGCGACGCTCCAGCTGTCTGAGGAGGAACCTGAAGTCTATGCCACTAGAAGAGGGCACGAGTACAGGTACAAGTACCCGGAAGTCCCTGATCCAAACGCCATGACGTTGTCAGAGCTAGGGGTACTAATAACTCCCCTCACTCGCGCCGAAAAAGCACAACAGCAGGCAGCTGCCAAAAAAACTACGGCTAAGTTGAAGGAGAAGTAACCACAGGAGGTTCAGCTCCCGAAGCAGTCTCGGTTAATGACCCGATTGGAGGAGACAAACCGGGAAGCTCTAACTCCCCATATCGCTTCAATGTGATGGCTCAGCTGGTCAACATACCAGCGAGAATCACTCTCTACGAGCTTCTGCAACTGTCCAAAAAGACCCGAGAAGCCCTACAAGACGCCTTGGCTGACTCTGAAGTATTGCTTACTCAGATCAAGCCAGCTCCTGAAAAATCGGAGTCATCAGCGCAACACTACAACCTGGCTGCCAATCACCTCCCCTACATCACTTTTACCAAAGAGAACATGCAGACGAGAAATGCCAAGCATGATAGGCCGCTGTATTTCACTGGGTATATCAGCTCTAGTGAAGTTAACTGGATCCAAGTTGATCCGGGTTCCGCTGTGAGCATCATGCCATTGCGCCTCATGTACAGTCTCGAAATTCCTGCCAGAAAGCTGGCTTCAACCGGCACAGTGATATACAGATTTAACACCAGCGGGTCTCGACCGCTTAGTCAAATTCGAGTGAGATGCCAAATGGGAGATTTAAAGTCCGAGGTCACGTGCTATGTGATCGATGCTGAGACTTCCTATAATTTATTGTTGGGTCGGCCTGGATCCACAATAACGTTATAGCTCCCTCTACTCTTCAGCAGTGACTCAAATACGTAGATACAAATAATGAAGTCAAAACGGTGGTCGCGGACAAACAACCGTTTAAGGGGATGGAGAATTATTTCACTGATTCTCTCCTCTACAGCAATGAGTCTGATACTGAATCATCGGCCCAAGGCAGCGGTGGGGAAGCTGATACCGAAGGCAGGCTTGATTATGATGGTGGTTTTGTTTTAAATGACATTATACCGCTTGTAATCAATCTTAACGATGAAGAATCATCCGATGAAGGCTGTAATTGGTAACTTGCCGATGAATTAATAAAAGATGATTTCGAGTATCTGTTGTCTTTGACTGATGTAATAACAAGATTATACAATGATCCTAACTTGCACCTACCAACACGGTCGTCGTGTATAACGTAGAAGCGGTTTCAAGACTCCTTTGGGACAATATTCATCATCCCAGGTAGATCAAGTAGTGAAAAAGATTTGGTTTACAGAAAAAGAGATGTGGTTCCGACATCGAATCACTTCTTGGAGGAATACGTCGATGACAACGAGCCTATACTTCACGCTTCAGATATAGTCCAGAAACACTGGATATCATGAAGAAGAGGAGGTACAACTTGGTGCAAGGAAGAGGTCTTTGCTTCGGATGAGGTCCTCAAGTCTCGTCCAGAGCGGCCTATGTCCCGAAAGGGAAGCCTGACAATTATTACGCATTCAGAAGGGGACTGGGATACGAGTCCTTCTTAGAAGATGAATGCTCTTGGTTGATTGACAACCACTTACCTGATGATGGAGACGGATATTCGTCTGATTCATTTATTTGGGATTCTGACGTCAACCTAGGTGAAGCCTTCAAAGTTTTGATGTCAAACATGACCACAGCTGACCCCGCCACCATGGAGGATGATGAGGAGATGCCAACATGGGAAGACCCGTAGATTCATCACCTCAACATGTAGTACGGGGATCGGTTCGAGCAAAGAGAACCCCCCACTGAAGATATAGTCATCCAAGTCAATATGGGTGACGAAGCTAATCCAAAACCCATTTTCATGAGCGGTAGTCTTCCCCAAAAAAAAAAAAGAATTGATCATTCTTGTTAGGGAATATATCGACGTGTTCGCTTGGAACTACGAAGATATGCCAGGACTCGACCCGAATGTGGCAACCCATTGCCTTAAAATCAAACCGGATGCTAAACCTGTCAAGCAACATTAAAGACGGTTTCGTCCGTAAATTATGGAGGCAATCGTGGCAGAAGTGAAAAAGCTCATTGAGTCAGGCTTCATCACAGAAGTACAACATCCGGAC
>JBAKGM010000326.1:8307863-8331273 GCA_037177215.1 Asparagus racemosus | reverse complement strand
ATTGCTTGTCCTTTGACCGACTTCTGTTGTTTGAAGTGCAGGTCATATTGGGACAAGAGCAAGGCCCATTTTGCCAATCGCCAGTTTATGGAACGTTGGAAATGACATAAATCGTCTGTCCGACCAGGTAGTGACGCATTTTCTGGATTGCGAACACTAATGCTAGGCATGACTTCTCGATCATCAGATAACGAGACTCAGCACTGACTAATGTTCAGCTCAGGTAGTACATTGCCTGTTCGTGACCGCTGTCGTCGTCTTGCGCGAGTAAGGTGCTTAATGAATGGTCTGTTGCCCTTGTGTAGATCAGGAACGGTTTACCCGACTGCGGTGCGACAAGAACGGGATGCTTCGTGAGATACGCTTTGATCTCCTCAAAGGCATTTTGACAAGCATCATCCCAAATAAATGAGACTCCTTTCTTGTTTAGTTTAGAAAATGGCTAGCACTTCCCGGATAGGTTCGAGATGAATCTCCGAATATATGCTAGTCGCCCTTGTAACCCTCGAGTTCTCTCAGACTTCTCGGAGGTTGTAAGTTTTGAATCGCCTTCACTTTATCGAGGTTGACATAGATGCCCCTATTGATGACGACGAAGCTGAGCAACTTGCCACTTACATCCCTAGGAAGGACTTTGCAGGGTTCATCTTTAGCTGAAGAACTCGCATGAGCTCGAACATCGTTTTGAGATCTTTAATAAGATCACTCTTGTCGCGGCTTTTCACGATCAAATCATCAACGTAACATTCGACAGTCTTCTAGATATGATGCTAGAAAATCTTAGTCGTTGCCCGTTGGTATGTGGTGCTTGCGTTCTTTAGGCCAAACGGCATCACCGTGTAGCAGAATATGCCAAGGGGTGTTCTGAATGCCGTGTGATTGGCGTCATCCGAGTGCATCTTGATTTGATTGTATCCCGAAAAGCCGTCCATGAAGGACATTCTCTCGAATCCACATGTGATGTCAATAATGACGTCAATGATTGGGAGAGAAAATGCATCCTTAAGGCAAGTGGCATTCAAGTCTCTGTAGTCGACGTAGATCCTGATTGTCTCATTCTTCTTTAGTACCGGGATAATATTCGCTACCCAGTCTGGATGTTGGACTTCTATGATGAAGCCTGACTCAATGAGCTTTTTCACCTCTGTCATGATTACCTCTATAATTTGCGGACAAAACCGTCTTTGCTGTTGCTTAACAGGTTTGGCATCCGACTTAATTTTAAGGCAATGGGTTGCCACATTCGGGTCCAGCCCCAGCATATCTTCATAGTTCCAAGCGAACACATGATATATTACCTAATAAGAGCGATCAATTCTTCCTTTTCTTCTACGAGAAGGCTACCGCTCATGAAAATTGGCTTTGGATTGGCTTCGTCACCCATATTGACTTGAACGACGCCATCTTCAGTGGGGGGTTCTCTTTGCTCGAACCGGTCCCCATACTACACGTTGAGGTGATGAATCCATGGGTCTTCCCATGTTGGCATCTCCTCGTCATCTTCCATGGTGCTCGGGTCAGTGACAGCCATGTTGACCATCAGAGCTTTGAAGACTTCACCTAGGCTGATGTCAGAATCCCAAGCAGATGAATCAGATGAGTCTCCTTTATCAGGCAAGTGGTTGTCGATTAACCAAGAGCATTCATCATCTGAGGAGGATTTGTATCCCAACCCTCTCCCGAATGCGTAATAATTATCTGGCTTCCCTTTCGGGACAATGCCACTTTGGGTGGGACCTGAGGACCTCGTCCGAAGCAAAGACCTCCTCCTTGCGCCAAGTTATACCCCCACTTTTTCGTGATATCTAGTATTTCTAGACTTTATCTGAATGCATGGAGTAGAGGCTCGTTGTAAATGATGTCCTCCGCCAAGAAGTGATTCGGCGTCGGGACCGCATCTCCTTTTCCGTAGATCAAATCTTTTTCACAACTTGATCTTCCGGGGATGATGAGTGTTGTCCCAAAGGAGTCTTGGAACGGCTTCTGTGTTATGCACGACGACTGCGTTGGTAAGTGCAAGTCAGGATTGTTGTATAATCCTATCATTACATCAATCAAAGACAACGGGTACTCTAAATCCTCTTTTATTGATTCATCAGCAAGTTGCCAATTACAACCTTCATCCGACGATTCTTCATCGTCAAGATTGATTACAAGGGGTACAATGTCATTCAAAACAAACCCAACATTTATAATCAAGCCCGGCTTCGATATCAGCTTCCCCACCGCTGTCCGTACCTTGGGCCGATGATTCAGTATCGGACTCATTGCCATAGAGGAGAGAATCAGTGAAATAATTCTCCATCCCCTTAAACGGCTGTCTGTCCGTGACCACCATCTTGACTTCATTATTTGTGTCTACGTATTTTAAGACACTAATGAAGAGTAGAGGGAACTATAACGTTATTGTAGATCCAAGGTCGTCCCAACAATAAGTCATAAGATGTCTAAGCGTCGATCACAAATCATGTGACCTCGGACTTCAAATCTCCCATCTAGCATCTCACTCGGATTTTACCAAGCGGCCGAGACCCACTGGTATTAAACCCGTAGATCACTATGCCAGTCGATGCCAGCTTATTAGCAGGAATTCTAAGACTGCACATGAGTCGTAGGGGCATTATGCTCATAGCGGAACCCGGATCAACTTGGATCCGGTTAACTTCACTGGAGCTAATATACCCGGTGAAATATAGCAGCCTGTCATACTTGGAATTCCTCGTCTGCATGTCCTCCTTGGTAAAGGTGATGCAAGGGAGGTGCTTGGCAGCCAGGTTGCAGTGTTGGGCTGTTGATGACTCCGGTTTTTCAGGAGCTGGCTTGATTTGTGGGAGAAAAACCTCAGAATCAGCCAGAGCTTCTTGTAAAGCTTCCCGGGTTTCTTTTGACAATCGCAGGAGCTCGTAAAGAGTGATTCTTGCTGGTATGTTGGCCAGCTGAGCCATCACATTGAAGTGATATAGGGAGTTAGAGCTTCTCGGTTTATCTCCTCTAATCGAGCGATTGAATCGAGACTGCTTTGGGAGCTAAACCTCCTATGGCTGCTTCTCTTTTAATTTAGTCGTGGCTTGCTTGGCGGTTGCCTGTTGTTCCTTCTCTGCGTGGGTGAGGGGGGTTGCTGCTACCCCAGCTCTGACAGAGTCTTGGCATTTGTATCAGGAACTTCTGGGTACCTGTACTGGTACTCGTGTCCGCTCCTGGAGGCGTGGACCCCCAGTTCTTCCCCCGGGAATTGAAATGTGGCCATCCGCTCATCATCTCCTTCTAGGACTGCAGAGGCAGCATGGCACAACTTTCCCTTCCCCTTCGACTTTTCTTGGACGAAGTGGAAGTTGCCCATTGATCATCTTCGAGCAAGTCAGGATGGACTCACAAAACCTCGCCGTTTGGAGCCGTATGTGGTACAAGCCCTTTTTGACGTTGCTTGTGCGGATCGTCATTCACCGTCTTCATTGCCACTTTTACTACAGGTTCAGGTTCGAACCATGTCAAAGGCACCGAACCAAAGGTGATCGACCCTGCATTTGCTCCGACCGTCTTCTCCTTGGTTGGCTTCATGGTAATAACTTGCACATCGATTAGGGCTTGAATCTTGTCCTTGAGGCCGAAGCAATACTTGGTGGTGTGGTGGACCGCCCTATGGTAGGCACAATACCTCGGGTCGTTGGTCCTCTTTTCTTCCTCTTGATTTTGAATGGGAGGGAGCTTGATCTTGTTATTCTCTACCAAGTATTTGAAGAGGCCTGGAATCTCATCGTCTCGAATGGAAGAGGGCTTCAAGAATCTCGGCTCTGAAGGCCTTTGCTTCTGTACCCCTTGCTGCCACTGTAACTTTTATTACTGTGGCGCCGACTGTTGCAGTTGTTGTTAGGGTTGTAGTTGGAACGTCTGGTTTGCGACCGCCGTTCTAGCCTGCCCCTTTCCTTTTCTGCGCGGAACAAAGTTACGCTTCGGGGCTTCTGTGGTCGGTTGGCCTCTTTCTGCCTTTTTCCTCTTCAACAAACATTTAGCTTGCTCGCCACGCACCTTCAGATCCTTCCATGTAGTGGAGGGCGCTGTCCCCATTGCTTCGAGCATATCCAGCGACAAGTTGTTGTGACAAATTTAGAGAATAAGCTCCTCCGTAATTAGATCCAGGCAGTTCATTGCCTTGTTCCGGAATCGTTTGACGAAGGTGTCCACCGTCTCTTCGCCCTTTTGCTTTTCGTCGGGTAACGTCCCGATGGAAATCTCCATGTTGTCGTTGAAGAAATTAGAGAGGAATAGGGACTCTATATCATCCCAACTAGTAACGCCTCTTGGTTTGAGACGGCGGTACCAATCGAAGGCAGCTCCTCGAAGAGTGCCAACAAATGACCGAACCATCAGGAGCTCATTTCTAGAAATTACCCCCAAGTGAGACTTGAAGTAAATCAAGTACTGAGTGGGGGACCCCTTTCTGTCAAATGGCGTGAAGTTGATCATATTGAACTTTGACGGATATGGGATCGACTCCCACTCTCTAGGGTACGGACACGGACTTCCCGTCTTCTTCACCTCTTGAGCGGAGATCAGTGCGTTAATCTTGCTCTCAAGGTCTTTGATCTTCTCATTTTCAGAGGCTACATTGCCACTGGTATTCTCTTGGACAGCCCTAGCATTCTGTTCTTCAAGGGGCTATCTTGCACCGCAGTCTTCCTGGTCAGAGTCACTGTCAATCTGGTTGACGTTGTTGCGACGACTGGTCTCACCTTGGTGATTCGTTAATGCCTGGATTTGCTGGTCATGCATTTCGCACATCTGCTACATGGCCATCTCCATTTCGAACTTGAAATTTTATTTCTGCTTGGCCATTGCCTCTTCGAGTATCTTGGCCACCTGTTCAGCGCTGATCATTAGGGTTCCTTGGGGTTACCCTTCGCTGGAGACTGTGTTGTCGGAAGCAAGGGCAGAGCCAACATTCGACACTTCATCCTCTGACGGGAGTCCCTTTAGGATCTTGTGGTAATGGGGATGCCGAATGGTTCCGGTCTGCAATCGATTTATCTGATCGGATGCTCGGGGACCGGTATGGGTTGACGTTCTCCTGCTTGTCGTATTGTTGGTAACTCTTGGCAATTTATCACCTCGAGTCGCTGATCTCCCCTTCTGGAAACGTCTGGGGCTAGGCTTTGGCAAGTCGCCGCCCAGTCTGTTGAAGACTGAACACCCTTTCTAGGGTGGCTTTATTGCAGCTACACTCCGATAGCACCGCCTTGATCAATATGGAACAAAGGCACCGTGCTGGCTTCTCGGGAGAGCTCCTCTTCTGTGATTTTCTTGTACCCGCAGCACGGTAGTACAACTATCAGCGTAATTGCCAGAGCAACCCATCGTGTATTGGCGCAGTTTCTCAGGTATAATGTCATCGTCGTCAGACGAAAACATCTCCTTCCCAGGATGGACTGCTTCATCAAAGCTGCCGAAAGTGACTCGCCTTTACATTCACCTGTGTGGGTGTGAAGTCTCGGCGGACTCTCGGACTTTGATTCTGAGTCCGGTAGGTGCAGCTGGAGTAAGCTTGAGGTGGGTTCGACCTCCTACACGAGGAGTGACCCGTGATTCCTTCAATGGACCGAGGAGTTCCTTGATGGTCAGCCTGTCGTTCGTGGCGGGAGTTGGCTTGGTCGGAAGTTTGTATGTGGACGCCTTTGGTGGCTTTGGCACTATGGTAGCTTTGGTTGGGACGGCAGCCAATTTTGGCTTTGTCACCGGAGCAGTTGTCATTAAGACGCCTTCCGCTCTTTGCTTAGGCATCGGGGCAAGAGTTGGAATGCCGGCGGGTTTGGGTTTGGATGTTGTATTCGTCGAGGAACCTTTTGCTTTCAGCTTGGGTGCCGAAATAGGAATTGGGGTGTCGGCGGCCTTGGGCTTGGACGCTGTGACTGTCAAAGCTAGAGTGCCGTTAGATTTGGGCCTCCAAACCTGGCAGTGCGTCGGCGGCTTTCTTGCCACCTCCTTCTTCTTCAAATCACGAGCTTGCTACACCAGAGCTCGTGCCTACACGAGGAGCAAAGTTACGCTTCGGGGCTTCTGTGGCCGGTTGGCCTCTTTCTACCTTTTTCCTTTTCAACAAGCGTTCAGCTTGCTCACCACGCACCTTCAGATCCTTCCATGTAGTGGAGGGCGCTGTCCCCATTGCTTCGAGCACATCCAGTGACAAGTTGTTGTGACCAATTTAGAGAATAAACTCCTCTGTAATTAGATCCTGGTAGTTCATTGCCTTGTTCCAGAATCGTTTGACGAAGGTGTCCACCGTCTCTCCGTCCTTTTGCTTTTGGTCGAGTAACGTCCCGATGTAAATCTCGGTGTCGTCGTCGAAGAAATTGGTGAGGAATAGGGACTCCATATTATCCCAACTGGTAACGCTACCCAGTTTGACACGGCGGTACCAATCGAAGGCAGCTCCTCGAAGGGTGCCAACAAATAACCGAACCATCAGGGGCTCGTTTCTAGAAATTACCCCCAAGTGAGACTTGAAGTAAATCAAGTGCTGAGTGGGGGACCCTTTTCCGTCAAATGGCGTGAAGTTGATCAGACTGAACTTCAACGGATATGGGATCGACTCCCACTCTGTGGGGTATGGACATGGTATTCCGCTCTTTTTCACCTCCTGGGCGGAGATCAGTGTGTTGATCTTGCTCTCAAGGTCTTTGATCTTCTCATTTTTGGAGGCTACATTGCCACTGGTATTCTCTTGGACACCCCCAGCGTTTCGCTCTTCGTGGGCTGTGCAACATCGTGGTCTTCTTCCCCGTCAGTGTTGCTGTCAACATGATTGATGTTGTTACGACGACTGGTTTCGCCTTGACGGTTTGTCAGCGCCTAGATTTGCTGGTCATATATTTCTCGCATTTGCTGCATGGCCATCTCCATCTCGAACTTAAAAATTTCTTTCTGTTTGGCCATCGCCTCTTCGAGCATCTTGGCCACTTGTTCTGCACTGATCATGAAGACTTCATGTGGCTACCCCTAGCTAGAGACCGTATGTCGGAAGCCAGTGCGGAGCCAGCATCTGACACTTCATCTTCTGATGGCAATCCCTTCAGAATTTTATCATATTGAGGGCATCGAATTGTGCCGGTATGCAACCGGGTAAGCCGGTCGGATGCTCGGGGACCAGTACGACCTGCCGTCCTTCTGCTCGTCATATTGTTTGTGACTCTCGGCAATTCATCGCTTCGAGTTAGTGACGTTCTCCTATGGAAGCATCTTGATTTGGGCTTTGGCACTCTGTCGCCGAGTCTGTCGAAGACGGAAACCCTGTTTGGAGTTGCTTGGTCGCAACTACACTGCGATAGCACTGCCTTGATTAGCCTGGAACAGGGGCAATGTGCTAGTGTCTCTAAAGAACTCCTCTTGCAAGATTTCTTCGTACCCCCAGCATGATAGTATAACTCATCGGCGTAATTGCCGGAACAACCCATCGTGTGTTGGCACAGTCTCTCGGGTATAATGTCATCGTCATCAGACGAAAACTTCTCCTTCCGAGGACAGACTGCTTCATCAAAGCTGCCGAAAGTGACTCGCCTTGACATCCGCCTGCGCGGGCGTAAAGTCTCGGCGGACTCTCAGACTTTGATTCTGAGTCTGGTAGGTGTAGCTAGAGGAGCCTTGAGGTGAGTTTGACCTCCTGTACGAGGAGTGACCCGTGATTTCCTCAATGGACCAAGGTGCTCTTTGATGGTCGGCCTGCCAGTCGTGGCGGGAGTTGGCTTCACAAAAGGCATGGACGTGGATGCCGGAGGTGGCCTCGGCACTGTGGCGGCTTTGGTTGAGGCACTGGAGGGTCTTGGCTTGGGTGCCGAGGCGAGAGTTGGAGTGCTCACAGGCTTGGGTTTGGATGCCGTATTTGTCGGGGTGCCTTCTACTTTTGGCTTGGGCGCCAGGACATGAATTGAAGTGTCGGCGGTCTTGGGATTGGACGCTGTGACTGCCGCGACTAGAGCGCTGGTGGATTTAGGCCTCCAAACCTGGCGGCGCGTCCGCAGCTTCTTTGCCACCTTCTTCTTCTTCAATTCACAAGCTTGCTGCACCAATACTCGTGCCTGTGTGAGGAGTGCATGGCGCTTCCGGATGCACTCCTACAGCGTCGAACGGTTCCGTTTGACACGGACCCACTTGTTGGTTGACGGCTTGGAGGGACCATCGATAATCTGAGGCTGAAGCCTCTGGGTAAGTCTAGATCTTAGATCCGCTTCGTAGCGTATCCCATCCGTCAATTCCATGGCCTTGGTGAACCTGCGGGGCATGCTTTGTCGTTGCCTCTGACGGGCTCGCTTGGAGAGTGCGGGTGCATAGTCGGCGGTCATCTCGGGCGCTGGGGGAACTCGGGCTTTGGGCGCTGAGGCAGATTTACTGCTACGGGTGGCAGCGGGGTTAGACTCGCCGTCCTGGGGCTCTTCGTCTGAGGCCCATCGAATTCTCCTTGCAGCGGAGACTTTCTTAGAGCGGCGGGGAGAACTGGATGAGGAGGAGGAAGAAAGGTACTCCTCGAACTTCTGTTGGTCGAATTCAAACTCGACCTCTTCTTCCACCGGGATTGGAATCCGCAGCTGCGGCACGACGACCACAGATCTAAGGCCGGTGGCTCCCACTGTGGTCGCCAGCTTGTTCGCGGTGGATAAAGCTGCTGATTTTTCTATTGACTTGAATCTGTTACACCTTTTTGGGATTACAAACAAATTCAAATAAAAATATCCTTTTTATAAGGCTTACAACGAAAAAATCAAATAAATATCACAACTTTAAACCAACTAAACAAACGCGGGATCCGTTTATCGTATCGTTGCTTGCGTGGGATCTTAGCCTGTGACGGGGACTTGTTTCGTCTGTGGACCACCGTGCAATTCCGATCCAAGTAGATATCCAAATGCTGGATTTGCAGATCTGGGGGTGTTTATCTCACAAAGGAAATAAACCACTGACGGGGATCGATCTCACAAAGGAGATGATCGCTAGAGTGGGTGAGATCTACTAGGAGAAATCACACACTAACCTTGAGTCTACGATGAAGCTTAGACTTGATGGTAAATCCACAAACCTGACCTAGATACTCGTAGATCCGAGCTCGAGTCCCTACCTTGTAGTGAAGATCTGGCGTGGACTGAGGCGCTTGCTTGCACCGAACGTGGATCTGACCTTTTGATCTTCGCCGACACTTGGATCTGTGCGAAAGGGCTCGTGGATCTCGTGTAAAGCTCCTACAAAAATCTCTAAAATCTCTAACCTTTTACAACTGAGACCAACCCCCTATTTAGAGGAAAATCAAGAGAAGGGGGGTGTTGGTTCGGCCAAGTGGCTGAACCACTTTGGCCAAGGCCGAAGTGCTTCGGCCAAGGCTGAAGTGATTCGGCCATGGCCAAATTACTTCGGCCAAGGCCGAAGTGCTTCGGCCTAGGCTGAAGCAACTTCGGCCAAGGCTGAAGCTTTTTCAGCTCAGGCCTGTCTTTTCTGGCTTTTTGGTCGATGTTCTGCCTGTTTTGACCCGTTTTCTGGTATTTCCGAGCTTAGTTGATTGTTCCATTGATTCTAGAATCTGGTTGGCGTAGCATCATCATTTTGAGCTCGGTTAATTCCGCCACGTTGACGCTCGAGTTAGGTCGACTCGACTTGTCGAATTCCGCTGACTTGAAGTGTCGTTACTGGATTTATCCCATGATACATCACTTCGTTGATTTGTACGCCTTGCCGACTCACTTCATGTGTTCGTCAACCCGCTTTATGCGTTTTGTGGTGCGGTTACATTGTCAGCGATTCTTGGTCACATCGCTTGATGGTTCGTCGGTTGCGAACCCACCGTCACGAGTCTAGTTCAGGTACTAATAAGCAATTTTCAATGCCTACAGTCGGCACTCTCGCACTTGAGGTCCTCCAGGGTTGACTACTTCTTGGAAGAATGAGCGCTCGTGCAGGAAGCGGTAGGAGTGTAAGCGTCCATCGCACGTTACAAGAGATGTTGCTGCTCAAGCAGATTCGTGGCAATCGCCTCTTGCTCCAGTATGCGCTGTGCTCAAGCTTCGCGTTCTCACATGATCCTAACTCGAGCTTCACCTATGAGGCGCCACACCTCGTTGCATGGTTCGAAGAAGGCCAGACTTTCTGCAAGGAGCGCGAGACCCTTCCAGTGAACAAGCTTCCGGTCGCAGCGCAAGGCTAGCTGAGTACCGCCCACACGCCGAACTTCCTCCAGGCAGCCTACTAAGAATGGGCAGAAGTCCGCGTAAAGCCCCCACCTAACACCAATAATGGAGATCACCTATTTCAAAGTATCCTCCAACTGCTAAAGGACGCCTCTCACGGTACTAGAGTCAGGCTCAGCAAACTCCTGACCCGGAACAATCACGGCGAGGAGTTAAATCTGAGGGAGGGGTCCATCATGGTCAACAGCCGGGTTCCATCTGTAACCTCCGATCCTAGCCGAATCAAGAGAGCCATGTTTGCACTGAGGTTGAGGAGTGGACGACTCTGGGGCGAACAGAGGTGAAGTGAAGATGGCGGGGTCATCACATGTGGAATAGTCCTCGCCACGGCGCCCATCAACCGCATGGGAAGGAAACACTCCAGAGGGATACTCCACTGAAAAAAAAATCAGGACGTGTCAAACTCAGATAATAAAAAATATATGAGGCATTGAACTCATCTCATAAACTCGTGAGATAGAGTCACGACCTTGTAACGGGAAAATCGACGTTGGATGGACTACAGGATCATAGGACAATATACCCCGTCACATAAAGTAACGGGATATCCTATCATGCCGACTGTGGTACATCACGGAATCGCTCCCATCAATGGCCGAAATATGAGCGTCGATCCTCACCAAGGAGTCAAGGCTATATAAGCGTCGATCCTCACCAAGGAGGAATCAAGTCTCTTCCCAATCGCCTCACTAAGGAGAACGAAGCGGGGGTGCAATATGCAAATACAAACCAGGAGCGTGCATAAGGATGTGAAATGCTCACCGGCAAACGACGGGGGCGCGCCCTCACGTGAAGGGGTAGACGGCTGGCTCCGCGTGATCTTTCCAATGATATTGAAAGCAGCAAAAAGACGAAATAAAGTCAGATATGCAGTTGAAAAAGCTGAGAAACATCAGTGAAAATATTAAAAAAAGACCCGTTTTGGTCAGGTCGTGGCTCGTTGGCCACAGCCGATGCACCAGCGGGTGCCTCAGCCATCGCCGAGGCACCTAGGCGCTGGGTCCAGCGCGGGCGCCCAGGCACCAGGCACTCGGCCATGGCCGAGCCGCCTGGGCCAAGGATGGGCCATGGCCGAGTTTCCCCATGTTTGCATGCAAAAAAAGGGGGAAAGAAAAAAAAAAGAGAGGAAAAGAAAAGAATAACTCTATTAGACCCTAGTTTTCTCTTTTTTTTTAATGTAAAACCCTAATTGTAAAGCCTTGTACACGTACCTTGAAGTTGAAAGAGATGAGACGACACGAGGCGAGAAGAAGATAAGGAAAAAGGCACAGAGAAGGGGCCGGCCTAGGTCAAGAGAAAGGAGAGGAGATGGATATTTATAATAGTCCCTAATGGGCCCAAACCAGTTCCAATTAGGACTCTAATTAGTCCCTAATTAGGAGTCCTAATCGAAGCCATATCTGGATGCCAAAACAAGCCCAAATTGGCTCGTTAATTGGCTTCTCCTCTCCCCCACACATCTGAGGGATCCCGGACATTTTTTCAACAAAATTATTGCCGCATGAAGGCCGCGTCACGTCCGGTTCAATTAATACAAGCTCCAGTGATACTCTAATAAGGTATACGAGTATAAACTGTTTCATATTTTATCGAGAAGTTCCCAGAGGATATTTCCATAAAAGAAATATTCTTAGGGATAACTCGATGGACGCCAATGAAGCGTGACAATTATATTGTCGCCGATCAACGCGTCGCCAATGAGGAACTCGGACATACTCTAATAAGATATACGAGTCTAAACTGTTTTCTATTTTATCGAGAAGTTCCCGGAGAATATTTCCGTAAAAGAAATATTCCTAGGGATAACTCGATGAACGCCAATGAAGCGTGAAAATTATATCGACGCCGATCAACGCGTCGCCAATGAGGAACTCGGATATACTCCAATAAGATATATGATTGTAAACTGTTTCCTATTTTTGTCGAGAAGTTCCCGGAGGATATTTCCATAAAAGAAATATTTTTAGGGATAACTCGATGAACGCTAACGAAGCATGAAAATTATATCGATGCCAATCAATGCGTCGCCGACGAAGGAGTCAGAAATACTCCAAAAAGGTACACAAGTATAAACTGTTTCCTATTTTGGCTAAAAATTTCCTAGAGATTATTTTCATAAAATTTTCTTAAGGATAACTCGCCAACCTCTGAATGGGTATATGAGGATAAACTAATTTCCGAAACTCCAGTAAACGTATGAGTATAAACTGCGTTGGCACCGGACAACGCAACTCGTATTAAAGAAATTCCTCCTGCTGTGATTAATCTTACAACGAGTATCACAATAGAGGGTTCACTGATGAACCCTAATTTTCTCCCTCAGTGAACTCCAATAAGGGATAACTCAATGAACGCCAATGAAGCGTGAAAATTATATCGACGCCGGTCAACGCGTCGCCGCTGGAGGATTCACCGATCAACAGTCCGGATTCAAGAAAAAATTAGACACCAGTCAACGCGTCGCACTCATCGATTGAAGGCTAAAACTCCATATATTTTTGACGCCAATCAACGCGTCGTAACGAAGAATTCTCCGATCGATGGAGGAGTCTCGTAAAAAGTTGGATGGTCAATTGGATGACAACTCACTAACACGAGTCGAATTCAAACGAGCTCAATCAGCTACAGTTCAAGATTCTGACAACGATCAGGCAATAAATGCAGCACCATGATGCCTTCAGCTATCCTACAAAGAACTAGAGAATCTGAAAGGATTGGAGGAATCGAGTATTGAAGCTAATCTCAGAAGAAGTTCATTTATAGACTTCAGGTCAAGATCTCAACAACGGTCAGTCAAAAAGTGCAGTACCGTAATGCCTTCAGCTATTCTACAAAAAACCAGAGAGTCTGAAAGGATCGGAGAGACCGAACACCGAAGCCATTCATAGGTCCCGTCACACCGGCTGAAGGTTGGGGCCTATCATATCTAAAGTATCACAGGCTCGTTAGAAAATCGAGACTGAAACACTTTGGAGGGGGTATCTGTAGGCGTTGAAAATCATTTATCAGTATCCGAATAAGACTCATGACGGTGGGTTGACACCGACAACCTATCTAACAATGCGACTAAGAGCCGCTGACGACGTAACTGCGCCACAAAACAAATAAAACGAGTCGATAAACGCATAAAGTGAGTCGGCAAGGCGTATGAGTCAATGAAGCGACGTATCGTGGGATAAATCCAGCAACGAAGCTCAGGTCAGCGAGATTCGACAAGGCGAGTCGATCGGACTCGAAGTCGACAAGACGGAATAATCGGACTCAACCGATGACAGAACTACCCCGATTGAATTCCGGAATCAACGAAATGATCGAACGAGCTTTGATTTGACACAACCAGACGAAAACGAGCTCGGACAAGAACGGCGGACGAATGAACGAACGCCGGAAAAAAAAGAAAAGAGGCTAAACAGCGTTTCGGCCAAGGCCGAGACACCTCTTGGTGTCTCGACCACTTGGCCAAGACACCTTGGTGTCCGTCGGCCATAAGACCCCCCCCTCTTGCCTATAAATAGGAGAAGGGGGGTCTTCATTTGAGGGGGTTGAAAATTTTGTTGAGATTTGGAGAGCTCTTGTGCACAGATCTGAGTCTTTGCAAGGAAGAAAAGTCAGATCTACATCCGGTGCAAGCGGCGAATTCCTTCCGAGTCAGATCCACGCGGCGAGGAAGAAAATCAAGGCCAGATGTACGTCGATTCAGGTCAGTTCTACGGTTCTACCCTCTAGATTAAGCTTCGTCTTAAGCTCAGGGTCCAGCGCGTGACTTCGCTTCGTCGATTTCACCCGCTCCGGCGATCATTTCCTTCGTGAGTTGATCTCCGTCAGTATTTTATTTCCTTCGTGAAATAAATACTCCAGATCCGTAGATCTAGAATCTAGATCGGGTTACGCGGCGGTCCACGGACGCAAAAAGTCCCCGGCACAGGCAAAGACACCCACACAAGCGAGGATCTGATAAACGGATCCCGCGTTTATTCATTAAGGGTTAAAAAGTTGTAATTTTTTTATTTTTCATTGTAAGCCTTATAAAAAGGCGCGATTTTTATTTGAATTTCGTTGAAGTTTGTAACAGGTTCAAATCAATGGAAATCAAAACAACTTTCCCTGCGAACACAGTATAGATTACATACGTAGATCAAACGCTTCATGTTTGTCTATGCCAAGCTCGCGTGCATTTACTCAATACTCTCCAACACGAGGAAATTGTAACCAGAGTCAGACTGACAGTTCAACAAACGCTTGCAACCTACGTGATTACTCTTTTGAAGGCAACATTAGCTTAAGAATTTGAGAAGTGCAGAAAGGAAAGAGTTGCAACGCTGCAATGCTATTTCCTTTCAGGACACAAAAATTTTGTATCTGACGATGAGCAGCCCCGATTGGATTGCCACATGAAGAGATAAGACGGTTACTCGTGAGTGCATCAGTTTAGATGCTCAAATGAGACAAATCTTTCAAATCACAAACTAAACACATTCCTCAATGAAACCCACCCAACCTTGTATTCCTATTTTTCTAGCAGTATGTTTCACATCAAATAAATTCCTTTACCATGAAAGAAGATATACTAGGGATGAGAATAATAAAATTGAAGTATGAACAAGCGTACAGTTTCTCAACTTGACATATGTCAGTAATCTGGATCAAGTAATTTTCAAGCAATACAGCAGTTTTTTAAGGTAGCCAAAAGAGTCTAGGCAACTAAAAACATAACAAATCAACCACCGCGCGCTTCTCTTCTGGTGGCATCATGAAGTATGTCAATATCTACTCCATCAGGTGGAAGCTGAACATACCTAACAACAGATCCCCTGATGAAACAGTTTCTAACGGACAACTGCACAATAAGAAATTTTTAAGTGGTGTTAGCAAGTGAATTGATGGAAGAGAGAGAATTTAATTAAAAAAAAACCTCCTTACATAAAATACTTTCTTTTTCCTGGAGTCCTAAAATATGAAAGTAGCCCTGGCCAGAACCAAATACATTTCTAAGTGATTGCAGAACAAGGGAGTTTAAGTTTGAAATATGGAATCAGCCAAAACTTCACACCTTAAGTAAAAAATAACAAAAAAGGGAAATGGGGAAGTTAGATGTTATAGATGATCTAACATACGGTTTAAAAACATATATAACAACAACAACAACAACAAAGCTTTAATCCCAAATTTTTGGCGTCCATTACATGAATCCTAATCTTCCATTCATTTCTAATAAGTTGTGTTACCATGTTCATAGCTTTGTACAAATTAGTTGAGATCTGCATCTAATACAGACCACACTAGCAATACTGAAGTTTTTTTTTTTTTTTCCCTTCTTCAGTCTAAATTTTGCCACCGAATATATCTAAAAGCCACAACCAATCCTTTCGTTCTAGAATCAATAGAATAGTAGGAGAAAGGAAAAAAAATATAAAAGCAAAAGCACAAGGCAGTGTGAGATACTGGTAAAATATTCTGGAAAACATGACGATAAAGCAAGCTGAGATTCACTGGATCTCCAATTTATAACTACTGACAAGCCATCTACCTTCATTTCAATCTCCATTCCGTCTCCTTTTCCCTGTCCCTCTCCTCGTACAAATATAATACTCCCAGCTTTTCTCTGCTATAATTTTCCATCTTTCCTGTAATCTACACCAGCCTCAATCCATTCAGAGTTCGAGCTCCTCCCCATACTCTCCTCAACTATCATTCCTCTCTTTACCCACTCCTCACACCCGCAACTACCAACAAAAGAAACCCCCCCCCCCAAACCCCCACCCCCACCCCTCCTCCATGTACATGCTCAGCCGCTTACATACACACACAAATATCATCTCCTCTTCTTTCTCTAAATAATTCCAACCTCCTATCTGCTTCACCCTATCCCTCTTTACCATTATCTATTCTTCCTCCACATGCACACACACCGCACTCCACACCTATGACATAGAGCACTTCCCCCCAACAAAAAATTATGTGTCCGAAGAAATGTAAGACATTTACCAACAAGAATTAGCATGTTCAACACATCTGGAGTCGGGACATTGGTGCACAGCAGCACATATTCATCCAACGCCCCAAAAAAAAAAACTTTCAGATATAGTACTATTTACCTGAAAAACTATATATAAGATGGAGTTTGTTGTCCGTTGACAAAAGATAATAATTATACTATTATATAATAGGTCATTTTCGTAAAGGTTATTTCAAATACGAATCATTGTTGAAAAACACGTTATGAAACTTGTTATTTTGCATTACATAAGTACATAACAAACCTTAAATGTGATGTAACCTTTTAAAATAACTAAGACACATCATAAATCTACATTATTAAAATAAAGAATACTTTGATTCAATATATTGTATTGTACATAATTTCAATATAGCATGCATTATTTCATTATAACTTGCTTATTTCAATATAACTTTATCATAGAGACTTCAGTGTAATTTCTTTGTTCAAAACTTGAAACATGTTAAGTATGCAGTGTATGTCTGAATTGTCTGTTAAGCTTTGATGACTTCTTTCGGTGCCATCATTACTATCGTGATGATATATTTGATAATTATGATTATTATATTTATTAAAATTATTGTGGAACATTTCGTATTTATTGAATATTTAAATAAATGAATACATATGTAACCTACTATATGCGTTACATTGTCTTGCATTTTACATTATCAAGAGATGATTATTACGTTATGTGTTACGTTATTTTCAACATTGATATGAATAGCAGCAATCACATATTTATATGAGCCAAATTTACAAGTCACATATACAAACCACTTCTCATATACTTCATGCTTGTTGCTTCCTACCCCATATCTTTCTTAAATCTTGTCCTCCTTAAATGCATAGATCAGCCTATTGACACATCCAATCTAAACAGTTGATGAGATTAGCTATCACTTAATTTCAAGAAGTTGTGAATTGAAATTTTCTTCTTTGTAAATTAAATTGGTTAAAAAAAAATCAGGTTTCTTGTCCAGGACCCATCAAAAGAATATTTCCAAATTTATAGATATTGACTAACATTGATTGGGAGAAGGTCTGCACATACCGATATACATACAACTACAAAGTGCACGATATATTAGTTTTAGAGAGATAACTTCATCTAATAACAAGTAATAGGGATGGAAAAGGCTACGTAGCAAACTCAGTTAGCATCTCTATTGACTTAGTGCTACACACTAGATTTCTGATGAAACTGTAATGAGTTCTTGTAGATTTTTAACAAGTCAGAGAGTACCGTTCTACCAAGAAGTAATCACTTGAGGAAACTTGGAAAACCGGTCACTTAGATCTTTATGTTTCAGTTCTTTATTATAACCAATGTGTCCCTTGCATCAGTTTGCAAAAGACTTGGTTCCATTCATAAGAGCGTCCTTGTACTGTACAACGGACTGTATAATGCTCTGGAGTACTCTCTAATAGCTTTTGCTCGAGTAGCTTACATGCTGATTAATTTTACAACATGTTGGATGATTAGTAACCAACTTATTTCATATAAAATGTATAATCAGGGACTTTGTAACTTATAAGCAGTAAAAATGTATAATGAGGGACTTTATAACTTATAAGCAGTTTGTTGGCTTAAGAATTGCCTTATTGTGTGTGAACATAAGCGAAGTTCGTAAGAACCTTCAAATGTTACAATCGACAATCTCATCTTTATTAATTTCTTTAAGATGGATGAATGAAAATCACTAAGGTATAGGACATGAAATAAGTGCATGCTTAAAGAAGTTATAGTTTGGCCCAATAGAGGATAAAAATGAAGGAGAAAGATTAAAATGGATTGGACATGTAAACTGAGGATAATAAGTTAGGAAGTGAATGGAGCATAGTTAGTGGAACAATGAATGTCAAATATAGCTCTTAGAGAACTTGGATGAAACTTGAAAGAAAGTATAAGGATATATAGCAGTTGATTTAATAGAGGAGATGGCTCTTAACTAGGGCTGGAAATGAACTAAATAATTAACAAATAGTTCAGTTATTATTCGTTCGGATATTCGATTATATTTGATTCGGTAGTTCATTTAAGGACAAATTTTCAAAACCAACCTTTTTGGATCTTCATTTTCAAAAATCAACCCATTTGTCTTTTATTTAGCATTTTCGACCTAGTTTCAGCCAGCTAGCTGAAACTGGGTTGAAAATGCTAAATAAGTTGCAAAAACTTCACGGGATTTCCCGTGAAGTTTAGCACTTAATTAATCATCGTTGGTCAAACTTGCCTGGAGCAAAGGGAAGAATTAGCTCTGGATAATTAAGTGCTAAACTTCACGGGATTCTAAATCCCTTGAAGTTTTTGTAACTTATTTCGCATTTTTGACCCAGTTTCAGCTAGCTGGTTGAAACTAAGTCGAAAATGCTAAATAAATGATAAACATGTCGATTTGAAAATAAAGTTCAAAAAGGGTTGGTCTTAACAGTTTGTCCTTCACTTAACCGTAAATGAATGATTTTTAGTATTCTTTTTATAAAGTATAAACAAATAGAATTTAACCAAAGATGTATTCGATTCGATTGATTATTAATTATTCGATTACATTTACATTTAAGACTAATAAATTTAACTTATTACAAGTTCTATGAATCCCAAACTTTTATTATGCACCCAACCACAAATTATAAATACTAATGAGATTGGGAAGAAAAATTGAGAGCGGGTGCGCACATGGACATTAATCAGATTGGACCCATATAAATTTTCATTGCACTTAAAACACCTTATAGTTTACCCAAAATTGCACTTGTATACACTCACATGTATTTAGCTGCACTTATATACTACAATGTTTTTTAATGTTGCACGTTTGTTACCAAAATGTGATAGTCTCTAGAATACTCCCATGTAAATGACATGTGTCATATTTAGGACAATTCAACCCTTATTTTTATCTAAAATAACGAATGACCATTTTCACTCTCATCTCAACCCATGGATCTATCTTCTTCCCTTTTCTCCCAATTAAGCAACTCTATGAAGTTAGTCACCATGAAGTTTTTCAGGTCACTGACTTTACTGTTGAAAATAATGAGACTAGGGCTTGTTATTGGCCACCCAAAATTATCTCATTTCAAAAGGTTTAAAAAAACAAATTGGTTCAAGATAACTCAAACCCATTAACCAAAACTACACAAATCCATAAATAAATCCATTGATCCGAAATTGAGATGCAGAGATTATGAAGAATTGGGAACCTAGGGCAGATTTTAACAATGGTTTTTTCCACTGAAGGGTATTTTAGTCTCGATAGACTTTTTCAAACAATGTTTATCAAATTTAATGAAATGAAATGAAACAATATGGTATTTAAGAACAAACAAATACAAGTGAGAGTATATAAGTGCGAACTTCGGTAAACTGTAAGGTATTCAAGTGCAATTTAGCCTATTTATTATACACCCAACCTGCACAAATACTACCACATGCCCTTTTTTCCCTTTTCACATGAGTCTCTTCATTTCTCTATACTCGAAGTCTCAGACTCACGTCTCTTTGTTAACATCATCTCGTTCAGATGTTTGCAAAAAGCGATTGTAACTTTTTGGAGTGGATGGAAGATAAGATTTGGAGGATCGGAGGAATAGATCTGAAGTAAAGTATTTTAAACAAATATTACGAATAGTTACCATGTACCTACAATACCAAAAGAATCGAACTCAAATATAATATGTGCATTCGAATAATGAAACAGAACTGGGTTCGAATTCGAATCTCCTGCTGTGCGATTTGTTTCAATTCCACCCCTACCCTTAACAGATTTGAATTGTAGAATTGACCCAAAGATTTGGGATGAAGACTTTATTGCTGTTATTGTTGTTAAATTATGAAGTAACAATTGGCGGTATCAGTGAATAAGTCCTTATTATTCTTTCCCTTGTGTTTATTCTACTTTCAGTTTGTCTATGATCAAAACCTCATATCCATCATAAAGTCAATGCAACAGTTCTCGTTCCCCAGTATATTTGCTTCTGTGCTTCTTGTTTCTCATTAAGCACTTTTCAAGATTCATGTCTTTGTATGTATAGTTTATAGTGATGACTGAGACTTTCCTCACTAATTTATATTGTTAAACTCTACAGTGTTGTATAAATTATTATGAGGGCATCTTTTGACTGCTTACACTTAAGCTAAGCTACCATGAGCCCATAATGTTACGAAGGCTTTTACAATATAAATATTCTTACAATGTAAGGCAATATTGTTAAAATCACTTTACTAATTTAGACGGTTAAACTCTATTGTCCTGTCCACAATGTTATGAATGCATTGTTTGACCGTTTAAGTGTAAGCTACTAAGCTACCATTAGCCCATGATATCTCAATGGATTTTAGAAAAACACAATTTTGCCTTTTACAAATGCTTTTACAATATTCATAACATCATACTAAAATTCAATCCCTACGTTTTATGAAAAATGAAATGTTATCAAGGAAAAAGGTGTACATAACCTAGTATAAACCCATTACCAAGAACTGCAGCCAAGTCTCGCGCTCCTCAATCCAAACTGATAAAAATAATTTATATACTGCCTGATCCCACTGAAATTGAGTGAATTCAAACAATACTACTCCTTTAAACTCCTTAAAACAAGCAACTAAATCTTCATAAACCCTAACAATCCAAAACCCTAAACCCCCAGTTCAGTTCCGATGTACCCATCGAAAAATTCCCCCTTTCTGATTAGAGTATTACAGTAACTTATCCTCTTCCGTCCAGGGAAAAAACCCCAAATTAACAGGCAAAGAACAAAACCCTAGAAAATCAAATTAAGGGGAAGAGGAAAAGAGAACGAACCATGTGAGGATACTTGTCCTGATCGACGACCCTAGTGTTTTCAAGCTTGATGTTGAGGTACTGGTCGACGGAGTGAAGGATCCCTCTGATTGCTAGATCGTTCTTGAGCTCCACTGTCACTTCTTTGCCCACCAACTCCTTGAAGTACGAGAAGAACAGCTGCGGCATGAACAGTAAATTTAAGAAATTTTGAGAAGTCGATGGAGATTTGGGGTCGATGAAAGAAACCCTAATTTGATGAAAATGAGGGAAAGAGAATAAGAAAAGTACCATCTTTTCGATTCGATTTGGAATCGAGAGAGAGATCGAGAGCGAAGACGCGAGTGGAAGTCGAAAAGCGCTCAGATTTTGGAGTTTCAAGCAGTAATATATGGCTTTACTTGATATCGGGTCGGGTCGGGTCGGGTCGGGTGGTAAGCACGCCCGGATTTTTGACTCCTTAGCATTCAGGGCGACAATTTTTTTGACTCCAGGACTCGACGTAATTTTTTATTATTCAAGAGATTAATAGGTATCGATTCTGGCTACAAAAGAAAATTTTAAATTTAATTTTGATACTAAATAACTTTCGAGTTCTCTACTTTAAATGGGATACATTGGGTTTTCCTTCACTCAAACAAAAACCAAAACAAAACATTTTTATGATGCCCGAGTGGGATTCAAATTTTCAGTTGTTTATATCTTTATGGATCTCTTTGATGGATAACTCAAAGCCAAATAAGTAAATAAATAGAACATCTTTAAAATATTTCATATATGCTCTGTCATTGTCGTATCCAATATATAAAATGCTAGTTCATGTACTTTTTTTTTTTTTTTGAAGATTATACATCATATCTACTCTTAAAGCAATGGCGGATTCAGAAAATTTTCTTAGCACAACAAGTGTCTATTTTACCTTTAAAATATATAATATTATAAAAATATTGTTCCGATGAAAATGCATATCAACACACTATATTGTTGGAAATTTTAAATGAACTTCTAATTTCTGATGGGCTATTCCAAAATTGTTATTAATTTCCTTAGTATTTTTAGATCTTGGGTGGAATTAAAAAAAATTATGCAAATTTAAATTTTTTTAGGGGCGCAACTGCACCCTTAGAGTACGCATAGATCCACGACATGATCCCTATCTTAAAGTACGCGTACCTAATAACTACCATTTTTATGTATAAAGAGAAATTGATGGTTTACTCTTAGCCTTACATCTCAAAAAGAATTATAGAAATGATAAATTAGTGGTTACATGTAAAGGTCTTCTTATATCTCATCTAACACGGTCACACGACATTTTCTTATACATTTTCTATATTTTTGTAATATTATAAAAAGAAGAAATATTATAAACATGTGATAAGTGGTTAAGCTATCTACTTTAAATTTACGAATTTGAAATACCGCCCATAGGCTTATTCAGTGAGCCAACTTTTTTTTTCCTTCTTTTTTTTTTAAAGAATATTATAAAAAGATGGATATTATGAAGAAGGAATTGACTGTTGAGCAATCTGATTTTGAATTTCAACTTTTGAAATAAAAGACATCTGCACCCTTATTTTGAATTTCAAACTATTTGAGAAGAAAAAAAACTATCGCTCCGGTTATCTAATTCTGAAAAAATTCAAATAGCCTACTTTTCATCTCATGTATACTGTATTATGTTTAGACCACTATGAAGAAATTTTTATCATTTCTTTAAAGCATACGTTATAAGTGGTTGGTATACTCTATTTGTATGCTCATATTCACAATAAAGGAGTATATCAAAAACTAAAACAGACAGGTCTACAGCCATAAGAAAAAAATTCACTGCAGTTTAGTGTAGAAAAACGAGCACTATCAAAGAAGGAACCAATAGACCAAAGAAATCAAACTCACGCATATGAATACGGTAGTAGTACTTGTACTATAACAATAACTATCATCCTTAATGGAATTACACAAACAAAGTTTTTTTTATAAAAATGGCAAATAGATTTGACTTGAATGTTTATGACACCAATAATTCTTCAAAGTTGAAAACACAACTAACACCAAGCAAGCTTCCACCGTGGCATTTCTTTACAGCAACCTCGGACCGCAAAATGCAAACTAACATTACCAAGTATGCACTCCAAGAGTTCTTGACATCTGCAGGTACATGTCCTTAAGATTTTCGTTACACTTGTTATGTGCTGATTTTCACAGCTCGTCCTTTTACACGAGAACAAGCACACAAATCCTGAACGACCCACAACCCCACACGCAACTACAAAGGCCTAAGTAGGCACACTATGAGATAACTTACAACATGTCATACATACCAGGTATATAGAAGAAATTTGGAAACCCAATAATAGCTAGTTGATTTACAGAATGAAATGAAAAGGGAAAGGTAAGAAACA
>JBAKGM010000326.1:8262401-8275183 GCA_037177215.1 Asparagus racemosus | reverse complement strand
GCAGGAACCAAATATATTTATGGGAGAAACAGAGTTAAGCTCAAGAAAAGACTTACAATAGGAACAGCAGCTGTGACTCCTGTCAAGTGACTCACACATTCAGGTCCAGAATAAGAGCACAAATTCCTGAGGATTCTGGCAGAATTGACTTGGAGCACCGGATCTTTCAGTGAATCAACCAACCTTTCGATGACTTGTGGCCCCATTACTATCTGGTTGCAGTTTCTCTTGCTTTCAAAGGCCAGCATTGTCAATGCCTCTCCGGCTTCTGTGCACACAAAGTTTTGTTTCTCTATCAAACGTGGCATGAAGAAAATTGAAAGCAGCAGTCTGATCACTCCTCCTGTGCTCCCAATGCTCTCCCTCGAGTCCTCATCCATCGCCAAGTTGCTCAATATTTCGATTCCCAGCATTTGTAGCACCATATGGCTCTCCCCATACTGCAAGATTGCTCTAATATTGCTCACTGTGAACACGATATCGGATATTTCCTTCCTCAACATTTTCCCTGTTTTGCCGGTTGTGCTCACCAGAATCTTAACTAATTTTAGTGACCGTTTCACTATCTTTATCTGAGATTCTGGTGCTAGATCATTCCTTAGCAGGTTTTCGGTCGTGCTCGTGAAGTCGATGATCTTTGGCATGAGTCCTCTAGCATTCCCTATCTTCCAGCAGTTGTCATGGTCACGGGCGAGCTTCTTAAGTATCATCAAACCCAAGAGGTTGAAGACCGAAAACTCGTAGTCAGTTTGGTCCGCGACAACAAACCTGTGACCAATCTCATGTGGCCTTGAATCATAGTGTCGACCTGTATACAGAAGGGATGATATTGACTCAATTGCGCCTGGGATCTCAGCAACTCGGATTGCATTCTGCTTTCTTCCTGCAAGTTTTGAGACGATCTCTGCGGCGGACCTTCTGATCTCCTCTTCCACTGGGTTTTTCCAGTTCAGAATCTCAATTAGCCTCTCAATGACCTCTGTAGATGTCCCAATCTTTCGTAGGGTGTAACTGGAAAATTGATCGTTGGTCACAAACTTATGAAGGATACGAGCTCCAATAAGCTGCTCATCTCGGTAGTCTGAATCTAGGAGTTCCTCGGCAAAGGATACCAGATCCATCCTAAGACCATCAAAGATGCTGCCTTCAATACACCTCGAGTATGAATCATAGAAGAACCGCGTGATGGATGTCAATCCATATGCTCCAAGTGCACACTCCTGGCAAACTTTATCCAGCAGCATCTTGTAACCAATCTCCCAGTTCCAGTAAGCCTTCTCCACTAAGAACATCAGCGCCTCAGCCAGAGCCATCCCATAGAATATGTCGAGAGCAGGCTTCAGGTTCTTTGCATCAGTATGTCCACTATCTTTTCTGTAGTCTTGCTGACTGAGCCTCATCAAGGAGAGAGCAGCAGATGCTGCAGCTGAAATGAGTTGGAGCCAATAAAAGATATTGCTAACATTTCTAGAGAGAAAGACCCAGCCCACATAGGGTAGAAAGGGAACATCAGAATAGTTCCATGTCCTTTCATTTTTGTTTTGAAGGTTTCGGTTCTGGGATTCTGGAGTTCCCATCTGGAGATCATGGGTTACTTCACGGCTACGGTGGTTATCTGATTGGAATACAGAAAATGATTGGAAAAAGGCCTTGATGGCATGGGCAAAGAACCGAGAACTTGATATGAATGCTCGAAAACTGTACCGTCCCGCGCTGGCAAGGGACCATGTGGTTGACTGGTGCTGCCACTCGATCTCATGGCTGCGGCTGAAGATCCTTGTGGCTTCTATGAGAAGGATCACAGTTACAATCCAGAAATCCTTGCTGTCAAGTGTTGAAGCGTATCCACCAAGAAGGACAGCCGTGGCCCAAATAAAGCCAAGAGTTCCGAGGCCACTGGCAGATTTTTCCAGGATTGCAAGGCGGAGAGCAAAGAGGGTCAACTTCTTTTCAGGTGCAGGGATATTGGCATTCGTGCTGTTGCTATGGCTTCTCTCGTTGCTACTATTGGGGGTCTGATAGCTCTGTTGTCTTTGGGGTTCGAACAAGGTGGAGCCCCAACGATCTTTGGCAGGGTTGCTGCTGCCTCCATCCGAATTGCGGATAATTTCTAGTTGGATGCTTGGGTTATTTCCATGGTTTGGTTTCTCATTCTTGGATTTCATACTGCATCTTATGCTGTATGAAAAATTATGGAAGTTTGATATCATTGGATCTGTTTGGGTTTCTTGGACGTATCAGCATATATAAATTGAAAAAGTGACATTAATTGGTGGAAATTTTGGACCATTGAGCTATTCTTTCTTCAGTTGGAAGCTGTCAAGGTCGCTCTCTGCAAGGATTATAGTTTGATTTGGAAGTTTGAAAATTCTCATACAAAAATGGCTGGGAAATTTCAGCAAGTTTAGAAGCTGGCAAAATAGAGTAAATCCGGTAAAGTTAAGCCAGTGGCTTGTATTGATTACCTGCTGTCATTGTCTGTCTTCCTATTATGAAAATGCTTGTACTTCATCATATGGATAGAACCTTACACTTTCACCTCTTCCATCTCATCCTTTTATTAATTTCTATTCATTCATTTATCGTAGATATGGGACCTTTTTCGTGTCTCCTCTCCTTTCCTTTCATTGATATATTAATCACATTATGCTGGAATCTCCATCCATTATGTTCCTGGCTTGTTAGGTTGGTTAACAATCTAACGTACAGATCTCTTCATTTTCTGTTTCACCAACTTAAACTGACTTTAGTTTACTAACTACACGGTTGACCCTTGTTAGAGGGGAGTTTATAGAAAATATTGAATTCTTCTATTTAACACCTCATTAGAATTCTGTTGATTGTAATTGTGGAGAGTTTTTTTTATTAGCTGTTCATAGAACCAGCTACGAAGGGACCACAGGAAGGCTCTTCCTGCTGACAGAAAACTGTACGGTTAAGCTAAATGTTATGCGAATGGCATGAGACTTTGCTGTCTATGAGTCAATGGAGGTAATGAGCATAATAATTTATGCAAATGGTCAAATACAGCTCTACAAGTCTACCAGTACGTGGCCTGATGGCCATGGAGTTCTATGTTAAAATCGTTGAGACAGTGAAAAGAAATATTTGCAATGCAATTATGGTTGTTTAGTGGTAACCTGGTAGGGGTGTTTAGGAACTACTTAATTGCTTTCAATACATGTTCTTTCAGCTTAACACTCATGCGCAGTTTGTATGCTGTAAATTCGAGTGCTGTTTATGAACTATTTGATGACGTAATTTTGTGAAATTTGTTGGGTCTTTTGTTTAACTTTGTTTCTACGGAATTCAGTAATTAAAAATACTGAAGGCCAAGTTTGCTTTATGATTTTGTTGGATGATCTCTAACTTGATCTTCCCCTGTTGCTTCCTTTGATTACTTACTGCTTTGAGTGGATCAAGAAATCCATGACCATTTTCTTCTAATATTACTGTGTTTGGCTGTAGTTTCTGCAGGCAAGATTTCTATGATTATCTGTCAAAAACATCATAAGTTTTACCCTCTGGACTGGGTATGCGGCTTTTCTCTGCAGAATGGTTGACTCATAATGATTTTTGGGTGAGACCGGAGAAAAGATCAAAGGGTCATTGCGGATGAAGACAAGGTGAATGAGAAAGTTGGTGAAGCAAACTAAACTTGTGTGACACAAGCACTACAAGGAAGATTGATATCCATGGCTTCTCTTTGGTTCTCTATGCGGCAAATAGCAATTTTTTTTTTTTGCGGTCATTGACCTGGAATTTGCTTTCTTTTCCTCTCAACCTTTCTACTGTTATTTAAAGTAGTTTTTTTTTTGTTTATGCTCTCTTGCACTTTGAAAATATTTATTTTGTGTAGCTCGTTGAGTTGTTCTGTCAGCTTGTAAATGAATAATGCTCCATTGCCTCTGTGTATCTTTCGTTCTAGTGATTTATCTTTTTCTGTTCAATACCTGACCCTTTGGAATTTGGATGGCTTTCTATAGTTATTAAAATCTTTTTTTTTTTGGGTTCCTATTCTAGGCCAAGGATTTCTCTCCTAGATTGTTTTGAAGCAGTCTACTGGTCAGTTCCTTACTTCATCCTTTTGCCTGCACTTTTTCAATCAAACTGTAATAAAGTTGATTTGTACCTCTACAGTATTGTAAGGCATAATAATTATGTATTTATTAAACAGGGATTTAATTGGTCTTAGGTCTTTGGTATTCTAAGACATAATAGTTATGTATAAATTAAACAGGGATTTAATTGGCCTTAGGTCTTTGGTATGAGTTCATAAGAATTTGAGATGAAGACTGGATCCAAGGAGTCTCAATGATGAATTAGTAAGCTGCTAATTTTAATGTCTATTATCGGGTCCTGGCATGGACCCAAGTGCCTGCCTAGATCAGAGATGGTTCTCGCGGGTATTAACTTCTGCAGGACGGTGATATCAACTTGACTTTTCTACAATATCACCTACAGGGGAAAAAAAAAAAATCTTTGGTATTTGATATGCGGTTATTAGTATTTTGTTCAGTATAGAACCTCCCCTGTTTAAAAAGTTTATCGTGACAAGAAATTATGTGATTTAATCAGATTACGTTGTGACTTTGAATGTTGCTTTATTAGATGATTTAGTATGTTAAGAGTTTTCTTATGAACAGATGGTCTTGCTTTGAAGAAAAGAGTAAGGTGGAGTTATTGCCAATCAACAGTTTGCTGATACTTGGCTACTACTGTTCATGGTGTTGCATCTTGAGTGTTCTGCACTTGGGGTTCAAGTGTTAAGCTTATCCTGCGGGGGGCTATGATGGTCATATTTCCACATAAACTTTGTTATTATTCCCACTTTCGCAACTAGAAGTAATGTTTCTGCAATAGAGGGTTATAGTCACTTAGACTTTGAAACTTGGTTGTGTTTGGTAACCTTTAAAAAACTGGGCCAAGGTTGATATTGGACCACTTTTATCCTAAACTAGACTAGGGTTAAACCAACGGAGTTGGTCCCACAAAGTTAAATGTCATTTTTGGCCTAAGGAAACATTGGCGAGTATTGGCCCAGTTTTTCCCGAGCATAGTTTTCATGAACACAGTTCTTTTCCAAAATAGGGTGAGCATCAATCCTGGCTCCATTATGAGCGGTTCCAAATACAAACTTGATACTCTACTTTTTTCCTACCTGTTCTTGTATCAGTTTTGTGGTAATGATGGTGAGTATTCGGGAAATTATACAAAGATAATTGCAAATATGCATTGAACGCTCTGTCTCCATTCTGGAGCTTGTGAACTGGACATTTTTGTTCCATAATGTTCTGCTGGTTGTTGACAGTTTTCATTAGGATATATCGATACCAAAGCCTTTCAATTGTGGAAAACCTTGGTATGTTTGCAGCTGAGCATTGATGAAAAATACGATCATAAATCAGTTCAGTCGTGGAAAATATAATGGGAAAGGGCTCTGAAGAATTTTATGCCAAGAAGTTTTGAAGAATTTTACTATCACGCTATTGTTTTGGTATCACTTTGGGCAACCTAATTTTACCACGGCAAAAGCAAGAGACCGGGAGAGTGTTATCCAAGAATCGAAATGTCTAATAGAAACACTCGAACTCTATAAACTTCTGAATGAAATTGGCTAGTGCTATTCTACACAAGCTCAAAAAAGATGGTTTTCATGCAGGTAGAAGAACCAACATAAGCCATTCATGCTCCTTCCCCTATAAAAAACAGTGACGTCTCCTTTTCAAAGGATTCAAAGGAGACTTGGGAGGAGTGTTCTTAAATTGGATAAATATTCTACTTTTTATTTTTTTAATACATTATTATGGTTTACTGCTAGTTACCCCTTAAAAAATTATAAAAGGTTATGATTCTAAAATTATTTGCCCATAGTTTAATTAATATTTATAGTTTAGATATTTTCCTCACTCTAACAGATGATTGCTATCATTACTCATCAAAAAAAAGATCTTGTAGAGACAAATTAACATGGTTCCCGGTCATAATTCTGAATTGAAAAGATTGTAAAAATAAAAAGAAGATTGATAAGTTGAACTATGTTAATGATCTATCGTAGGTACACCCATACACATGCTCAACGCTATTTTTCCCTTAACATTCAGTCAAAAACATGCAACTCTAATTTTGGGATCACAAAGCCAAAATTTTATGTGTACGGAAAGGAGGTATATATTTATGTACATGGGTGCGCAATCACCAGGTAGACATTGCATGAACTTGAGCTTGCTTAACCCCGTATTAAGTCTCAGCTCGACGAGGTGTCAAGTCTAGATTCATTACCAGGCTGAAGAGGTTCCAAATTCTTAGTTTAGGTTTGGATAAGCCTTTGTTACGTTTTGGCAAGCTGGAGGATCAAGAGGACAGGAATAAAGAGCAAGCAAAGCCAGCGTCATTCTTTCATTTAATTTTGAATGATCGCATTGTAGAAGAGTTTGTATTTGTCATTTTTTTCTTGTTTCTTTTATATGTACAAATTTTGGTTGTGGTAGAAGTAGAGAGTTGCACCTACGTAAATCGGAATTGGAGAACTACATTTAATTTTTCTTGTTACAGCGTGATGTGCCGAGCTTTGGTTGAATTAATTGTGAGCAAATTGCATTTTCTAAACATCTATACGTCTAAATGAACTCAGAAGCTACACTTGGTCAGATTGAATTGTCACATTCATCTCTTGAAAGCATAGATATACATCACGGATTCCTGGCTACTCTTTTGAAATTTTGTCCTTGAATTGCAAATATAACTAACATAAATATAGTCATACGGTAGGTACAAACTATTGGAACGACTCACTCCAAAATAGAGCACCTGACATGTTACAGAGGAAGTGAGAACTTTGTTTTTTTTCCAGACTAGATAGGAGCACCTGTAATTTTTTACAAACTTCTTTTCCCTTAGAATATGGAAATATGCATCATTTAGATACTAGTTAAATAAAACTTTATGCTATTAGAGGTTTGACCAACCAATAATTGAACATATACAATCTGTAACAACTCCTTGAAAACTATTTTTTTTTTTTGTTTAGACATAGAAAAGTACGTAGCTCAACCTATATTCTATGATTTCTAGTATTTTATGGTGTTATTTCTGTACACGTGATTTGGGCTGGTAAACCAATTATTGCCACTCAATTTCGGCTTTATTCCATTAAATTTAGTGCCGTATCTATAAGGGAGGAAAGAGTTATGTTATCCTTTCCGACACCAACACTGCCAGAGAAAAAATTGAAGCTGTCGAGCTCTGACGTGGTTTCTGCTATGCTCTTGAATGCCTCACCAGCCTGTAGATTCTTGAATATCTGTATATACTTTGACTGCAGCTTCATCATCCATATTGCCAGTTCGATCAAGAACCTCCTTATTCTTGGAACCTTAATTTCTGGGTGGATGTATATTCTCAGTAATTGTACCAACTGGTTTGCAATGACCTCATCTGTCATGCCGGCTCTTGCAAGTTTCTCAGCATATTCTTCTCGAGTTGTCAATCTGAATATCTGTGTGGCAAGTCCCAGTGACACCTCAAGAAGTTTATCTTTTCCATTCATGATTCCTTCCAGTACCTATTGCAGAAAAAAAGAAGATCAGGGGATTTTTCTTATTTCTCTTGCTCTCGATTTGGGAAGAGAACATTATGAGTTCTCCAAGGTTAGTAATTTACATAGAACATGGAACATTCTTCACCCATTAATTACAGGTTAGATTACCTGGTATATTTAAAGGTAGAACTCATGGTGTCATCTTCAATAATTTATAGCATGCCTTCTCAATCAGATGACTGTTGCTTACATTGTTTAATTACATATAATCTGTTGTGAAATCACATGATAATAGACACTTACAAGTTGCAAGCAGTAACATTTTAGTGCATTTAGTTAAGAATACAGTATCATTCCGTTTATATTGCATTTTCATATTGGTGTTGGCACAAAGTGGCATACATACAGATAAAGGTTTGACATAATATATAAGTACAATAATACATTACACACAATATACTGTTACATGGGAGCAAATTTGAAGTTTGCTGCCACCTACCAGCTACCTGGTTTGGTACCCGCTATGATTACCCTATTTGGGAGGTGTTCCAGGTAACTTACTTGATTTGATTGATCAAGTTATTTTTTCAAAGTTCAAACTGAGTCTGAGACATGAGCGGGGTTAACAGAATGGAGGATATTGACACATGGAAACTTTATTTTCAGTTAAATCATGATAAATGCATCCTAAAGTTACGAAAGTTCTGTACAGAATTGGACTATGAAGGATGTCTTGGATTTGATGGGAAAAAATGCTATTAGAAAGGATATTAGGAAAATAATGCTATCCTGGGACAAAGATGCAACGGCCTATCATCTAAATAATAGGTGAATGCATTATTGACCATCTTTAATGGACAAATCCTACCAAACTAGGAGGGAAACATTTATGATGGACGGAACTGCAGGGAAGATGGAGGTGGAAGAGGTAGCTGCGGAAAAGTATTCATGTGTTGATAATGGTGAACTGGTGAAATTCTAGGATGAACATGCTCAAGCGAGAACATTCACTTGACTACCTTTCCTTTGGTCATGATTAAGGTTTTTATTACAGTGTTTTAAAAGTTTTATGCCTTAGTGCCTCAAGTGCTCAGGCGAGGCGATTTTGTACTAGCGTCTCACATATCACCAAATGATGAAGGTTACTAAAGGTTCCTTTGGTCATGATTAAGGTTGTTATTACAGTGTTTTAAAAGTTTTATGCCTTAGTGCCTCAAGTGCTCAGGCGAGGTGATTTTGTACCTTAGCGTCTCACATATCACAAGATGATGAAGGTTACTAAAGGAAGCGCCTTTTTGGCACCTCAGGAGCTTGCCTAGGCACGTCAGGTGCTCGTCTAAGGTGTGTCGGCAAGGCACAAAAGGTGTTTGCCTCCATTTTGAATTTTCGAGGGTCCAAAAGACAAAATTGTCCTGCAAAGGAGTCTTTGTTTTCTTTTTGATTTTTTTTGTTTCTTTTTCTTTGTTGATTATACTATTTTCTGTTGTAAAGTGCCTAATTACATGAATCATTTTGAGGCCATGTCACGAGTTGAAACTTGAAAGTTATAAACTTTGTTGCTTAAGTATCTACGTTAGTATTTATTAATGAGTATTGCTGTTTAGTAATTGTTATCTACTACTTTATTTAGATGGAACATGCCTTGTAACTTTCGAAAATTCGGTTGTAAGCAAGTAATCTTATTGTGATTCAGTGATATTGTGTTTAATTTCATATCATTTGTAACTTTTATGACTTTTTTCCTTGGTTCACTCACGCCTTGTTTGCTGTCTCTCGCCTCAGACAACATAAGACCTCATCATGTTAGAACACTGATGCCTATGTATAATACTGGCACATGAACTAGAACTTTATGTGAGATAATTTACTTGTGGTTTGAATGCAGACACAGGTGACAGAGATACAATATCAAGAGGTCAATGACATTTATTGTGCTATGTTTGAATCATCTTCTTACAAAATCACAACAATGAAAGTTATGATGATGTGTTGGACATTGCTGCTGAAATAAATCCTTCTGAAATACAGAGTGGGCGTTTATTCAGTGAAGCATCATGAGAGACTTCTGTGATTTTTGTTTTTTTGGCATTTCACATCTTCTCGTAGCATGGTCTTCTTCCCAGTCTATTTCCAGAGTATAATTAATTCAGCTATTAGTGATAGTTTCTAATATTCTACATCGCATTAGAAGTATTTCTATATCAAACTGGCAGTTCGTTAATGAAGAAATTTTTAAAAAAGACCATTTCTTAAATTTTATTTGCAAAAACTACCTCTTTTTGGTCATGTCAACATGGCTGGCTAAAAAATAGTCGATTTTGCAAAATAGAGTTTTTAATATACAAGAGACTACTAGTCCCGTATATTTAGTGGCCGCTAATCATAGATTAATTAGATCTTTAAGTATACACGGGGCTAGTAGTCTTGTGATTAGTGACCGCTAAATACACAGGGCTAGTAGTACCGTGTATTTTAAAGACTCTATTTTGCAAAATCAACCTCTTTTGGCCAGCCGTGATTACGTGACCAAAAAGAGGTCGATTTTGCTAATTAAATGAAAAAGAAGTCGATTTTGATAATAAAATTTACAAAAGGGTCTATTTTAAAAATTTCTCCTTCGCTAATGTATACCATGATGAAATGCAGTTTGAATGAAATGAATAATCATAGGTACTTATAAGTTGCAGGTCAATATCCTCAATGGGAGGTAGATGATGTATGTTTGTCTAATGCATAAATGGTCTCCTGACTGTTTCTATTATATTCTTTATATTATTATTATTTTGTAGCTCAGAAACAACTAAATCAATGGAGTTCTGTAACTGCATTTGTTACCTATCATCGTTTGTTCACTCTAGAGTTAGATCCAGATGGACGTCCTTTACTCATCCTTTTTTAAATAGTTCTGGAATCCTGTGTTTCCATTTACTGAAATATAAGCAACTCACCTTCTCAGTTTTAAAAAGGAAAAAAAATCTAGCTTGTTTGTTCTGAAAGTAGATTATCATGTCCAATTATCCTTGGGAACCTGGTTATTGTTATCTCCTTTTACTTTCTCAGTACGTGCATTATTGCTGGGTTTAGTCGATGCAAGAAAGCAGGAACGAAGTATATATTTGGTAGAAACAAAGTTGAGCTTAATAAAAGACTTACAGTGGGAACAGCAGCTGCAACTCCTGTCAAGTGACTCACACATTCAAGTCCAGAATAAGCGCACAAATTCTGCAGGATTCTGGCTGAATTCACTTGGAGCACCGGATCATTCAGTGAATCAATCAGCCTTTCCATGACCTGTGGCCCCATTACTATCTGGTTGCAGTTTCTCCTGCTTTCAAACGCCAGCATTGTCAATGCCTCTCCGGCTTCTGTGCACACAGAGTTTTGTTTCTCTATCAGTCGTGGCATGAAGAAAATGGAAAGCAGCAGTCTGATCACTCCTCCTGTGCTCCCAATGCTCTCCCTCGCATCCTCGTCCATCGCCAAATTGCTCAGTATTTCGATTCCCAGCATTTGAAGCACCATATGTCTCTCTCCGTACTGCAAGATTTCTCTGATATTGCTCACTGTGAACACAATATCAGATATTTCCTTCCTCAACATTTTCCCGGCTTGTCCGGTTGTGCTTACCAGAATTTTAACTAATTTTAGTGACCGTTTCACTATTTTTATCTGAGATTCTGGTGCTCGGTCATTCCTCAGCAGGTTCTCAGTTGTGCTTGTGAAGTCTATGATCTTTGGCATGAGTCCTCTAGCATTCCCAATCTTCCAGCAGTTGTCATGGTCATGAGCAAGCTTCTTGAGTATCATCAAACCCAATAGGTTGAAGACTGAAAACTCATAGTCCATCTGGTCAGCAACAACAAACCTCTGACCAATCTTGTGTGGCCTTGAATCATAGTGTAGACCTGTATACAGAAGGGATGATATTGACTCAATTGCGCCTGGGATCTCAGCAACTCGGATTGCATTCTGCTTTTTCCCTGCAAGTTTTGAGATGATCTCTGCGGCGGACTTTCTGATCTCCTCTTCCACTGGGTTCTTCCAGTTCAAAATCTCAATTAACCTCTCAATGACCGCTGTAGATGTCCCAATCTTTCGTAGGGTGTAACTGGAAAATTGATCATTGGTAACAAACTTATGAAGGATCCGAGCCCCAATAAGCTGCTCATCTCGGTAATCTGAATCTAGGAGTTCCTCAGCAAAGGATACCAGATCCATCCTAAGGCCATCAAAGATGTTTCCTTCAATACACCTCGAGTATGAATCATAGAAGAACCGTGTGATGGATATCAATCCAGATGGTCCAAGTACACACTGCTGGCAAACTTTATTCAGCAGCATCTTGTAACCGATCACCCAGTTCCAGTAAGCCTTCTCTACTAAGAACATCAGGGCCTCAGCCAGAGCCATCCCATAGAATATGTTGAGAGCATGCTTCAGGTTCTTTGTATCAGTATCCCCACTATCTTTGCTGTAGTCTTGCTGAATGAGCCTCATCAAGGAGAGAGCAGCAGATGCTGCAGCTGAAATGAGTTGGAGGCAATAAAAGATTTTGCTAACATTTTTGGCGAGAAAGACCCATCCAACATAGGGTAGGAAGGGAACATCAGAATAGTTCCATGTCCTTTGATTTGCGTTTTGAAGGTCTTGTTTCTGGGATTCTGGAGTTGTTCCCATTTGGAGATCATTGGTGACTTCAAGACTACGGTGGTTATCTGGCTGGAATACAGAAAATGAATGGATGAAGGCCTTGATGGCCCGGGCAAGGAACCGAGAACTTGATGTGAATGCTCGAAAACTGTACCGTCTGGCACTGGTAAGGGACCATGTGGTTGACTGGTGCTGCCACTCGATCTCATGGCTGCGGCTGAAGATCCTTGTGCCTTCTGTAAGAAGGATCACAGTTACAATCCAGAAATCCTTGCTCTCAAGGGTTGAAGCGAATCCACCAAGAAGTACAACAGTGGCCCAAATAAAGGCAAGAGTTCCGAGGCCACTGGCAGATTTTTCCAGGATTGCGAGGCGGAGAGCAAAGAGGGTCAACTTCTTTTCAGGTGCAGGGATATTGCCATGCTTGCTGTTGTTACGGCTTCTCTCATTGCTACTATTGGGGGTCAGATAGCTCTGTTGTCTTTGGGGTTCGAACAAGGTGGAGCCCTGACCATCTTTGGCAGGGTTGCTGCTGCCTCCATCTGTATTGCGGATAATTTCTAGTTGGATGCTTGGGTTGTTTCCATGGTTT
>JBAKGM010000326.1:8234987-8249745 GCA_037177215.1 Asparagus racemosus | reverse complement strand
TGTCATACTCCTCATCTGGTAAGGAGCCTAATAAAATAAGTGCCTTGTACTCATCCGATATCTTCTCATCAACATTTACCAAGTCGGACAACAACTTAGTATAGTTGTTCACATGAGCCGCTAGTGAGGTGCCTCTGGACATCTGAATCCTGAAGAGTCTTCGCAGCAAGTGCAACCTGTTCTCAACACTCTTCGTAAGATACTTATTGTTGAGAATTTTTCACATCTTCATTGCAGACGTCGCCCCAATCACATCATATTTCAGCTCCTGTTCCAAACAGGACCTGATCACCCCACACGCATTCCTATTCATCTTCTCCCATACCTCCTCTTCATATTTAGGTGGCCTCTCATAGACCATGATGGTCTCCTCTAAATTTTGAGCATTGAGCGCATCTTGTACGTCGCTCATCCATAAACCAAAGTTGATTTTGCCGTCATATTTCACCACACTAATTTTGGTGCTCTGAAAACCAACTTGAATTGTACTCGCCATTAACTTGCTGCTTTCACCTTCTTCTCCCATTATAAACTAACTCTAAATTGTAGAGAAAGAATAAACTTTGATAGGATTTAAGAATCACCCAACTGAACCCTAGATCGGATTCCAAATAGATTTCCTGACCACATGAGGAAAGCAAAATCTCCAATGGCAACTACTAATACTATCTCACCGAAGCCGAGAACTCCAAGAATTAAGCTTCACACAAGAATCTTCCTCCACCAAGCTCCAAAACCCTAGATCTAAAATCTGGACTCTGATACCACTTGTTGTGCGCAGCGGAAATTTTGGCAGCACCTCCGATGCACAAAGGGCACAACAAGAGAGCTAGATCGCAATAAGAATTCCCATCTCACCAAGAAAATAAGAATCTAAGCGAATAACTCAATAAAGTGGGATGTTGGCTCTTCCTCTCATTAGTTCTAGGACTGATCTGTCGAGGGAACCTAAAATCTATTACAAATCACACAAATAGCTATTACAAACTAAATCAACAGCAAGACACAAGTTTTACATGGTTCGGCAAATTACCTACGTCCGCGGGGCAAGGAGGGGGGAGATCTACTATTAGAGAGAGAATACAAATAAAGTTTACAAAATCTCACAAATAAAACCCTCTAATAATTTCTCAGATCTCTTACAATAGCTCTCTCAAAAAAATGCTCAAAATTACCCTCTCTAGTAATTTAAAACAAAATGAACAGGTCTATATTTATAGGACCCCCAATGTATAGTGCTCTCTCAAATATCCGATGTGGGACTAATAGAGAGAATTCACCTTTTTATTTTTCGTGAATTCTCCCACGCGTTTTGTGAACGCGTCCCACGCGTTGGGCCTTGGGCCTCGTTGTCACAGAAGTTAGGTCCTAGGTTCCAATTTTATTTCAAATGTTTATATTCACATAGGCAAACGAGTAATATTGGCCGGCGAAGTTATGTCGATCATCATGGCAAGAGACAGGGAACATTGTTAGATTGACTCCGTAAAAACTACTGCCTCAAACTCAGGACTCAAGTTCTTGGGACAAGAGTGATTTCTTTTCCCATCACAAAGATTTTCATCATACTATCCTTTTCTCATATTTTGAATAACAAGGTTCATATTAAAGCTACACATACATTCAGGAGAAATTAATTTTTAATAGTAGGACAAGGAGGTGGTGGTAAGACTACATATACATGTTTTCATATATAAACATCAAAATCCGTATAGTTGTGTCATACTAACTAGTATGCACTTATGTCAAAGGATCTCCATGTTATGTGAAAATATAAAATATATGGGTTCGGAGTTGCCAATCATGACTTTTAACTTTTTTTTTTTGGGAAAATAGAAAAAGCTTTAGTTTTTGATTTGCCAATTCTGACACAGCTCTGCCATGCTGACATAGATTAAGAGAGTATCAACGTCTGACACGAACCATAAAAAAATATGGACTCACTTTGAAGTGTTTGTGCTTCCTAGATCATTAGAAATAGCACAGTACCAAGAATACACCATGAAGCAGATGTGACGTACCGCATGCATATAGAGAAAATGATGGTGTAATAACATAAACTAAATGGACTCACTTTGAAGTATTAGTGCTTTCTAGATCATCACATGTAACAAATTACACAGGATGCACCATGGCGCATGTTCTTAGCTATTGAATAAAAGAGGACTTCTTTATTAACCTTCTAGGTGAGAAAGCCTGATTTAGCAATAGGGTCAAATTTACATACCACAACAAAATGATTTTTAAACCAGTTCAATTTATTTTATGTTTTTAGACTCCCTTCCTCTTCATTTTGCAACTGCAGTTCCATTCAAGCAACAAACCATTCCATAACCCTTCCAAGTATTAGATGCCCTTATTAAGAAAAATAGCATGATTTTACATATAAATGTAAATCCTGTGAAGTAAAGATTGATCCTTATGCTGAACATGGACAAGGATGTTTGAAATAATACCTTTCTTGTAGCAGTAACATGCTCTCTGTTATACAATTTAATATTCCTCTTACTTCTTTGTTAAAAGAAAATTGCAATCTCATGCGTTCTGCTTCTGCAAACCAAAAAGTGCACCTCTTCAATTTAAATAGCATACCTTATCCCAATGATATGATGATTTTTGCTTTTGCAAACCAGAAATGTCATCTGCAACTAGGTCAAGAACTGCAGCATCTAAACTCCAAATTTAGGGAACAGAGATTATATGAATTTAAGATGTAACAATTAGTTATATTCATCAAAATGAATGGTCCTAGAAAAGTCATAGAGTCAAATCCTGTATCCTCTAACGGGAGAATCAATGTGTCTCCCATCATTAAACAGGTTTAACCAACCTTTTGCATGTGGATGAATACAAGGTTATGATTTCCATTTGTTATTATGCCAGAATTATTAGTAATCAGAAAAAGGGTACCTTACATGCCCTCAATTAAAGGTAATGAATAGACATTGATAAGGTGACAAAGAAATATATGGAAGGAAAATGGCTTGTCGAACAGTTTACGAGCTCCTTAGCAAGTAAGAAGCATAAAGAATAGATATTGTAAGTTGAAATAAAATTAGCGAGCAATCTACTGAAGTTTGATTTGGAGCTTGACCACGGACTATGAATGGTGGTCAACCGAGGACAGATCACAGCAAAAACCTCTGAGAAATATAAAATGAGCGTACTTCAAAAACATTCCTGCTTAAATCATATTACTCAGGTTCTAGGACTCTCTAGCTATAAGGCTTTAGCCAGTATACAATTATATCACTACTCTAGACAAGGTACTTAGGGCTTAAAAACATAATCAAATCAGTTTACAAACAACTTTTTCATTTTCTTTACCTTAGTCTAACTATAGCCAACGATTTGTGGAAAATATAAGACCCTTTCTCCAGTTTTATAGACAAGATTGCCTCCTTGCCAGAAGAGTGTGAATGGTCCTTTGCCAAAAAGCTAATTCTATGTGCAAGCTTATTTTATAGTTTTCCAACAAAGATGATGGCAAGAAAGCAATTACCTTTGCCATTCACTTTATTCCATTTTCTTGGAAGTAGACCGACGTTAGTTACAGGAAGCTACAAGAATTGGTACCGTGTTAGCCATCCTACAGTTTCAGACTTTTTCAGGAGTATGATTCACCCAGAGTTATTCAATACACAAATTTAGCATTCCTATATTCTCTTTTTATAATATAGATTCATTTAAGAAACCGTAAACATATATTCAAATTTGAAGAAATTAAACATTTAACTTCTAAAATGAAGTCATCCTTGTTTCTACCAGTTTTAGGCTGATCCTTTTCCTGCTACATACTAAAATCTGCTTCCAAGTTGCAACCTAAGTTGCATGGAAAAGGGTAGGTATGGATGTGGTACGGGTACGAGACACGGAAAAATTGTAAAATGTAGGGTACGGGGACATATAGATTGAAATGAATATTTTACATGAGATCCTTATTGTTTTTTAATTCATGTGTTATTAGAATTAAAATTCCTATCACACTTTTAAGTTTCTTTTATTATATCGATTATTATAAATTGGAAACAACTCGTTTTTTAATTAGACACCCAAACGACCCTTTAAAAACATAGTTTTGAACTTGGGTATGGGTTGAAATGAACCAGACCCAAGTCTAACGAGTTTCAAGAAATTGACATAAAGTGTAGGATATACATCCATGAAGTGTTTGGCAAGTATTTTAAATTAAAACATCTTATAATTGCTACATGTCTGGATAAATGCATGCATGTATTCAAAAACTGTACATGAAATTGGATACGGCTACGTGTCGGGTATGTATCAGGTACAGATACTGTTTCATGATAGAAGTACCTGATAACATAGGTTGCAATTATAAAGCTAATAAGTAAAATTTGTCTCATACTATCCCAGTGAAAGTAATAAGCAAATCATAAATAAGAAATGAAGAGTTTGATTGTAAGTAGCATTACCTGCTCGATTGAAAACCATCATTGCCCTTTACTGATAAGCCTGCCTCGTAATGCTAAAGAACATCAGAGTGAAAGTTCAGTAAGTAATATTGTGAAACCATAGTTCACATACAACCACTAAAACGAAAGGCAGATCAAAATCTCAGTAACAAAATCAATATAACATTGTTCCCTGTAAATGTTACTGTTACTATATTACAAGATTACAATAGTTACACGAACAGTATTTGCAAGAACTTGGATAAGTTAAATATAGATGACATACTTGATTTTTAGGAATGGAACTTATATAGTACTCCTCATCCTTATAACTCTGTGATTTTCTCTTCAGGCCACAGATTTCTGGAGTAGATTTAATATATAAATTAGTCAAAGACAATGCTAAACAGTAGGTATATATATAAACAATCAAAGTCAAAGATAGTGTGTCACCCATACACTAAACAGTAGCTATATATAAACAATCAAAGTCAAAGATAGTGTGTCATCCATATAATTAAGTGTGAAATATATTAAAGAAATAAAGAACAAAACAGAAGCAAAGCACAGTTTTCAACAAAATAACTACTTGGTTGGTTAGAAAAAAAACAAGATAATGAACTTACCTTTAACAATGGAAACTTGTTAATTTTGTACTTTTTAGCGGCTAAAATGAACCCAAAAGAATCTTAAGTATCCAACTTTTGCCAATCGACACATGAATCAGATTGAAAGGATATTAGAATAGACTGTGATGAGCAATTTTATGCAACATAGAAACCTCGGAACTCCCTCTTCAAGCATCTTTTTCCCTGCCTAACGGGGTAAGTAGTTACTAAATGAATTATACTAACAAGAAAAAATATTCAGCCAATAATTTGTCCTAGGTTAGATAGTGTTTCTAGACAATTCAATCTTCATGTGCTATGATGTATCAAATATTCTATCAGTTAGATGAGTGAGGACACTTGATCAACTCAAATTACACATAGACCCATAAACTCAATATGTGATGGCCATAATAATAATGTAACAACCACCAGCTCCCCAACAAAGAAGTCCAACATTTTGTTGTCTGCGATTGTGTTTCCATGACACTTCAAGTGCCAGGTTCATGACATATGTACTCATGAGATATCATGTACTCAGCCATTAAGACTTGGAAATACAATTTACGACGCTCCAACCAAAGAGTTAAAGCATGATGATAGCTTTCCCATGTACTTTGCTGCTTTAACAGGGAAGACATCAAATCTAGATTATGCAGAGTAAATGGCTCAATTTTGTAAAGTTATTAATCACTATCAAGCCAATGCATATTCACTCACATACAGCCTCATTTTATATACAGAAATCTCGCATATACTATATAATCCTTCCCTGTATTAGGTTCATAGAAAATATTGTGTCAAATACTTTCTGAACATTCAGACTATTGAACACCCCTATTACATTTCTGACAAACATCTTCGTGACTCCATAATTCTGTTTTATATTGAGGTCTTTAAGGGATTTCCTCATATATGTAAATAACCATCATATCTTTGTTTCCTACGTAATTCCAGATGGCAGATGCATTTTGATCTTCCTTTTCTCACAAAAATACATTCAAGTAATAAGTTTGTCGTTCTCAACAATGCATCCATTGGGAGCCATAGTACAAAATCCAAATCATTCTCCTACTACCTTCAGCCTTCTGACGCAAGCATACATTCGACAAATAGCTTAAATAAAATTGTCAGCCCACAACCCAACAGAGACAACTTTTTGGGTTAAAGTTATTAAATGAGGCATTTATTTACTCTCTCTCGATGCATTGGCTTCCACGTGTGACTTGTTTTTCACATGATCAGGTGTTCATATATTGTATATTAGCTGCGCATGGCCACAAGGCAACAGAGCAGCAAAAAAAAACCTTGTCCGCAGACATGAATGAGCTTGAAGGGAGAAAAAAAAAACCTTTTTCCTCCCAAACCTTTGATGGAGTGCTTCCTTTATTTCCTCCCTACAACACAAAAACTAGTTAGTGATCTATTTTCCACTAAAGCAAGTTATAAACTATAAAATTAACTTGTAAGAAAATGGCTCAATTAGATTCACATATAAAAGTGTGATAGAACAGAAGTAGAAATTCCATATGTAAGAAAACCGTCCAATTTGATTAACGTATAACAGTGCCATATGACAAAAGCAAAAATTCCATATGTAGGCAGTTCGAAAAAACAAAAATCATGAGGAAAAATGTAAACAACAAAGCTGTAATTCAGATGGAGCATACAACCTGGTTGCCAAATCCAGTATGAGTACAGCACACCTGGTAATCACTAATAAATGACAGCAAACACCAATCAGTTAAATAATTGTAGTCTCCATTGTTCCACCAATCCATAGCCAAAATATTCTTTTCCAATGCCATACAACACATTGCCATCACAAACTAAATATAGATCTCAATGTGACCGGCAAAAGGCACCATCCTAAGTGCTATGAAGATCAAACCTTTTGAGAGTTTCCTATCAAGAGACAAACATAGAAGTACTGTAATAGTCCAAATGTCTCTAATTACAAAATCAGAAGGTTTAGACAAATTATAAATCCTACAGAGATGGTTCAGATTACCGTCAACCAATGCATCGTAGGCACGAGATATTGATATGACCTGATACCGCATACCAACACACAATTTCTGAAAAGTATGCACAACGGTAGTCGTATTTTAACAGCACAATAGAGCTTCATGTCTTAAGCGTCAGTCCTGCCTACTCATCAGTAGTCCTATGTCATTTAGCCCGGAACTATAACAGGAGAACATCCGAGCGGTTAAAACTGCAACAGTTTATAAGACTATTGGGAAACATAGACCTATAAGGCTGAAATGGTTAATCTCTGATATGTTTGATATCATTGTCAAAGGTTAAGTCATATGGCCAGTAACTTCCCTCTATTGTCTTGAAACCTTAGAAGGGCGCCTGATAAGTAATTGGACAGACTACTGATCTTGGTTCAAGGATAGTATGGAGAAGTGTGATTGGAAGTCAAAAAATAAATTTTTTTTATAAGAATAATATAGCAAAAAGGTTGGTTCTTTCTCAGTGCACTGTGGATTATGACCAAGTTTCAGTTTCCTATTCACTAATAGGCTGGTACAGCTTGTTCCCTTTCCTTATTATCAATTGCCTATGTGTAGTTGTTTGGTGAGATTTAGAGTCTGAAAACGATATAATGGTACACAATTGCTCTGCTTCTGAATAGTGAGACAGGCAAAGGCGGTGCCATACATTCTATATGTTATCAACTTTTGTTGAATCTGCACAAATTCTATGTTTCTACTAAACATCTGCTCCTGTTTGGGATAGAGACTTTGTTGTTGTTGCCATTGTTGTTTGTATGATCTAGAGTTGTGCACTGCTGACATCATTTTGATGGAGAAAACTATATGGATGGCATGATAATGGCTCAATGAGAAATATTAAAATGGTGACATGAATGAATATAGTGATTTCAAAACTGTTCAAATAATTCCTAACAGGTATACATGTAATACTGAAATTTTGATACACTTAGATGTTTCCCCCTCTCGGAAATATCAAAGCATTAATTTGAGAATTGACCATCTTCAACCGAGTAAGAACATCTACCTTCGATTGATCAATAGATCTCTTCTGAACTATCAGATCGATCACCTCGTCATGAACAAGTCTTTTCTTCCTCATCACATCAAGCCGCTGATTAGAACCCTATGATGAATAGGAAAAGTTAAAAGCAAGCTATAAGGGCATAAAAATCATTCATCACTGAAAGGTGCAATAACATAATGATGTAAGGGTGTAAATTGGTTAGAGAACCTTTTCAATATCTCAAGATTCTCTACTGATCTGTTTCTTACAAAGAATAAGAAATTTATGTTTATATGAATGTGTTGGTTAAGAATTTAAACTTGTTTAAGTAACCAAGACCGATAGGTAAAGTAAACCATTCATTCCTACCAATTTAGCTGAAGGGTACAAGGAGAAAATGTAAATATGATAATGCCACTTACAGCTCGTCAAGAAAAGTGTATAGATTGTTGACATAATTACACATAAAGTAGTTTTAATTGTTAATTTATATCTCTTTCATTTCATAACTTGTGCTTTGCTCACAATGCCTTTTATTTTAAATTAATGTTAGGCGATATTTTAGTAATTTACCCATTTATGGTATCAGGTAAATCTGATTCAATGCCAGTCAGGAAGGGTTAGTTATATTTCTAACCAAGCCAATAGGATAAGGTAACGCATGCGAGTTAGAGAAAGAATGAAGATGGGTTACCCTACTCTTATCAGTTATACCAGCCCTAGATATCAACATAAGAATTTCTTTTATTGGTTTTGGTAAAACCTGCTTCCTCAAATAATAAAAGATCCATTCATGACAAAATGAATAAGTAGAACAAACACATGATATGGTATTTTTGAGGCCCATTATTTGCTGAGTCAAGGAATCAAAACACTTAGTACAATGAGCACCCACATTGATTGACTGACCTCCTTCCTGAAACATCACGTAAGACTCTTCAACATATCATGCAATAGAAGAAATGGCCAACAAAAGAGTTTCGAGGCAATCAAGGGTAAACTGAATTAGACAATTGCTCGTAGTGGAATTGATGTCCAGTATTTCAATCGTGTCGCAGTTATCCATTCACGAATTCTGCGAAAATTAATGGACAAGATGTTGGAGTAATTCATCTGAAGCATTATCCCAAAACCACGCTGCGAGGGAACTCTCTTTAGACTGGAATACGTCTTCCACTAAGAAAGCAAGACATGTTTTTGAGATTTACAGGTGAAGTCAAGAGGATATGTCTCGGATAAGCGGGAGAACCGAGGAAATATTTCCGCATATGTATAAGAAACATGGGAAAGAGATTAGAAACCTTGGTCACATTTCTTCAAAATCTGCACAGAACTCAGAGAAACTCTTGGAGAAGTCACTAAATTTTCAATCCTATACGATTTTTACAAATATATTTTTTTTGGAAATTTAATTTATTGTTTGTTTTATTTAACACTTTCCTAAATTTCCTAAGCTTCATATGCATATCATACATAGGTTCCTATAACATTTTCAATAAATTTAGATGAAACTTCTAGTATGAAATTATTCTCTTTAACATTATGATCTTGTCCGTCCAGAAAATCATATGGATTCACTTGTGATTTCAAATTGGTACACCATGCCCATCCCACGGTTTCTTCCATAACCATGAAATTTCCACAAGTATCCCACTCAACTATATTATATTCACGTTCTGTGTAATCTATGTTTCATAAAACTTTGGATAGAGTTTCTCTTTTATTCCTTTTTCATGTCCCAGAAAACAGCAAAAATCCAAGCTGTAGTAGGCTTGAACAAATATAGACATTGCATCATCTGCATTTTGTCAATGCATAGGCACATAAAGTTACAACAAGCAAACATTTTCCATTAATATTTCAAAATCAGAGTCCACATAAACTTGAGAAGCATGGTATACATGTCACTTGAAGTAAATAGTAACAAAAAGAAAATAGGTGATTAAAGCAAAAGAAATAAAGATTGAGATCACGAATCTGATGTAACTTTGCTTACTATTTTTAAACTTCAAGTGGTAGAAACAAATGCAGCCATTCAAGAAATAATAAAAGCACAACATTACATGCTGCAGTTCAGATAAAAGGCAAGTTAAATGTCACATTACTTGTGAATGCTTTGATTTAACAGCTTCCCCTTCAGCCTCTAAAATGGTCTGCTTTGGTCTGAAAATTATTCATCCATAGAAGATTAATTAATTAGTCACTAAGGTCTGCATGGTAAGTAGCAATATACAAAAAATATAATCAATGAAAAAGGATACGCCAAGAATGGCCAAAAATGATAGAAGGCCTAAAGCATATTCAAGTCAAACTAACCATAGAAGTGTTATTAACTCGAAGTAACACTAACCTAAATGCTTTCAGACGTTCAAAAAATGCAAGTGCTGTCAGTTCATTGGATCCCTGTAGAGTTTTAAACATGGGGTGCACTCCTTCACGAGGCAAATCCTTTGTTCTCCTAATGGATTCTCTGGAAGGCTTTGATTTAATCTTTGTATGTAATCGAAATCCATTAGCACAAGGCTTCTGTAATGCCATCAGGTCTGCGCATCCGCTAATGACCTCCCGAACTCTGTCAGAAACAAGATCTATAAATTTCTGGGGGAAACGCCCATATATTGTCTCACCATTTGCAAGTGCCTGATCAATTCTAGAATATACTCCTTCCATGTCATGGAGAACCTCTTCCTCTGTTGGCGCAGGTCTAAGAGGCTTTGAGAAAAACATATGAAAGTCTAATAGATAAGGCATATCCGCCGGCGTGACAAATGAATAGGCTGTACCTTTCCGTCCAGCACGAGCTACCCGACCCATTTTGTGGACAAACTTCTTAGGTGAATAAGGAAAGTCAAAGTGCACCACATTATCAAGTGACGGGATATCAATGCCTCGTTCAACATTATCAGATGCAATAAGCAGCATAGTCTTCCTCGCTTTGAACTTTGACAAATTGTTTTTCCGAGCACAAGCGTCCATAGTGCTGTATGAGATAGAAGACTCAATGCCCTCTTCTCTAAAAAGAATGTTCAGAAACTGTATACGATAATTTGTAGAAACAAATATAAGTGTTTGCTGGTCCAGACCAATCTTCTCCCTAACTAAATATAGCAAAGCCGCAACTTTCTCCTCGGGGCGCACAGTGAGAAATACTAGAGAAAGGTCTGGGCTAATTTTCTGGTCAAGCATTATGTGCTTATAATCACGGAGTCCGGACTTGGCAAATTCAGCAAGGGCTCTGGGTAAAGTAGCGCTGAATAATAAAGTTTGGCGGTTTTCACTCAGCTGGGAGAGAACTATATGCAATTGCTGAGCAAAACCCATGCCAAACAAGGTGTCTGCTTCATCAAAAACTATGTATTCTACAGTGTGAAGAGACATCCCCTCAACCTCCACGAGATGATGCATAAGCCGACCAGGGGTCGCAATAATTATGTCAGGATTATGCGCCAGTTCTTCAAATTGGTCTTCCATCTTGTCTCCCCCTACCAGAAGGCTAGTGCGGAGGTCTACATAAATTTATCAAACCATTATAATAATTTAATTGACAATTAAGGTTAAGTTTCAAGCTCCTAAAATGAGAAAACTAGCTTAAGTTTCAAAGTACGCACGAAGAATCATAAGCTTGTAGTTAAGAATTTTTTATATTTCTTCTATATATATTATATAATCATGATCTCTCAGAACTAATGATGTTTGTATTATAGATTTTTGCACTATGCTGTGTTTCTAAATTAGACCAAGAGATTGAATATAGAGAATGGACATAAAAAATATCATCTATGCTTTATTAAAATCGTTGAGATGGGGCGTTATTATTCTTTTCGTGATCTATAGTCGGAAATGGAATTTTTAGACAAAGGAAGAGGACGAGAGGGGAAGTAAGTGAAAAGTCCATCTCTGGATCAAAATAAAACTAAATCCTAATCAAAAGGGTCATTTTGGCATTGAAGTTTTCAAATATAGTTTAGATTATTTTTAAGTCGTTGAATGTTTTAACTTTCATAAAAAAAAATTAATGTCACGGATAAAACGTTTAAAATGTTGCTATTTATACTTATCAACTCACGATATTAATAGAAAAATATATGAAATTCAAAAGAACAAAATCGTATGAAATATGTCACTCATAAAGCACATGACGACTTCCCCTAACTGCTGCAAGACGTGTAAACACCCGTACGAGTCTCATGAAATTTACCCTAAATCAAAGTTAACAGCCAAGCTAAACAACCCGAAAATAATAGCAAAAAATACGAAGAAGGTAAATGTACTTTGGTCAAATTATAAATCTAGAGAATTTTTCTCTTTCAAGTGATTAACTTCACAAAAATTTTACGAAAGAGTAAATCACACCAGACCCCTAAAGATTTCTGCATTTTGCAGTAGACCCCCAATAACTTTCAAAATCGCATTAAACCTCCGATAACTTTTGCAGAAAACCCCCCAATAGTTTTGGGAAAATTAAACCAAACTCCCAGTAACTTGCAAAAGGTCTTTTAATGTTGTTTGTTTTCTTGGTTCAAACTTATGGGGGTCATCTGCAAAAGGCGGAAACTCATTGGGGGGGTTTTCTGCAATTCCGAAAGTAATTTGCCGTTTATTGAGAAATTGAAAGTTCTAAGGGTTTGGTGCAGTTTACCCTCTACGAAATCAAACGAGGAAAATGGAGAGGCCTAACCAGTAAATTTCCCGAGTTGCTTCACAAACTTGAGGGTTTGAATAGCCAAATCCCTAGTAGGCGAGAGAACGAGAGCTCTGACACCGGCACCGGGCAAATGCTGCCGCAGCCTCTGAAGCATGGGGACGATGAAGGCGGCGGTCTTGCCGGATCCGGTGGGGGCCATGGCGACGACGTCGAATCCGGCGAGGATTTGAGGGATGGCCACTCTCTGGATCTTGGTGGGGACCTTGTAGCCCTTGTTCATGACGCCTCTGAACACCGTCGGGATCAATCCCATGCTCTGAAACCCGCCGGATTTTTTTGACTTCTTCTTCCTCTTCGAGTTCGATGTCGCCATGGCCATGAGGAGAGCGAGAGGAGGGAGCTTGGGAGCTTTTTGGGGTTTAGGTGTTTGGAGGGGTATATATAGTTGGGTGGGAGCGGGAAATGGGCCGTGAGTTTTTTTAAAGTGGGCCCTTACCTGACTTCAGAATAAAATTAATAAGGTGTTGGGGGCCCACTTCAGCAAATAAAATGGATTTAGAAGAGGTGTGATATGTAAAACCTCAGCTAATATACTTTTCAACGTGTTGTGGTTGTGACACATGAGCAAGTTGTTGTTTACGTACATGTATCATAATTTGTCTGCCGTAGTACAAGAAAATTTTATTTATTGAACATTTATCTTTGAATTAGTGGGCCAGAAACTCTACCATATTAAAATTTAAATAGCTAGCGCTTAAATGCCTCTTCCCTGTTTTTTCTCTTTTATCATTTATATATCGTAAGTTGTTTGAAACCGACACGTTGGTACCCTCTATCATGCAAACGTCAATATTTTCATCTGAATGTTCCTTTAAGATACTTACAAACTAATTATAGAGCTTTCTATGTATTAATATCTGTTAAAGTTATCATTAAATGCATCCCAAATGTAATTTAAAACAGAATTATAGTAATTTTCAATTAGACTTTTGATAGTTCTAATAGTAAATTTAATAAATAGTAATACTTTTAAAAAAACTCTATAATTAACATGTAAGTATCATAGAAGAACATTCAAGTAAAGATGTTCACGTTTGAATGATTGAGAATATTAACATGCCAGTTTGAAATAACTTGGAGTATATAAATACTAGGAAAAACAAGTGAAGAAATGTAAGTGTTAAAAGTGAGTAAGTGTTAAAAGTGAGTGAAACTATTAGGTACCCAAGTTCTATTTAGCCCAAATTAAACAAAAATAGGCTCATATGTTGTGTATAGAGTCCACGGGTCTTATGCAGTGACAACCTACAATAGGCAAAAGAGTACGAAAAATTACTAATCGTAGAGTTTTCTCCGTTCGCTCACTATCCGCTGCGATTGGAAATCCTCCACCTAAACTTCATACTTCATGTATCATCACCTTAGCTCCACTTGATCGCACGTGAACCGATGGAATACTACCGATTACCACAAAATTAATGATGACTTCATCGTATGTTTTTATTTATTGTACACCTTCTCTGGGAAATGACCTACCTAATAACAAATGTTGCTTCTCCAATGCATCACTTAAGAATTTCATAATGATCTCCTACCGAATTGATCACTACTGCATTTTTGGTGCGTTCCAAGTGAAGATATATAAAATACAATTTAGGATTGATAACTTATTTAACATTGATTCTTTTTGTTTATAGGTATATAACCTTTATTGTTCTATTGGGTATATGCTTGGACTACCAATTAAAAGTAGTTTAGAGATCACTAGTAATTATATATTGTGGTTTTCTTTGAGTGTAAATTAGAAAGGAGTTCAATTCAGGATAGTATGGTGAGTGTTACGTATTTACAATGAATAGCAACAACCCACAAGACAAGAATCCATTATGCCAATGTGTTTAGTTTTTCATGTTTCTTATGTTTTAACTTCAAGTTCTGCATTACCAGTTGATATGACAACTAATATTGTTGAAAGAAGTAATCAGAGAGAGGCTTTTTAGTTCTCTCTCTTAGGTGTTATTTATACTATCACAAATACAAAGAGCCTTGTCCCTAACCGATGTGGGACTAAACAACATAAA
>JBAKGM010000326.1:8213984-8232904 GCA_037177215.1 Asparagus racemosus | reverse complement strand
ATATATATGTTGAATAAAAAACTGAATGGAAATTTCCATGTGGAATTCAGTTCTATTTGTTTCTGAAAAATCGCAAGAGGGTATTTCTTCACAGTTTATCTCATTGAAGAGGTTATTTGTAATACATGTATTTTCATGTCAAATTCTCAGCAAACTTTACATCGACAAAAATACAATGAACTAATTAATAATCCAATTCTAACAAAATTCTTGATTTGATACTTTGTTTATAGATTACGGCCCCTTAACTAAAAATATCTTCCATGTATCGAGTATGGAATATAAATCCTATGAGAATAATCTACATGTGAGGGGTCTATTCAAATCCATACAAAGAGATAACGAAAATCCGCACTCTCTCTGTCTATTTTGTTCTGTATGAATCAGAACACCAAGTCCGCATGCAAACTATTCAGATTGTATTCGCATTGCCAACAATGTTAACATTAATCAACATCATAATTGGAAATGTGAAATCAGCCTTAGCTTTGCCTTTTGAAAAGCTATGGATTGTTTAACAAGAGCCAAGAGGCGCATTCAGATTGAAAAAGGGGGAAAAGTTAATTATTCAAGATCATATCTATTAATATTAACGTTAAATTACTTCAGCAACATACCAATCAAGAACCACTTATTCATTAAACAAAGTAACACACGCATACTAATAGGGTGATCCTTATTTAGTACTCTCTTTAAACTCAACCCTTGCACATAACCATAAAGTTTTAAGCATAACCACCATTAATCCTAATCACTTGCCCATTAACCCACCCACCACTCTCCCCCACCAAAAACCCCACCACCGGCGCCACATCCGCCGCCCTCCCCAGCCTCCCCATCGGACACTCCTCCACGGCCCGTCTTAACGCCGTGTTATCCCCCAGCTCCCGGAATATCTCCGTCTCTATCGCTCCCGGTGCCACGCAATTCACCGTGATCCCTGTTCCATTGAGTTCCTTTGCAAGAAACCTCGTCATTGTTTCTACTGCTGCCTTTGCTGCCGTTGAGGCCCCGAAGCCTGGCAGGGGTTTCACGGTCATTGATGATGAGAAATTTATGATCCTGTTGGTAGGGATTAGAATTAAAATTGCGGTATATTTCTTGAAGTATAAAAGAAAAAAAAAACAAATTAACTCTTACTACTCATGTAACGTGTAAACACGTGATTTAAATTTAACAGAAAAAATTAAACATTTTCGATACGGACGGCATCAAAGTTACATTTATGAAACGTTGGGAGTATGAAATGGGCAAAAGTGGACTGTGGGAAATCAAAGTTCAAAATATGAAATGAGTATCTTAACTAATCCTAAATTTTCGATTTTTTGTGTTGCAGTCTTCACCTGCCACCGTGGGCGAGCCTATTGGCCGCTTCCCGACAGCAGAGGAAAGTCCCCCGGGCGTTGACATTGAACACCAGGTCCCACTCCTCAACCGAGGTCTGCGACAGCATCGGCGTTTTCGGAACCACAACCCCCGCACAATTCACAAGAACATGCGCCGGTCCACCAAAAGCGGACTCAGCAGCATCAAACATGGACTTAACAGCATCGGGATCGGAAACATTAGCCTGCACAGCAACAGAAGAGGATCCAGAGGAGGCGATGGAGGCGACGACGAGGGAGGCTGCAGTGGAGTTGGATGCGTAGGCGATGACGAGGTTGGCTCCGAGGGAGGCAAGGTGGAGGGCGATGGCGCGGCCAATGCCTCGGGACCCGCCGGTGACGATGGCGGTGCGGTTTTTGAGGGGGAGGGAGGGGAGGTGGCTGTTGCTGAAGTTTGAAGCCATGGGATTGGGTTTTGTGGGTTTATGGTGAAGGGTGTTGAAATGCACGGGAGAGTGTTTAAGGTGGCGGCTCGGTTATTATAATGTCACAACCAAACTTTTGGACTTGTTAGTATATACAAGTACAAATACAGCAGTCTAAGAGTTTTGCACGTAAAAAATACTGCCAGAAACTGCAGGAATCTTAGATAGTTTACCTGTTCATGCAAGGACTAGAAGTTACCTTCAGACAAACGTGTGCCCTGGAAACAGCCAAGCTCAATTAAAACAGTCTTTTGCTATTACAACTGCATAATCTCCAGATAAAATCCTACAACTCATCAATCCACTGAATATAACACAGTGTAATATACAAATGCGTAGAGATATAAACATAGAGCTAGCTCCTTCATGAGGCTGAAACTAGCATCTATTCTGAGGGAGAAGATACTTTTAAACATGAAAAATAAAGTTCTCTTCACACTCTAAATAAACAGGATAGAAATCCTCTAAACAAACTCAGGCGTTGCGAATGAGAGGTTCTGATATGCTTTGCTACAAGCAAATTTGCAATTAGGAAACGGACACCTTCTAGATTTCTGCATCAATAAGAGTTGGTGAAAGCATGCAATACCATACACATAAACACCTCATGCAATGCCACACGCAGTACTAAATACCCACATATCAGTTCTAAGGGTAGTCAGATCGGGCACATACGAAAACTTCATTGTTCTACTTAATGATCAAGAATCATGGGCCAAAGCACCACAACTCATTATTGCTTGTGATATTACAAGTACAATAGTCCACATTTTAAAACGCGTACTCAAATCATACATCCTTCTCTCAGAATGCTTATTCATCTTATTGCATGGCCTCGACTCCAACAAAACCCTTGCAATGCTGCTTACTATTTCTCATGGAAACGGAGGATGAACCAGCTGCCTCTCCGTCTTGAAGAAAAAGAAGTTCACAGCTTGGGAGAGGGATACCATCCCCATGGCTCGTTCGATATGTACTCAGTCACCTGCTTCACACTAAGGTAGTTATCAAGACCCCTGCAGAAAATGAAGCACGGTTTATTAATATTAGGGTATTAAACAACTTTTACGTTAATTGCAGATACACCTCTTGTATTACAAGGGTGTGGCCACTTGTACCCTCTAAACTATTTTATTTGCATTCTGGAAAATTTTTGGGGTATAAGTGACAGACCACTGTACCACAGCTGTTGAATCTGCAATTAACTTTTTGATGTTTTAGGCCCTGTTTTTGCAAGAAATAAATAATTAAGAGCCCACCATTCTCCGAGTTCGCGCCCAAAACCACTGCGTTTCTTTCCTCCCCAAGGGGCTTGACAGAAGGTGGGCTGTGAGCAGTTTACCCACGTGATTCCAACTTGAAATGCCTGCAGAGTAATAAGAGAATTCTTTAACATTCTGTATTAGCAAACTGAGTTCAATTCTATTTCATACACTTCAACAGCAACGAAGAATATATTCCACTTAAAAATTAACGGAATTTACATAATAAAAATTCCGTAAGCCTAAAACTTCCGGACAGCGACTTCACTGCAACATGGATGGCCTAGATTTCGTTGCCAACCAACTAGGATTCAGTATGAATGCCCCTGCTCTCCATCAGTCAGAAATTGACATAAACTCGAAAGGGTACTTCATATCAAATTGTTCACCATTTAATTTGAAGTATTAACTGAAACAGAAAAAGGGTTCAAAGTTTGTCGACATTTATGGCAAAAAAGATTAGACCATACATTGACTAAGATGTATTCATTTTAGTTTCTACCTAATGTAATTTTCCATCCTCACATTGCTTCTTCTAAACTCCCTTCTTTTTTAATAAATAAACATTAATCGGCTAAATATTTAGCTTAAATGTGGGATAAAGGCTTTATTGTTGTTGCTATTGTTGTTGATGATGGTAGCAATGGCTGAATATTAAATTGAAGAACTAGTAACAGTAATGTTCACTATATCAGTGCACTAAAGACCATGTTGATAGTCATTTATCATTGTTGTTAGTAGTACTTCAATCATGCTCCCCACCATCACTATCATCCAACCATTTTCCTTTATATTTAGGTTGAATAAGAATCAGATAAAAATCCACTAAAGTAGCCTTTTCATTTTTCTTTCTAAACTTTTTTCTCAATCCATAAAACTTCAGAAAGTTCCTACTACGTCGCAAGAGCTTAAATCGCACCTATAAGGTAGATTTAACCTATCCCATAAAAGGCCTTCTTGATTTATGACTTTTTAAGTTCTTATTGTCGCTAGCCTGTTTTTAACAACAATCTCCAGGTTATGCCAGGTAAAAAGGCAGTTGTAAAGTCTCACATTTCGCTAAATTTTGTTTCGAGATAAGATCTTCTTGGGAAATGCTTTGATTATGGAGCAAACCCGGAAGATTAAAAAAATCACCATACAAGTGTTGGATTTAGTCTAATGCAGTGTACAAAAAAAAGTTAACCATCTGAAATAATGCAAAATTTTAACCTGGATAACTATGGACCAAGAAAGGAACTTATAAAACCTCTCTAAGGTCAATTTTGCAGGTAAGAAACCAGCCCACTGATCATGCAATTTAAACACATTTGACAAAGGAGATATCCTGTAGATAGGGGTGAAAACGAACCAAATAATTAACAAATAGTTTGTTAATTATTTGACTAACTATTCAGTCATATTCGATCCAGTAGTTCATTTAACACTAAACAAATAATATTTAGTATTCGAGTTCATTAATGAATAGAATTTAACCAGGGGTACATTCAATTCGTTTGCTTATCAAATATTCGTTTAAAATTGATCGCTTATAATTTGTATCATTACACATATGATTTTATATTTTCAACCTACTTATATTTTCTACTTAAGTTCTATATACTTATTTTGAGAAATTTAAAGAATCTTAAATCAGTTCTCTAATAAAATATTCTAATTATACACACGCGCGCGCACTCTTTAGCAAAATGAATATACTTCGACATTCGATAATTTTCGTGAATATTCATGAATATTTATCAAATACCGAGTATTTGAGTTTGAATTCGAAAAACTACAGTCATGTATATTTGAATTTGGGTTCGAATTCAAACAAATACAAATACGGACATCTCAGTATTTGATTCGATTTGTTCGTTTACCACCCCAACCTGTGGAAGAACCCTATACAAAAGAATCTTAGATAAATGTGATACATAAACTTTTCTTACGGTAATTTTAATCTGTTGGTCTCATGTAAGCCTAAGGCCAAACTGATAAGTAACGGAAAACCCAATAGCTTCCATAGCATAAATAACCAAAGATATATGGATGACCAAAAGGATTAATGCCGAATGCTTTGATAAAGATAGCCAATTCCTTGCCAAATATAGTAACAGAAATATGTGCAAGTTCAAGTGTACCTCAGTCATGCGCTTGCAGCGCTCAGGATCCTTTGAAATCACAGCACCAGCTAAGCCATAACTGCAAGAAGTTAATGAATAAGAAGCAACAACAACAGAAAAGAAGGAGAAGAAAAAGAAAAGAAAAGAAAAGAAAAGAAAAACATGTACAGCTTCAGCATTTGAAATCTCAGAAAAATTTACGCTAGGGTGAAACAACATACTGTGTATCATTTGCAAGTTCTACAGCTTCATCTTCAGACTTGAATGTTTTAACACAAAGGACTGGCCCAAACACCTCCTCTCTCCAAATTTGCATGGACGTATCAACATTTGTTATGATTGTTGGTTCAATAAAGTACCCTTTCTCGAGATGCTGTCATTTTAACAGTATCAGCTGATTTCACGACATTAATCCTGTTACAAACACTAAAGAGTGTGGGTGAACTAAAGAATAATTTATTTACCTTTGGGCGTTCACCTCCACACAGAATTGTTGCACCTTCACTCTTTGCTGTTGAAATAAATTTCTTTATCTTCTCATACTGAAATCAAATCACCCAATCTTAGTCACCAATTAGAAAGTTTGCGGAGGACTTACTAAATTCAATTAGGCAATTGCATTGCATTCTCGTATGCTTTCCAAATAAAATTAAGCAGACTAGAAAAGAAAAACTCCATAATGGAATTGCAAAATGCAAACGTTTACTGCAGGCAGATGAATAGCATACACATTTAAACTGAAAGAAGATGAGAGCAGAGCAGGAGTATTGTATGATGCATGCATCCCAGCAAAATGAGTAACAGTTTGAGGGAATATCTGGTCTCAAACATAGGCAGATAAAAGTGCTACTCAAATTACATATCTCAGAAATGATTTAGAAGCTAGAATTGGTTGCCATATGTTTCCCTGCAGCTCCATCTTTTTGCAACTGCAGATGCAAATTGAACCACTTTTCACAAAAATAACTTGCAACCAGTTAAGTCATTTCTGCCAAAACTGGTCCCTTTTTCGCAAAAAATAACTAGTCAACTTTATATTGTTATTTTTCCATCCAGAAGTTCATTAGTCATAGCAATACACTGGATATGTAACAATATTGTATAATGTTTTGGAGAACTTTATGTTTATGTTGGTCAATGGCTTCCTGAAATAAACCAATTACATGCAACAGTTACAAATTATTCAATTACAAATTATTTAAGGTTATCTTCAAGAAAGAAAGGCATTATAAAGCACTAAGAACAACTATAAACTTGCAAATACAAGAGCACAGAAAATTTTACAAATACGCATATCAAGGGCTATGCAAAAACATCTCTGAGGTTGCATTTAATACCTGCTACAAAGTTTCTTGTTTTATTCACCAGTCTAGTTTCAACACGTTACACTAAAGGCCAAATGTCTATGGAGTTTAACTTTTGTTAATTGCCTGAAAGGAACACCACTCTCACCTGTCCTGCACTGACAACAGGACCAAGCCTGCAACCTTCTTCTAGAGGATCTGCCACCTTGATGCTTTTAGTCCAGCTAACAAGTTTCTCCATGAATTCTTTTTCAATGCTTTCCTGTATTTCCACAATGCCATAACACCACAAAGTTTCGTGTATATTAGGAACCACATTAAAAGAAGAGCTAGTAGGTATTCAGTTAATTCCTAGAGGCAATTAAGGAAAAGTTGCAATAATGCATTCAAAACAAAACAGTCACATGCTAGCAGACACTCTAATCCATTTAACTGTAAGGAGCCTAAAAGAACGATTCAGAGAATATACCTAGTTCCAGTGGCTATTATTAAAAAGCTCTACCTTTAGTTCTATAGCAAATAATTAATGTGCTACTGCCTTCAACTTGAACAATACTTTTGTTTCAAGTACCTATGCAAGATACTAATGAAGGAAGGTACCCAATTCCAATGTTTTAAAAGAAAATGGCGAGGTCAAAGCGATGAGGTCCTATATTGCCTGAGGTGAGAGGCACTAAAAAAGGCGATCGCCTGAGTGAACCAAGGCGATAAATATTCAAAAATTCGCAAGCATTGCAAGTAATATGCAAATATCAATAAATAGCAACAAGACAAATTAATCATAGCCCAATTTTCGAAGTCACAAATTTAATAAGTCATAGACCATCTAAATAAAGTAATAAGTAACAAATATTGAATAGTAATATTAACTAGTAACTTTTGACGCAGATAATTAAGTAATAAACTTTGAACATTAAGGTTCAAATTATGACATGTCCTCAAAATGATATAGATAATAAAGTACATTTCCACAAAAAATGGCAACAAATCGATAATGAAAAAAGAAACACTAAAATTCAGTAACAAAAACAAACTTTATTTTTATCGGACACCTTACGCGCCCTCAAAATTTTGAAACAGAGACAAGCACCTCGTGCCTTGCATCATATGCCTTAGGCGAGCGCCTGAGGTGCCAAGGCAAGGTCACGAGGCACCAAGGCGAGCTAATGAGGGGCCAAAAGGTGATCGCCTTAGTAACATTCATCACCTGGCAATACACAAGGCGCTAAGTTACAAGATCGCCTCGCCTGAGCGCTTGAGGCGCTAAGGCACATCGCCTTTAAAACACTGCCCAATTCTATCCAGTTCTTGAATTCCAACTTAAGATGTGTTAAAAAAAATTAGTTGTGTTACAAAATGAGCTACCAAGAAAAGAAATGGTGGGGTCCACTTTCTCCGATGTGACTATCTGGGTGAGTCTTGCTACTAGTCTATATCTTGGTTGCTCATTAGTAAATGATCTGCCACCTCATCCCCATCCACCCTCATCACCCACCCCTCACAACACAGGCCTAAGATGACTCTTATAATAGATTACAGAAAACTTTTACAAAACATACTTACATGTAGAAGAAGACGAGAAGTCGCACTGCATATCTGCCCATTTGTCCAAAAGCACCCGAAAAGAGTCCACTCAATGGCTGATTAATTGAACATATATGAGATTGAGAATCTGGTCTTTACATTATGGACTAATTACAAAGTCACAATCAAGATACAAAAAGTTAACTATTTTGATTGAATGAATAACCTGGCCTATTTATGTTACAAGTGAGGAAGTGTTTGGCAAACTTTATACACCAACAATCGTTGAATGCACAAGCAATTATTTCTTTGATGAAATTTATGAAAAGAAAGATTTTAGGTAAAAAAGTTTCAAGCCTGTTCTCTGACTGACCTTTCTCAATGTCCACATCTTCAAATACAACAATTGGGCTCTTCCCACCAAGCTCCAATGAAACTGGCTGAAAAGGAGGAAGGAAGTTAATAAGCTCTTCTCAAGCTCAAAAATTTAACTGGAAGCTGCTTCGCATATTTCTAACTAATGGATAGGATGATGAATTCTTCACATTAAACAAAACAAGTCGGAAGAGCACAAAACATGATCCAATCACGACGATGGAAAATTCAAAATTTGTAATTCCACCGAACCTTCACCAATTGTGCAGCAGCCGACATGACATTTCTCCCAGTTGCCGAGCTACCAGTAAAAGCAATCTATAAGACAAAATCAATTAATTTCCACCAAACAGAACTCTAAATTCAAAATAACTAACAGGACTAGGACCAAGAACAACGATTTACCTTGTCAACATGTGGATGAGATGCCAAAGGAGCACCAGCTTCAGGACCTAATCCTGTTACTATGTTTAAGATGCCAGCGGGTAGTCCTACTTCCATGCACGCTTCAGCAAGTTCTAAGCAAGTCCTGATGACAAAAATGTGACAGGGAGTCCAAAATTTTCAAAAAGGTAAAGTAAGCTATTCACAAGCATTACACTGATGCAAGTTCAGAGGGTTTTAGTACAGCTGCACATCCAGCTGCCAAGGCGGGAGCAACCTTCCACGTGGCCATTAATAAAGGATAGTTCCTGCAATGAAATTAAAAAAATGTTAAATTCCAATGCAAGTATGTGCATGAATTAAGAAAAACAAACTTAGAGCATATACCAGGGAGTGATTAACCCAACAACTCCAATTGGTTCTCGAAGAACATAGGACTTAAATGTTTCCATGGGAAGGGAAACAGGACTTCTTTGCTTGGCGTCCAAGGCTTCAGCAAGATCTGCATAGTACTCAAAGCAGCCAGCAACGTCATCCTGGACAAGGCACGCAAAAGTTTAGATTCATAGGTATTGACACTTAATTTAGATTGTGAAAACCAGCAGACATACTATGTCCCATGCTGCTTCATCCAGAGGCTTCCCACAATCAACCGCCTCTAGCTTAGCCAGTTCAGACTTCCTCTCTATTATCTGAACCCAAAAAAAGCATAAAGGGCACACCTCAAAAGATAGTAAATAATTCAAAGTAAAAGAAAAAAAAACAGATCGCTTTTAATAGGAAGTAAACAATGGGAAGTAAACAATTGGAAATAAAACATCCTTACTGCAGATACTGTCTACACCAGTTTAGACACTCAAATTGAATACATACATACTGACGAAAAAACCATCTTTTTTGGACATGCTATTACATATGACTCCGGTTATGTTGTTCATCAAAATATGAATGTGATTTTGTATTGAAAATCATATCATTGGCTTCTTTATGACAGGCTGTTGATGCCAAGTCAAAAGGCAAACATAAAAAATTTTCTAACCATCACTGTAACCTTGTGCTCCATAGGTGACCCCATATTTTGAGGAATGGTTCAGATATAGCTGTTGATAAAGCAATTTTGTATTGATAGTCAGCACTGGTGAGATATTAGTGCCTCTTAACGAATAAGATATTTATATTAGTTACAGTTACAAATAACAGGATAAGGAATCTCAGCTAACAGTTAACTTCTATATAGTAAACCACTTCAATTTTTGCAAAATGATGTATGCAAATAGAAAACTACCATTTGTCCTTTATTAGTTTACTGACAGAAAGACAATGCCCCATGCAATGTACGAGGAAACAAAATGCAGCACATAGCTATTTTCAATTGCAAAAAAGCCTGATATCTTATATTTGCATGCTCTGTAGAGAAGATCTACCTGTCAATATTTTCATTAAAGCTTCCATGAGCAGCCAAGTAAACAACCAGAATTCCTAGATCTATGACCCAACTACAGGGTGGGATGGAATGTAAACGGTTACCTTCTTAAAGTAATAAAATTACAATATCCCTTTTTTCACCTATAACTAGTGCTATCCTACAGGAAGTGTAATGTCCCTTATCCCATTTCCTCATTGCTTAACGCCTCAAATTTATGCATCAGCATGTTTTCTCTTTCCATGCTACAATTATCCATTTTTTGATTGCCACCCAAAGCGGCAAAGCTATATGAGATGTCAAGATACAAATACACAACATGTAATATGTTTCAAACCCTTGGCAAATGCTTCCTCTTCAAAAGTGATAATACAAGGTTATAATATTCACCATTTACGAAACCTACTGCCTGTATGAAAACAGTAGCATGCTATGTCCAATGCTCTATTCAATTGTTCTGCTAAGTCTAGTTAAGTATGAACATCCTTATATGTATACACTCTAACTATGATCATCACACCACAAAAATCCAACTTGTTGATTCTTGAAGACTAAGAAGATGTGGAGAAGGTTCATATAAGATATCAAGACTTCATAATAAAGATTAAAGTAGAAGAATCTAATCTCTCAATTCTTGGAACAAGAACAGAACTAAGTGCACCACTCTTCCAATAAGTGCATCTTTGCTTAGTAGAGGAAGTAGCAAATGCATTTACAAGTTACAACATACTATAGTTTCAATTCTTACAGTTGGAACACACATCTGAACGCATCACTAACTCTCCAATTTTAAATTATTTTGTTTTTACAAGTTACAACTTTTTGTAGTCATAACAACACTTCAACTCACCAAACATATTTCTTGGATTTTGGATGTAGTTTGAACAACATGAGGTTCCAACTACTCCTATCCAAACACATTAAAAATATCGTTTTTAAATTATTCAGCCATCAGCCACGTTTTTGGGCATACATGCTAATTCCAGAAAATTTTGACAAGTTAACTATACATTTCACAAAATTGTCATGAACTCAGGGGAAGGGGTCTCACAAAACTACCATAAGCTTTTTCCCTTAGAGAAAAATTATCATGAAGTTTCAAAACTACGGAAAAATTATCATGAATTTACTCTTTTTAAGTTTCTCCGAAGGAGATATCGAGGACCTAAGATCCCTAACCATCACTACACCAATCAATGAACAAAATCTTGAAAAAAATAAACACTTAAATCTCTACCTTAGCAGCAATTGCACGGAGATACTTAGCACGAAAAGCTCCCGTAGCACGAGCCCAATCCTTACCGCCGTTCCTCTTCAACGCTCTCCTCGCCGCCTCCACGGCCAGATTTACATCCTCCTCAGTCCCTGCCGGTATATCTCCTGCAATCAAACAAAAACAACAGCCCCAACCATCAATAAAACTCTAAACTTACTTAATAACACAGAAAAAGAAAAGTAAGGGCTTTTATCAAGACCCTAACAATTCATAGTCTTCATTCTTTACTTAAATTTTACTGAAGTTGTTTTACTTTTCAAATTCTTTCTTAACTTCACCTAAATCTGCATATTTCCATGAGTTAATCATATTACGGTAACAATTAAGGCCAGGATCCACGCAAAAAAGTGTTATTTAAGACCTAACTTAGTAATTTGGGTTGTAACGAAGTCGACGGCGCCGATCATCGAGAAAACCCTAACTTTGCTAAAAAGAGGGGCAAAAGATCGAACCGATGGTGGCCTCGGTGGCGGGGTTGATGATCGGGATCCGCTTGCCGAGGACGGGCTCCCGCCACTCGCCGCCGATGAAGAGTTGCCGGTGAGGGATTGCGATCGACATGACTGAGCTCAGAGTTTGACCTAGAGTGACCAAATGAAGCAGCTTTCTTGGAATTTTTGACAGAATCTTGTTTTATCTTACGTGTTTTTCGACAATAGTCCCTTACACATTTAATATTACGAATTGGGACCCCAAACAATTAAAATTGCTAAGAGGTCTCCCATTCTTGTATCTTGTGGCCGATGCTATTCCGGTCTCCAATCTTGATTGGAGGGATTAATTTGAAACAAATTTTAAGAATTGGGAGACCTAATAATAATTTCAATGATTAAAGGGACTGGTTTTAGGATAACTTAAATAATGTAGACAAATGATTATTTTCCAAGTATTGGTGAACTTTCATGTTGCTTTCCAGATTATCAAGTTGCCTATTTTCCCCCTTAAACTATGTTTATATGTCTAATGTAATTGTTTTATAAGCCTACAATTAAACATTTAACGGATTAATGACGTGATAGCATTTTTGTTTTCATTTCGTGCATTTATTGCGATCTAAAAAAAAAATATTTCTTTTAATTCTCGCAAAGGGTTGAAATGCAAAAGCTTTTGAGAGAAAGTAGTTTAAAATATTTTCTAGTTTAGGAAACACGGAGATAAACTGATAATAACTCATGAAGAAATTAAAAAAAAAACACTCGGTGAGGTAGATAACTTGATACTTTATAGGAGGTAACTTGAATTTTCACAAATACTCTAAGGTGGGGCTAATCATTTTGTCCTACCAATTGTTAATGATCTGAGGGGCTATTTTCAAAATATTAAACATGTGAAGAACTAATACCCAAATAATACGTGTATGTATGTACTGTGCAACCCCGCATACACCCTCACTTTTGCGTCACGCGCGTGACATGCGAGCGGGACATTTGCATTAATTACTAGTACTTTATGCCGGCCTGTTGTCCTTTGTTACCCCCACTTTGCTCTTTTTCTTTCCCCCATTTAATAAAAAACATAATTATTCCGCAGTACAACTAATAATTAGTCACTTTGAACGCGAGCGGACCACAGTATTTGTATCTCTAGAATATTTTTAAGGTGATTAGTGAGATGTTAGTCCTCTATAACTCACCATTGTTAAAACCGATTGTTTTAACTCCGCAATCTTCCAGATCTTTCAACCAACCCCAAATCAGAACGGCTAAATTTCAAAACACGCACAAACACTTGGGGCGTGTTTGGTTTGCACCAAAAAAAAAAAAAAAAAAAAAAAAAAAAAAGAAATGAAAATTAACCCTGGAAATTTATTTCAGTGCATTTCCGTGTATTTCCTAGAAGTGGATTTGTTCTGTTTTTTCGCATGGAGATCATATGGTAAAATAGTATATCTTTATTTTCTCTTGTTTGGCTCATAAGTTTAAAAACAAGAAATCTAACGATGCCTATTGATTTCCTCAATTTTCTTTGTTTGGTAGGCAATAATAAATGATGGGAAATGTTATAAACCTTAATCCTTTTCTCCAATTTCCCCCCTCGATATTCTCACCCAATAGTTAATGCTAAAAAATTAGATTTCTAGCCAATTTCAGATGATTGAGCTCTAAAATCACATTTCCAAAAAATCCTATGTGGCCCAAAAAAATTCCTACGTGGCCCAAAAACTAAGGACGAAACAAGCACAATAAAAAGAAATGTATCGACTTGAAAAACTAAGGACGAAAAGAACACAATAGAAACCAAGAAAACTAGTTCCAAAATATTGAGATTTGGGGGACTGTTTGTCAAAATATGAAAGATGTCGGGGGCTAATATGAAAATAGACCATTGTAAATTATTGCATGGGTATGATTTGTGCACGTCTGTGTGCTCGGGCTCCTTAAGCAATAATTCAATATGGCAAAAGACAGCTTGTAATAAGATACTGCAATAGTTTAAAAGCCTATGCTCTAATTATCTTATTCTTGGGAGTTATTGTAGCTGTCACAGTATAGTATTTTTCATGCCTTTGTCTAGATTGGTTGTTAGAAGATTGATGTAGCAGTAAAAAAAATTCAACCGACAACCTGAATACAATTCCCTCCATCTCCTTTCCTTTTGGCATAGGGGGTGTTTGGTTGCTTTCCTTCACTTTCCAATTCACACTTTTATTTACTTTTTGATATTTCCATCACTTTCCACCCTTATAAATATCCCACACCAACCAATAATATGGTGACAACTCATATCCTCTCATCTCATTTCTTACTTTAAAAAACAAACTAAACACAAGAAATAGGTTACATCAATCAACTCATCCAACTCACTTTCCTCTCATCTCATTTCATCTACTACCATCTTTAAAAATTAGTCACATCATCCAATAATATGGTGATAGCTCATCTCATCTCATTAAAATTTTCTTTCCATCACTTTTCTCCAAAAAAATAAGGAAATTGATTTTCCTAAGTATGTGTCACGTCATCCAATAATATAATGACAACTCACTTTCCTCTCATCTATTTTCTTAGTTTTAAGAATGAACCAACCACAAGAAATTAATTTTCCTTATTTTTTAGCCAACCAAACACAAGAAAATAAGTTTTCTTTAAAAATTACTCATGTCATCCAATAATATAGTGATAACTCATCTCCTTTCTACTTCTAAGAAGTGAATCAAACACAAGAAAACATCCAATTATAGAAAATATGTTTCCTTTACTTCACTTTCCATGTTTTTTAAGTGAACCAAACAGCCCCGAAGAGAAAGAGGTGTAGAGAATGCTCCATTGTTGTGAGTGGAGCAACGGGATTAGTGCTTAATTAATTAATTGTATCATAGCCTTTGTTTGAATGGTATTTAGCAGTTGGTCTGGAGGATGCTAGTCCGTGCCATGAATGATGTCAGTCAAGAAAAGCCTAATAAATTTGGATATTCTCCGCTGTCAAGAAGTCTTATGCCTTAATTTATCTTCGTGATATATAAGAAATCCCTTTCCATGGAAAAAAGAAAAGAAAAGCTTTTTTTTTCATAGGTTTTCATTGGTTTGTTGGAAAGTAATTCTATCGTTTATTTTATCTTAAAATCACGGAAGGGAATATGTCGCCACTTGAATCTTTAGTTTGGATGGAATGCCCAGAACAAGAAACCAACGTTTTAAGAAAAGGACAAAGAATTATTTTTTTAGCTCATTATCAATGTCTCAATATTAGTAACTTAATATTTTAATAATCAAAAGTAGCTTCCCAGCGCAGTTCCCTAAAATGCTCAAAATTGGGTTTCCGGGGGAAAAAAAAAAATAAAGAACAAGTGGCGTTTAGGTGCATGAGCTGTCTAGCAACAGCTTTCGGACTCGAAACTTTCTGGAGAGCAAACATCTACGCTTGAGATCTCTAGCGTGATAAACATGAAGTAGATACATTAGGTTCTTGTGATGCAGGAAATTGAGATGGAAGAACGCTCTATGAAAATGATATTGTAACGTTCATTATCGATAAACTTTAATTGCAGATATCGTTCCCTAGATTGTAAGTCAGTCCTCTGTTTTGATTTCTCTACCAGCTAATAATTAGTGGACTAATTTGAATTTAATCTCAAAACAGTTGAACTACAGCAGTTTCAACCCTTCTTCCTGTCGTAGCACAACATTAGAAACTAGTTTTGTGCACCAGCACAGGTATGAATCAATTTAGACACACCAGCTGACCGTTATCCACAAAGATTATCTACAAGAAGCTGCTGTCAGGTTCACTAGGATCCTCGTATACTTCGCTTGTCCGTGAAATATTGCGTAGTAGAAAGTAATTCCATTAACTAGAATTTATAGAAAGTTCAGCAAAATTCAACTATTTGTGTGCAAAAGATTAATTAAAAGAGAGGAAGGATGAAACTCCTTATACATTTTCACAAAAATAAATTAAAAAAATCTACCAAGATAACTTGCTTTCTTTCTCTTTACAACCACGAACAACATATATGCAAAACAACGGCGATAGAGGAGATGAAGGGGAAAATAAATTACAGTACATACTCAAATAATTCAAAGAGAGCACGCTAAAGTAGAGAACTAAGTTTTTGACTAATACATGTATGAATACAGTTATACACAATCTGCCTCATTTCATCGGTTGCTTTTGAAGAAGTTCAGACGCCAACGGTGTGCCAAACCTTCGATGACATGGCTTGATGGGCTCTTCTGTACGCTCAATTTGGCAGGTGTCTCATCACTTCTATCTGCATCCTGCTGCAATGAGCTGCTTCCATATTCTGAGCTCCGAGCACTATCAGAAGAGTTTCTGCTACTTGAAGAACCTTTCGTGTCTGATGACTTGTTAGTATCACAAGGTTTGAGCGTGATGGGTACTGATATCACGGTTGATTCCAGTTTGGAGTTTGTTGAAATGGTGTCACTTGTTCCATTAGGTTCTCTCATTGAAGTTTGCATACAATCTGATGATGGATCATCTGAAGTTGTATCTACATTGGACTGCATGTTTTCTTGAGGATGTTTCGGCTCCATGTCTTTCAAGGATTCTATTATGGCTTCCATAATCATCTGCATCCAAAGGGAATTAAAGTCACCACCTTTGCCATGAGTATGGCCTCTGTTCTGTCCAAATGAATTTCGGTTGCATAGGCAAAACTCTAAAACATGCATGGGCTAAATTCTAAAAACAAGAAAGCCTCACTGAAGGATCTCAACTGACGGTAGTAGTCTATGAATTGGTAACAAATTTCTCCGTGAAAGAGCACATTCACAGTGATTACATAAGTTTATGTTAGTGCATGGGAGAGGAAAGGAATCCTAAGATGTTGTAAATTACTTCATGTTCATTCTACCAAGAAGCAACCGTCAAAATCTGTGCAACATCCAGATAAGGGGAAATGACAAGATTATAGAATCCCGGAAACCTGAGCAAAAGAGAGACATGATTTCCTTTACTAAGGAGAAATGTCTCTCTGGGTTGGTTAATGAGCAACAAAAAGTTATCAAATCAGTTTATAATGAAACTTTAAGGCTCCAAGAAGAAAAGCAAAGTAATTAGTCTGATAAAAGATTAGAAAAGTTCTCATGAATTGTTAATAAGGAAATGAATTATGACCAGTTTCCGATTCCCTGATCTGCCTGTTCACTTTTCAGTTAATAGATGAAATGTTGAACATAAAGAGTTTGGAGTTAAACAGATAACTAATAAACAATAGGCTCTATTTGAAGTAAATTTCAATGTGTGTCATTGATGCATATTTTCAGCTTATGCTCATCTAGGCTTAGCTATTAATAAGAAATGTATGACCATGGAAACGACAGTCACTTTGAGAAGAAAAAGAGGGCAAGACAGAAACCAATAGCAGCATGCATGAATATAAATTCAAAAGAAATAAGAAGTGTGATAGTGAGAGCAAGACTTCTCCTTTAAGGAGACAAAGGGGAAAAAGGACACGCAGTAGCAAAATATAATATAACTTGAGAAGAAATAAGAAGAGTCATAATAAGAGTTCAGATACGGGATCTAACAGTGTCTGACAACCTACCCTTTCTTCATCTTCCATAATGGAAGGTATATCTGAGAAATCATCAAAACAATACTCCTCGTATTCATCATCATCTGGTCTATGTGAATGACCATTTGGAAGGTCAGAGTTGAAAATCCTAGAAGAAGATGGACCATCTGTTCCATTTCCCTGCAGTTATAAGTGAAAAAGAGGAGATTAAGTTTTGAAGCTTTAGTCATTCAATAAAATGCCTAAAGCACATTGGATCAGATACATGATCCTTTGGAAGACAGGATCATATTGTGTCCAGACACTCACCTATACCAACGATGCTGACACATATTGCTAGTACCATTACCTCTTTCATTTGATGAAACGAAGACTAGCTAAGCAGATTTCATTACATATTACTGTTAATTTACTATGCATAGAGCCATATAGGGAACTGTTGAAAAGAACAATAGGTAAGGATATTTACAGGTATACCTCAATTTTTTATCACAGTAATGCATTTATCCTTAAAAAAATACATTATTTCACGCTTTAAGTTTTAAGATCAAGTTCTCTTGGGCTCCAAGATGTTGAAGGAAAAAAGACATTGCTTGATATAATTTAGTTACTGGAAGAATGCCAAACACGACGAAAGGAAAGGGATAGAGTCTAGCTATTTTATCCTCCAGATAAATGAAATTTTCACTGCCTGAAAGTAGTCAAACAAAAACAGAACCTGAATGGAGCCAAAACAGCCATTACACTAAACTTTAAAAAAACCTTACAATTCATATTTTAATTGTCAACATTTCACAACCTCACCGGCTGTGACACGAGACTACTCTTACAGCAACGCTATATTGTTATATGAATATCAAATTAAATTTCCTTATGTACTGAAAACAATCATGCAGCACCTTTATATGTTTATATATTTACATTGAAGCAACTTAAGTGGCAGCATTCTATTTAAAGCAATATCATGAGAAGGTCCAATAATATGAAATGCAAGTAGAAAATTATTTCATTTTTAAGAAAAATAATTATTTTGTATTTTTGGTATTTATAAACTGAAAAGATTGAACCTGCAAAGTGATGATTATCTTTAAGATTTGAAACAGGCATTCAGACAAACATATAAAGTAATACAACTGGTAAATAGTACCTCGGTGCCGTCTTGTTTCTCTAGGGAGGAAACATCAGAGGGAACCTGCATATCAACCACAAAACATACCTGATAATTTGCCTCTCCCTGTATTCTTAAATAATCTGAATACAAACTAAAGTTTGAACAGTAATTCTTGGAGGAATACCAGATTACATATAGCCTATAACAGACAATTTGTAATATTATGCTTTTATGCTTTACCAAACAAGCTTTTATTTTGAGGAGGTGGGTTTATTATATTTATTTATCTTAATTTCTTTGTTCCAGTTTTTTTTTGGGTTTTGGGGGGGGGGGGGGGGGGGGGGGGTGAACCCTCCCCCACACCTC
>JBAKGM010000326.1:8195475-8213974 GCA_037177215.1 Asparagus racemosus | reverse complement strand
ACCATTCAATAGCGAATATATGTGAAGAAGAATATACCCACTTTGTCACCTAAAACTCTAGATAGAGAAAATCTGCTCATAACAATAATCACAATAGTGAAAGACCTGGTAAACATGCCTTATCCCACCAATTTCAAGTTAGCTATATAATCCTCACCCTTTAGTTCCTTCAGCTTTTAGCTTTACAACTCCCATCTTTAGGTACAACAATCTATGGTTTATCTGATGTCCCTGAAGCGACAAGAAAATCTTATTTTTACTTATTTGATTTAGACTCAAGAACTCAACACTGGAAGATATAGATTTTGGTGACAAAGAAGGTCAACTTAGGCCGAAGCTGCTAACATTGAGATGAATGTTGTTCATTTATTATATTGCAATACATCTAAAAGGTAAACAAAGACTTCAGGGCTTTATCTTTCTTCCCTGGATTAAGCTGATATCATATTTAGTACTTGCCTACTCGGTAACTCTGAACCTTATAGGACCTTCATTACAATTATTTACATCTCAAGTTTGCGCACACCCAGGCAGATAGGACAATCTGTAATGTTTTGTGTTATGTTCTCCACAAATGGTTTTAACTTAAATCTTAGTGGTGCTAACATATGACACTCAACTTGATATGGAGAATGGTTTTAAACTTAAATCTTAGTGGTGCTAACATATGACACTCAACTTGTTATGTATTGAGTAGGTATACAGTTCAATTTCTTAGTTCACAACTTTCCCTTGAACTGAGTTACGCATCACATTTGGTGGCAAGAATTAGCAATGGTACAAAGTACACAAAAAAGTGAGATTCCAAAGAGCACCATCTCAAAACATGTGATTCTTAGAAACTGAACCCTGAAGAATCAAAATTTATGAGATAGCAAGCACATTCACATCGAAGCATCTTGTTGAAGTGCCTAACCATTACACCAAACCTCTGAAGTTGTAGTGAGGGTTGAGGGTTATAGTTTTATATTCTAACGTCCTCCCGTAGGTCGAGCGGCTGAAACCTAGACTCACATAGCGGTATCAAATTTTTTTTAAAATCTGTATTAAATTCATGGCCGTCGGGATTCGTACCTGGGTTGCTCTGATACTATGTTAAAGTGCCTAACGATTACAACAAAACTCTAAAGTTGTGGTGATGGTTGAGGGTTATAGTTTTATATTCTAACACATCTAATTACCCACCTGTAGAAAGTCCAAAAACTATATAGCACCACGACAAAATTATGGACTACAACTAGAACCGTGAGTTAGTGATTGGGTACATTAATACTAGAAAAGGATACCCTGGCATGATGTATTTTCTTGACTGATGTACCTAACTTCATTATGATTTAGTTTTGCTTACCTCCATTCGACTCATAGGTCTTCTAGAGCGTAGTTGAGTGATGGCATCTTCTGTGCTTCCTGATGCAAGTTCTGTCATCCGTTTCAAAAATGATGCACATATAGAACAACAAATTAAAACACAAGCTAAAAGTACCATGCTAAAATAACTAGATAGAAAGAGAGGCACTTGATTCTTGCCTGGAGGTGGTCCAATAAGACTATGATGTCCATACTCTATTTCATGGACATCATTCCAGCTATCCTTTGGATGGAAAAACAAAAGAAAATAAGACTAGTAGTGATGGTAAGTGGAACCTTTCTTTTGGTGAGATTAACAGCATGTCACACCGAACGTTTAAATCTTTATAAACTACATCAAAGTTTTCTTTACCTTGTCAAAGAAGCCATCCACTGTATGGACGTATTGTTCAGCAGATGGTGGGCTGAGTACATTATGGAAGAAGATTGTGATTGAATCAAAGTAGAACTGTGGACGAGGGGAATTATGATCTCCTTCAAATTTGATAATATTTTTGTCCCCCTACAAGTTCACATTTCTACCAAGTATCAGAGTCAAGAAATTTTCAGATGATATCGACAATCTATTTCATACTACGTGTGGCACACATAAACACAATCTATATGTACAAATAAAAATAGACAAATAATGTGGCCAGATTTATGGGGGTTAATCTAGTTCATATTGTTATTCATACATGTCCATCCAAACAAAAGAATTAGATAAATAAACTGGGCAAACTGTGGCTGTGCTAGATGCATTAATTGTAAAGTATCCAAAGTGTTCTAACAAAAGTTAAGGACAACTTTAGTGCTGTTTGCTGCCAAAAGAAAAAAGAAAAAATTGGTCTCCAAAAGGTCTTAAATAAAAAATAAAAAAAAGGGTAACAATCATACAAATTTTTAAAGAGGGCCGTTTGCTATCAAATCTCTGCTTGATACCATGTCACTAGCTATCGAGTTTGATTCAAATCATAAAGTAAAATATATATGTGACACACCCCCATTAACACACCCTCCAAAAGAAGTTCCACCTCTACCTATGCTGCTTCCTGAAGTTTTCATAAGTTCACTCATCAGAAACTTTTTTATCACAGATAAAGTTGGAAGTAGGAGCGACGACACTGTTCAATGGAATAGGTCATATATTGTTGCCCAGATGTCTCTAGAATATTCCCAGTGAAAAAAGATTTCCAATACTGCCCCTTTCCACTAAACTTCAAAAAACAAGTTTTAAAATTAAAAATAAAAAAAGAAAATAAATGAAGAATATGAAGTTAAATGGAATAAAATGAGAATATTTTGACTATTATGAATATACACCTAATAGGATATACAACTACAAGTGCAACACTTCCTAGTTCCTACAAGGTTGCTCCCATCGAGGATAAAATAAAGAGAAGCGATTGATTGGTTGTTCACGTGCAATGGAAACCACTAAATACACCATTTAGGAGAAGGGATAAGATTAAAATCAGCAGAGCAAGAAGTACTAGAGGACGCCTTAAGAGAACTAGGTCAGAAACAATTAAGAAGGGCATAATAAAGGTTAATTTAACAAAGGAGATAGTCCCTAACAGAACTAGAAGAAAGTATATGGTTTCATGTAGCCAACCTGAAAATTTTCGGATAAAGGCTATGTTGTTATTGTTGGTGATGCTGTTGTTTATACAGCTAAACAAAGTATAAGACATGTTAAGGGTAGATAACAAGAAGAGATTATAGACATAGAAGCACTAAAATAAGCATCAATCAAAAGATTTCCGACTATAAATCCTCAGCTCATGTCTCTAAAAAGAAGTTTCATAAAATAGATGTTGCTACATAGTATAGTCTAATTCAGTTAGATAACTAGAATATATGTAGTTAACTGGATGTTTGCCAGAAACAAGGAGTGACAAAAGTAAAGTAACTTGATATGAATATATCTGAATGCAATTGAAGGACCAGACATAAAAAAGTGGTTGCAAGTAAGAGGATGGTTTTGTGGAACAAGAAAGGAGCAAAAGAAAAGCCAGTAAGATTAAGAAACTATCATGAACTTACAACATAAGATCCATATATGCGGTCTGAATGGTGTGGGCGAATAAAGTCGTCACCAGTTGCGTGTCCCAGTAAAACTGGAACAAAAGAACACTTCGCCACCTACATGAAAATGTTCAAAATCAGTAAAAGATTAAAGATTACAAGAATAATAACTCCTTATTAAATCCCAAAGATGGTTCTGAAATTATAAATGTAACAACAAAAGAAAGACATTCATCCATATGATCAGAGATAAATCAGAATGTGAGATTTGTCATACTTCGGTGATTTAGTACACGAAAACTCTTCAAGTCATCTCCCCTGCACCAAGTCTCCGAAGTTTATGGCGAGGGTTGAGACTTATAATTTTACACTCTAGCACACCACACCAAGCCTACGATGTTTGTGGTGAGATTTGAGGGTTATAATTTTATATTCTAACACATCCCCGCAGGTTGAGCGCCCTTTTATGGGCCAAAACCTGGACTCATGCAGTGGTATCAATTTTTTTAAAATATGCTAGACATTCGTGGCTAGTAGGAATTGAGACATGTGTTGCACTAGTACCATCTTAAAGTCTTTGCCATTCTCTGGTACCATATTAAAGTTTGTGCTGAGGGTTGAGGGTTATAAAATAATACTCTTAACAAAAAACAATGGATAAGAAAGAACAATCGGTCTTTTTATCAGGCATGTCAATATATATTTCACCTACTAGGTTCTAAGTGGATAGTCATCTCATTTCACAAGTATTGGCAGGATCATCCCAAAGCAGCAAAACAATTACAAAGCAGATCAACACAACCCATGATAGGTAACAACCTAGTATAGTCCATTCAGCAGAAAAACCAAAGTTCAACAGCACAAAAAGGAAGAACACTTTGTAAAGGAACTGTGCCCACTGACATTCAGAATTTCCAAAGCCAAGCTACTGAAAGGTGGAATCCTGATATCACAACTCCTATAAACCAAATAGTTTCCAGAAACCAAAAACAGCAAACTAGCTTCACACAATAAAGAGGAGTTGAATAAAAAGTAAACTATTGAATCTTCGCAGGAGATGCATATGCATAAAATTTATCTACATACATATAAACTGCGAGACCTTTATAATAAAGATAGACCACAGTTGATTATACAGACCATAACCAATTTTTTCCCTAATGAAAGAAAACCAAAAAATATAAAAACCTCAAGCTTCATGGAGATTCTCAAAATGAAATAGAACCTGAATTGTATCCAAATCCATAATGTCAAAGTTAGCCTTCTTCCTAATAACCTTTCGCATGTGCTGAATTGCAAGCTTCACCTATAAAAAACAGTGATGTAGCATTGAATGTATATATCAAGATTGAGATCAAAACAATAAGAGATGTAATCAAGCTGTACACAGTTAACTGAGAAGAAAAGTTGATAATGTTGTACATATCACAACTATGAATTGTTTCTCAGGGCACAGAAAGGGTGGGGGTGGGGGAATGAAAGCGACCATATAGTTACTATGCAAGGTACAGATGGAAAAGAAATACATGACAAATACCGTAGAACTGCTAAATGCACAGACTGTTCCTTTTATTAGCACAAAAGTAAAAGATCGAAAGCTTAAAAAATAAACATTTAAGAAAAGCTCTGATTTCACCACACAACAGTCACAACAAAGGGGGAAGAGAAAAAAGGTAAGGTGCTTGTTTAAACCTTTAACTTCACTTTTAAAGTGATATTTGCCAATTCTGCTTACAGTGAATTTTGGTAAGGGGTATTTGTAGGTATCCACAAGTTCCATCATCAAATCGACCAAATTAGAGAATGGGCTATCAAGAACCATTCCAGCAATGGAGGGATCTTCAGCTCCATACATCAAGCTGTGAGAAACAAGTGAAAGATTCAAAAGTACTTAAAGCATGACAAATAATCTTTTAAAGCAAAAGGTAAAGTATAAGAAAAGCACTAAATCATGAGGTACAATGTTTCATAGGCAGAATTTACAGACACGACTTTTATGTTCAAGGACATGAAACATAGCATATTTCTGTCACCATAATAAAGAAAGCAAGCATAAAAGACAAGAAATGATTCAATGTTCTCAAAACAAACATAAAAATGAGACCAGTTTCAGGAAGAGCAAAGGACAGAGCATCCAAGAAGCATATAAAGTGCAGAAGAATTCATGAAGAGAACCTGGTGACAGCTCCCATGGAACGCCCCCATAGACCAATGCAGGATACATTTCCCTGTGTCCGTAAATAGTTGACTACAGCTCTAAGATCATCTTTCTGAAGGTGAAAAAGAGCAAATAATCCTATCAGATAAAATTAGTGCACAATTGAGTTCTAAGGTACTATGAAAAATTCCCGCTTAGATGGTAGGAACATATAATTTGTTGAACACTTTTGAATCATTGAAATCAGATGATATCCCCTAACATGTGATATGTGCAATATCATATCAAAATACAGCAGGTTAAGAACTGAAAATGAAAGGTTTTAACTGAATAACTCACAACCTAGGGGTTCTAATTGAATAACTGACAAACTAGGACAATATCCAAGATCATATCCCCCCACCCACCCACCTACCTACACACAAAACCAACCAAAAAAAACCAAGTAGCTCAACTCCAATCGAAGGTTCAAGTCTGTGCAAGTGTAACAAGATGCCTTTAGGGGCCCACATGCGATTTGTCTTCGTGGTTCTAATTGAATAGCCCACCCACCTTTTTAAATAAGCTTGAAACGGGAACTCCAATAATGATATTTACCTTTAGGGTCATGCAAGGAAGTTCATAAAACTTGTGTGCCTATAGGAGTAAGACATCAACAGCACAGGCATTTGGAGTTGAGCCCATTTTTTCTTAAAATCTATATCCATGTCCTTACATGATATTTGTCTTCATGGTGGCATAATAACAGGCCTAAAGCATGTAAGGTTGTCATGACATTTTCCAGAATGAAAGAATGTTAATCTTTTTCCAAGTTAAAGGAATGCATAAATGAAAGAGAACTATGTCTATAAGGATCTAACTTAAAACTAGTAGTCAATGTTTCACTCTAATAAAAAGGCTGAATTAGCATGTCGAAGTTTCGTATGTCTCCTAATTAATTGACTTACTTAAAAGGTATTCCACTTCATTGATAATGTTTAATTCGTCGAATCAAAAAACAAACCATGTGAAATTCCATATTTTTTTAAGTGCTAAGTATAGAGGATGGAACTTCCACACTTTGTTCTCTAGTTTGATTCAGAAGTTAGTTTATCGGCTAGACACTTACTTCATTCCATCCTAAAGTGACATGTTCCCCTTCAGAGAGTCCAGACCCTGAAAAGTCAAGGGTGAACACCGTGATGTTTGACGGAAGCAAAATAATAGCAGCCTCGCTAGCATCAGCCCTGCACCCACTGAGATAGATATACAGCACGTTAATAAAAGAATAAGAGCACACAGAGTCCATACATATTTCTGTGATAACTGGATAACTAAATCTAGTGCAAGATTTGAATACTTCCACTGCCATCAATCATCATGACAACTTGAAAGGCAGTCATCAGAGATAAAACATCTCCTTGGGAAACCGGATAAGTTTAACATGTCACAATTAGTAAGGAAAAGGAAATAAAAGTATCTCTCTTATAGCGTGTTTGGGCAACTGGGAGAAAATAGGATTCATAAAAGTAAACCCGACTAACTTGGAGACTTGGCGATTGGGGTCTCATAGTCTAAATCAAAAGGATACTGCTGTGAAATAACCTAGTAGCCATCAAGGTCCTAGGCTGTCTTGATTATTGTGACCTTGGGCAGGAATTTCCAACCAATATACAGAGGCTTGACAAAAGTTTGATAGCATGTTGAGAAACTCGGTCAGATATTTCCCAGAACTTGAACCTATACCATTTTGGTAGGAAGCAGCTCAACTGCTCATTAGATGAGGATGTTGATAATTATATAATTAAATACCTTCATTAGTTTAGACAGCAAAGTTGCATCGAATATGTGCAGCAACTGGGAGGTTCAAATTATTTCACCTACCAAATCTGATACTGGGAAAACCTATGTATTCAATCAATGCAGGACTGCATGATATCCTAGAGTTAGTAAACAATGCAAATGGCAGAATCCCACATGTCAGTTTAACCTGTAAGCAGCAAACTCTCACACATAGATATTTCACTAAGAGGTAAACCCAACGAGTTATTTGACCCAAGCTATTCATCTATCCTTTCTTTTCAAAAGTCAAATAGTCCGCCAATCAGAAAAGAGGAAACCAAAAAATCACATTAAATTTTATTAACCAAACCTCTGAGCAAGGAAAACGAAATACTATGCATATGCCCCTAATGCACTTTTTAAGTTTGAGACGTACAAAGAATGCTGCAAAGGAGACTGAGATATTTGCAGAGCCTGGAACTAGAACCAGTACATAATAAGAAAGCATCCATACCCAAAACAGCTATGCATGGTCCCCGTGCATCTTCCATTCAATAATGTACCATTGCTAGATTATCCTTCTCGTTTAAATTGCTTATTCATAATTTCATATTTCTTGCATAGGACTTATATCTACGTATACCCAAGTATTGAAGGGGAATTCACATTTTTCATATGGCATTTCTTTGAGGTTTGAGCAGCAAAATAGGAATTCATCACATGTATTCCTAGTTACATTGGTAATCATCAATTTCAGGATTAGTGTATAGCTTCCTTTTGCAGTTAAGTAGTGTTCCCTCCCCAACTTAATCCTAATTTTGCTTCTCTTTGACTTTCTTTCCCTTGAATTTATGTGCACTGGCTAGAGGTGGTGCAGAATCATTAGTTATCAAATAGGTGTCCAATCTCAAGCCTAGGAAATCAGCATCAAATAAACAGAATACTCAAAGCCCTACTGTCAAGACAATAACTGATGTAGAACACACTGCGGATATATTCATGGAGAAACTGGACAGTCAGACCCCAAACGCGGACCCAGCAGAGGAAAATGACTTGCAACGAAGAACGGGTCATCTCTCCCAAACCGTACATCGGAATATATATATGAAAATCACGTATTTTTTCAAGATGGAGTCAACCAAACCTATCGATATTCGGTTTACCGCTGTCTATTTCGCAAAATTCTCCGGATTGAGAGATATTAGAGGCTTTGTCAGTTTTTTAATATTTTAGGTAGTGTTTTAGGAGCCTGTTTTGATTACGAAACAATTCTGTTTGATTCCAAATTTGACCGATTTGTCCCCCCCCCCCAAATCATAGTGAGTCTTTTAAGGAGAGTTTTATTATTTCTATTTTTGGTAAAATTTGGATCCTAGTAGGAGTCTTGTTTGTTTTCCATTTAAGTAGAGAACTATAATCCCTAGAAGCATAATTTTTCATCAATAAAATTTCCCCTTTATTATATTATCTTTGTGGAATCGAAGTTCTTCGTTGATTTGAAGAATGTTCTTATTCAAAGAATAACCCTTGGTGGATTCCAAGGGTTATTACTTCCGCGCTACGTTAATTGGTATCAGAGCCTTGTTTCTCTGGTCCGATGGTAGACAACGAAGCCCCTATTTCCCAAACTGAGTTCGATGAGTTGAAGGCCGATGTTAATTAGATTAAAATTACCACAGATCGAGTTGTGTCAGCAATGGAGTGTCTGAACGTGGTAGGAGTTCAAAATCGCTTTGATGGTCGCTAACGATTGAACACGGTGGGAGTTGAAAATCGTGTTGATGGTCGCCAACGACGTGATCTGACTCCACAGAATGAATTCAACAGCGACGGTGATGACTATGAAGCCCCTCGCCACAGTTATGATCGTAGAGACCGCCGACAACATGACAATTATGATGCTGGAGGGTTCAAAATGAAGATGGGTGTGCCATCTTTCAATGGGCAACTCCATATCGAAGAATTTCTTAATTGGATTGCAGAGGTGGAGAGGTTTTTCGAGTGTATGGAGATCTCAGATGAACGAAAAGTTAAGTTGGTGGCTTACAGATTTAAGGGTGGAGTATCTACTTACTGGGAATCAGTATCCATGAATCGATCCCGTGAACGGAAGCTGAAAGTCGACAAGTGGGGGAAGATGAAGAAGTTGTTGAAAGCTCATTTCCTACCTAGTGACTACGAACAAGTCTTGTTCAGACAATATCAAAATTACAAACAAGGTGGAAGAACAGTTGATGAGTAAACGCAGGAATTTTACCAGCTCTCATCCTACAATAATTTGAACCAGAACGAAACCCAACAGATGTCTCGTTATATCGGGGGATTGAGGATGGCGATTCAAGACCGTGTGTCTTTGTAACACACATATACTTTGACAGACACGATTAGCCTATCCGAAAAGGTGGAGCGATAACTTGGATAAGACAATCGAGGATCATAGGCAGCTTCAAATGGTTCGCGCACCAATTATAATTGTGGCCGGAATAAACTGTCCCAATTAGCCCCCAATCAAGATTCTGCAGCTAAGAATGGTACAAGACTGACAATAGTAGCAATGAAGGCTACACCAGCATACACATATGCCAAACCAGATCCAATCAAGTGCTACAGATGCGAACAACCTGGTCATCGATCCAATCAATCTAAGCAGTGCCCTAAAAGAAATACTGTGAATGTGGTGGATCGTGGCAAGGAGGATGCAGACCAAGATGATGCTGAAGGCTATGGCGATGTGGAGGTTGAGTATCCTGATGATGGGGATCAACTTTCGTGTGTTGTGCGATGGTTGTTAATAGCTCCAAAGACAGAAGAACCGCCTCAGAGGCATAATATCTTCCGCACGAGGTGCACTGTGATGTAGAAAACTTATGATGTTATCATTAATAACGGCAGTAGCGAGAATATTGTTTGTAGGCGAATGGTGGACAAATTAGGTTTGAAAACAGAAAAACATCCCGCTTCCTACAAGATCGATGGATTCGTAAGGGTAATGACATGCAGGTCGATGAAGTGTGTCGGGTGCCTTTTTCCATTAGCTGCAGTTATGTTGATGAGATGTTGTGTGATGTGGTTGAGATGGATGCTTGTCATATGTTGTTCGGCAGGTCATGACAGTTTAATGTTGATGCCACGTATCGGGAAAAGACTGTTTATATCTTTAGGAAGGATGGACGCCAAGTTGTGCTCATGCCTCTTACAAATAATGAGCTAGTCAAGACGAATGTTGCTAAAAGATCTTTTTAGTTGTTGACAATGAAGATTTTATAAAAGATTTGAAACAATCTGAAGAGATTTATGCTCTTGTTATATCAGGAAAGGAGAATTCTGTCCCACTAAAATTCCCCCTAAAGTGCAGACCCTCCTACAATAGTTTGACATAGTTATACCTGAAGAACATCCTACCGAGTCATTAGTTCTTCGAGATGTCCAACATTAGATCGACTTCATCCCTTGATCATGCTTACCAAATCTGCCACACTATTGAATGAGCCCAAAGGAAGGGAAGATCTTGCAGAAACAAGTCGACGATTTCATCCAGAAAGACTTTATACGAGCTAGCATGAGTCCGTGTGCTGTGCTGGCATTACTTGTCCCAAACAAACGGAGAGTAACGCATGTGTGTAGATAGTAGGGCTGTCAATAAAATTATCGTGAAATATCGATTTCCTATCTCTCTCCTGAAAGACACGCTGGATATGTTGTCGAGATCAAAAATATTCTCCAAAATTGACCTCGGGAGTGATTATCATCATATTCGCATTAGAGAAGGAGATGAGTGGAATACTGCCTTCAAGACAAAAGAATGCCTGTATGAGTGGTTGGTCATGCCTTTTGGCCTTTCCAATGCTCCTAACACTTTCATACAGTTGATGAATCAGGTACTAAAACCCTTTATCGGTAAGATCATTGTAGTTTATTTTGATGATATCCTGATTTATAGCCAGAATGAGTGTGCATCTGGACTACTTGAGGGAGGTACTAATGGCTTTGTAGGAGAACAAGTTGTACATTAAGTTGACGTGCAACTTCATGACAATAGCCTATTATTCTTGGGCTTTGTAGTCAGTGCAAAGCGCATCCATGTTGATGAGAAAAAGGTGCGTGCTATTCGAGATTAGCCCAAGCCGAAGACTGTCAACGAAGTTCAAAGCTTTCATGGTCTAATGACTTTCTATAGGAGATTTGTCAGAAACTTCAGCAGTATCGTTGCGTCTATCACTGAGTGCATAAAGAAAGGCAAGTTTAATTGGTGGGAAGATGCAGGTCATAGCTTTGCACTAATTAAGAAGTTATTCACAGCACCAATGCTCCCACTTTTAGATTTTCAAAGGGTGTTCGAGGTTGATTGTGACGCATTCAGTGTAGGTATTGGTGGTGTTCTGTCCCAAGAAGGGCGTCCAGTTACTTTCTATAGCATGAAACTCAATGAAGCTCGGCAGAGATGGACCACATATGAGCTAGAGTTGCATGTCATAATCTAGTTTTTGAAGCATTGAGAGCACTACTTAATCTTACGAGAGTTTTTGCTCAACACCGACGATCAAGCCATGAAGCCCATCAAGTCCATCAACAGTCAGACTACCATCAATCATATGCATGCTCGATAAATAGCGTTTACATAGCGTTTCACCTTTATTTTGAAGCACAACTCTGGACAGTAGATCTTCATATGCAGAAGACCTAAAGGAGCTCTATGGAAGAGCTGTTTTGTTTTGAAACATAACTGGATTTGAATACCTAAAGGAGCCCTATGTAGAAGACGAAGACTTCAAGGAGGCTTGAAATAACTGTCTGAAGAATCAGTCGGCTAGAGATCTTCATATGCATAATGATTATTTATTCGTGGAAATCAGTTGTGCATACCCCAGAGTTCACTACCAGCAGATCATACGAGACCTTCATGCTGGCGAGTTAGGAGGCCATCTAGGGTGTGATAAGATAATTGCTGCCATTGAGGAGAGATACTACTTGCCTCGGCTGAAGAAGACAGAAAAATACGTGTGGCGTTGTCCAGCTTGTCAAGATGCCAAGAGACAGTCCTAAAACACATGATTGCACACACCCTTACCTATTCGATATGCCATGACATGATATCTCGATTGACTTTGTATTGGGACTCCTTAGAACCCAACGAGGTATTGTTTCTATTTTTGTTGTGTCAAGAGCATACCACAATGTCCCAAATAACTTGCGTAATCACAATTTTCTAGCAATATATAGATTTATAGATTTAACAAAGGAAACGAGCAATTCCTATTTACGATTTTACAATACCTGTTTCCATGACAATATATAACGCAAGGAAGGGTCTTCCCTTCTAGAATCTCTGCAGGCACATAATGGCTACATTGCAGCACATTCCCTCGACTATTTCTGACCTGTGGAAAGTTATATGATTAGTTAGTTCATTAAGATCAGACATCTACAATAAAAGGTGAAATAGTGAACCACAAGCTGACAAATCTAAACCTCAATTTATTAAAATTTGGGCGTTTTGTGAAAAAAGTTGACACTAAGAAACTGAAATTATACATCTCCAAAGAAAAGTAATTTCTTCTACTAGAAGACACCTACTGATTAAATTAAGTCACTCAGTGCTAATTTGGAATGTTGAACTCCTTTGAAATAAATATGGGCATGAAACAAGCATTATGTTTTACAAACAAACATAACGAACATGAATGGCCAATATAGAAACATAAAACCAAGAATTATTGAAAACCAACACAAAAGATAGAAGATGTAACGAATTTCACAGAATCTAGGTATGTATATCATTTTTCATATAGATTTATAAATACAGGTGTGGCTTTTTAATTATGATGTCAAATAGTTTAAAGATTATGTACCTCTCTTATGCTCTTCATGTATCAAAATAATTATCTTAGTCGGCAGCAGATTATATGAGAAACTTAAATTAGCCCGTCTGGTCCTCTCCTTTTCCCTTAAATTTAAGTTTTTTGTGGCTAATTCATCATTTAAATTAGCCCGTCATGTATCAAAAATAAAGTATATGAGAAACTTAAATTAGCCACAAAAAACTAGTTTCTTGCACTTGGAACACGATCACATCTCCACTACATTCTTAGTGATGAATTAATAACAATGCTATGCATTTGTTGGAGAACTGCCCAAGAATAGAAGTGGGTATGGGCCGGGCCCATGAACCGGCCCGACCGGTCCCAGGTCCAGGTCGGTTCAGACCTGGGCTCAGGCAGGCCTCGATTGGCCAGGCTGAAGACTTTGTTCCAGGGTTTGGGGTTGGACCCAGCTTGGCCCATGGTCCGCATGGGGCTAGGCCGGGGTCCGACCCAGCCCTTGACGATTTGGGTCGCAGGTCGGCCAACCCACATTCCTTTTTCTATTCAATGTTTTTCTTTTTAATTTTTTTTCAAAATTTTTGCTAGATTATATGTATAGTTTAAAGAGGGAAACCTGTATTTAACCTTTCTGCAAAGTTTAAACCCTATAACTTTACAATTGGAGATGTAGCTATCTCAAAGGACAAAAGGTTCACAATAATGTGAGTGTTTTTAGTAGGATGGGTTCATTGTTGTGTTGGACTATCACGCATAATAAAAATAAATTTGGTTAGGTTTTGGTTATTTTCAAACATATAATTGGGTTAGGCTAGAATTTTCAGAGAAAAATATAACTATCACCCTAGGTGGGCCAGACTGAGCCTGACCGAGTCAAGCATGGGCCAAGTTAGGCATGAGCCTGCTTCTTTGTCCACGGGTTTAGAGCCGAACCCAACCCAGCCCACTGCCCAAGTATATCACAGATCGGGTTAGGCCCAGCCAACTATGGGTTAGGTCTTGACCCAATGCGGGAGGGGCTGGTTCGGCCAACAGTTCGAACCGTCCCATGCCCACCCCTACCCAAGAAGTATTTCCATTTATAATACCTATCTCTCCATACTCCATCATATAACTATTTTACCGGGCCGAACCGTCCCATGCCCATCCCTACCCAAGAAGTATTTCTACTTGTAATACCTATCTTTCCATACTCCATTGTATAACTATTTTACCCTCACATGGAAGAAATGTATAGCAAACAACCATAAACTACAGAGCTGAAGTTTAGAGGTGACTATTAGCAGTAGTATATGATTTCACAATGAAAATAGAAACTATTAAAATTTCTTAAATAAGTCAATACATGTATGTGGCACAAGATTTAGATGCTAAAATATTGATATTACCTCCAAGTCTTTTCTCTGGTACCACCGTCCCTTTAACATAAACTCTTGATCCAACAAATCGTTTTTCACGCTATAATCGGCTCTGCAGTGCACAAAAGTAATATACCATTTTAGAATTATATAAAGAGAGTAAGGGGGAGGGAGAAGAGATTTGGGGGGGAACAAGAGTGTGGAAGCTTAAGAAGGCTTGAAAAACAAGAAAAGACAAAGTCAAAATTTTATAGGAAATATTTAAGTGATTTCTTTACTATTACCTGAGATGCTTGTGATTGGTGTAAAAGAGTCTCTGAATTTTATTACGAATATAGTTCAGAATCTGGAGCTCTTAAGGTTTTCTTACAAGCCACTTACCAGTTTATTAGAGCCCCCCCCCCCCCCCAAAAAAAGTTTCCTAAGGCGGGGGTAGATCAGGATATAGCATGAAAAGCTCTATATTTCTAAGTTCCGTAATGGCAGAAAAAATTCGATATAGAGCAATCACGATGACAATAAGCTAAATGCAATCAAAGAGGACTGGTAGGTGCTCACTTAATTTAACTAAAACCAACTTAACCAGCACAAGACATGTGGATCCATCCATCCTCTGTCATAGGGAAAAGGGTGATTAAGCTTTGATAAGGTTGGCTAGATAACATATTCGTTTTAATCATCTAAGATCACTGTAGTTTGTAACATAGTGATTTGTTCTCTTTTTCATATCGATGGTTTTCTTCTAACTACTACATTTAACCTTATGTAGTTATATTAATTCAAGTTAACCAAAATTAATGGAGGGAAATTCCACTAGGAACATCCTTCCGTCGCTAGAATTTCCGTCGCACGTGAATATTTTACAACGAACGTACCTATGTACACATGTGCGTGCACGTTTTCAAGTGTCGCGAAACTATTTCCACAAACACGTCACAAGGAACCATCTAACAACTTGATTAGGCTAAATTTCAGCTGTGAAAATTTATGATGGTTGCAAACACCCAAAATGTGAGATATTGAGAACATGCTCATATTCTTCCTCTTCTATGCCCATCCCAATCCCAATTTTCAAATTACCTCAATTCCATTCATGCCATAACTTAGAAAATTAACAATCTTTACACGCAACAAACACATCAATCTTCAAGTAGAACATAAACAGCACAATATCGTATCAAAATTGTAACATCCTCTCTGCTGCCTATTGCCAGACAAAACCCTAACCAGCAAACATGCTAAAAATACGAAGGGGGGAAAAAAGAAAGAATACAAGAATCGAGCTTCATACCTCGGAGGCCGAATGATGAAATTCACGAACTGTTCCATTATTAATCACTGAAATCGATTGAAGCTGAGCTATAATTAAAGAGATGAAGAGAGAGAGAGAGAGAGAGTGGAGCTCTCCCTTTGAGATTCTTCACTCCTTTCGTTTCGTTTCGTTCCGTTTTCCTCTGCCGTCAAAGGCCCAGTCATAGAAAGAAGAAAGAAAATCGGAAAAGAAAAAGGAAAGTGGGAGTTAAGAAGCACGTGAGGGAGTGGGCAGTCACGTGCGTGGAGCAGCGTGGATGTGGGTCAGGATCTCGTCATTTGCTTCTGATGCCCGCATCCATCCTTCGGAATCAAGAAACAAAACGGACTTTTGTTTCTGTCCACATTGTGTACTAATTTACTATTTTGCTCTTTATCATCAAGGACGGGCCGTCGAGGTTATATAAAAGTTTAAATGTCAGATTACCACCTAACTTTGGACGATTATCAGATAATCCCATCACATTTAAGATGTCGGAAAACCACCCCTTTAAGTTTAGGACTTATCAGAAAACTCCCTTTAACTTTAAGATTTTCATGGAAACCCCTCTTAAAAGCGGAACATCGATTTTCACTGGTAAAAATATCCCCTTGCGTAATTTTACCCACTCACGTAAATTTTTCGGTTAACGTTGTGTAGGGGGTTTCCTAATAAAATTCTAAAGTTTAAGGGATTTTCCGATAACTCCTAAAGTTAAGGGGAGTTTCAGATATTTTGAAAGTTGTGGGGCTATCTGAATCATCGAAAGTTAATGGGCTTTTTCTGATATTTAGCCCTATAAAAAAACCAGTTTCGATATTAGATTAAAGAAAGTTTATAAAGTGTATTTGAATGAAGATAAGTAAGTTAATATTACAAATAAACAAACCTGATTTACTCAGAGGACAGAAAGAAATTTATTTGAAATATGTTTGGTTGTTGCTTTCTAAGTTGAAGAATGAATAAGAATTTTATACAAATGATTATACAATTGCAAATTTTAATTGTCTAGTTACTTTTAAATCATCGTGGAAATCGAGTGAAGTGCGAATGGAATCAAATAAGGAGTTGAATGACATTAAAGAAACAAGGAGTAGAATGAAATTATAGTGAAATTGATAAATATGAAAATGGAGCCTCACTATAGGGACCAAATTGCCCTTTTACCATTTTTTTATAAAGAACAAGACAGAACGTATCAACAAATCAAATAAGTAAAAGGACTGTCACTTTTTGTGGGAGGAGGGATCAAGGACAAATTTTCGAAATAGACCTTTTAGGACTTTTATTTGTAAATTTCGACCTATTTGACTTTTATTTGCCAAATTTGACCCAGTTTCAGCCACGTGGCTGAAACTGGGTTGAATTTGGCAAATAAAGTTTTTAAAACTTCACGGGATTTAAAATCCCTTGAAGTTTAACGGTTAATTAACAGCCCTAATGAAAAAACTAAAAAAACCATGGCCCCAAACTTCACAGGATTTGAAATCCCGTGAAGTTTGGGCCAACAGAGAGCTCAATTTGGTAATAAGAAATTGATGGCCAAACTTCACGGGATTTGAAATCCTGTGAAGTTTAGGGCTATTTTGATTAGGGCAAGTAATTAGGTGCTAAACTTCACGGGATTCTAAATCCCGTGAAGTTTTAGAAACTTATTTAGCATTTTCGATGTGGCTGAAACTGGGTCGAAAATGCTAAATAAATCTCAAATGGGTCGATTTTTAAAAATAAATCTCAAAAAGGGTCTATTTTGAAAATTTGTCCGAGGGATTAATTGTGAACAGACCCCTTGTAGTATCACCTAATTGTAAATAGACATCGTGTAGTTCTATTTTGCAAATATACCCCCTAAGTGCATTGTTTATTCTTAAAATTGTTAAAAAAAAAGTTTTGAGGATGTTGATACACCCTCTATAGTTCTATTAATGAGGTTAGATCCTCTTTTTTGTATTTTATAAAGAGTCGAGAAGGTTTACTAAGGGGTTGAATTCGTACCTACGCCAATACTACAAGGGATCTTTTTGCCATGAATAGAGAGCCATATGGGGTATGTTCGTTATTGGGTAATACTACATGGCGTCAATTGGTAATTAATCCTTTTCTTTTTCTTTTCTTTTTTTTACTATCAAATCTAATCACAATACCATCTCACGTCATAAAAGGTATTTGGATACCTAATGTCTACAATTGTTCGGTTTGTTGTGAGCAGGATCACAACTGCATGTTGTGAGAAAGATAACAACTGCATCTGTTTTTCCCCCTTCTAATTAGCATTTTCCTAGTATTGTTTTTTCCTTTTAGCATTTCTTTCCTAGCTTACAGCAATATTATTATAAGAAATATTACACGGGCCTTTATTGAAATAATAAATTAATTGGATGGGTTGAGTCAAGACTACGGCTTTGGCCCATTCTAGGCTAATTCTTTTTAGGCCTCTCTACTGAAAGATGGTCCTTTCAACTTCGGAATTCTTCCATTATGATGGAAGAAATTTTCAATTAAGATACAAGTACCAGTACAATTTTTCAATGTGCCAACTTGTATAATATGTTCACAGTAGGAAGCAGGGGTGCAAAAAGATATCAGTATCTGGTTAATAAACATCTATATCTGATAGGATATATGATTATTATGCAGATATGTAGTGAAATATTTGAATCTACTAGTTTTTATGTACGTGCAATGCACGTGATTAAATATCAAAATAATTTAATTTTTTATTTTAAGTCAGATTTAT
>JBAKGM010000326.1:8169945-8182432 GCA_037177215.1 Asparagus racemosus | reverse complement strand
GATTTAAAGAAGGGTCAATAGAGGCATTACACATTTTGATCTGATTAGGATTGAATCAGGGATTGTAGTAAGAAAGGGTTAATAATATGTATGAGTAATCAACAGTTAAAAGAACATTAGAAATATCAAATACCTATTTGATGCATTTGGGACCCATAATCAGTTGCGACTTTTGTTACTAGGGGGAATATCCAGCTCAATTTATTTGGACGCGGAAAAGAGGTCATGATCTATTTGATGCGTTTGGGATCCCAGAATCAGTAGCGACTTTCGTATCACAACTCTAGCTAAAATTTATAGCTCTTTGATGAATCAAGTGTAATAGATTTCTTAATGGAAACTTTGTATGAAGATTTTATATGCAATAAAGGAAATCTTGCGGAGGTCAAGTAGATGGTTAGTGGAGGTGAATGCTTGCACAATGGTAACATGTAATGAAAACATGTTGGAGGGTCAAAGGTGTCTATTGTTCCCTCCTTTCAACTAAATAAATCAGACCATCAATGATATTCTCCAGTTGCAAAAGATTCATAACTTGATAGAGAACATGTCTTAAAGGGATCATGAAGTTATCATTGATCGCATGCTTCTTTTATGACTTACTTCAATTCAGATTGTAAAGCAAGTCGAGCTCCACTTTCACTTAGAAGCCATATCTTCAAGTAGTGAGATAAAATGCAAGAGTATTCTTCAATTATTCTTCAGACTATTAAGGCATCTATGATTCCTTCTGGCTGTTAGGATAGATGGTCCATGAAGCACCAAATGTTGTTGACGAGAACTAATAACTCTGCGTAATCTCCAAAAGGTATCATGAAGATGACAATGAAGAAAGAATAATTCCTTGGTGGAGATGGAAGAAGGAAGTCATATCAGAATTTACTTTTCCTGGCTAGTTACGTTAGGGTATGGAATAAAGTTCCTTGTTCCTTATGGAAGCTGATTGAAGAGAAGTGCATGACATGTTAGAGATGACAATGATGATTCATATCCTAAAATCTGGATTTGTCTAAATAGATTTGACATCTGATGTTGATCTATGGAAGTTAATGTTCATGATGAAGATGTTTCACCTTTTAGCTCTGGTGCAAAATCATTGCAAGATTCTTTAAAGAAACAAAACTGAAAAAGGATATAAGAACCAAAGGGGAAAACAAGGACTACCGGGAACACAATTCTCAAATTTGGCACAAAACAACATGATAATTTGCAATCAGTTTGATTCATAGAAGAAGTCTACTTTTCTGTCAAAATTAATCATATGTATTTAGTAAAGACTATGCATAGAGGCCTAAATCAAAATAACCATATTTCTAGTGACATTCAAATTCTAATACAACAACGACAACAACAAAGTTCAAAGCTTTTGGTGTCGGCTATATGATTTATACTATTTCATTCAATTCTGTTGAGTGCTATCCTTTCCGCTAAATAAAAAAATAAAAAATTTTCTAAACAAACTTAAACTTCTAAATAAAGATAAAGGTAGATCTAAACTTTTAACCCTAACCTAATCTAAATTTAAGATAAACATCTATTCGTTAAGACAATTTGATTATTAACACTAAGGTAGGCTCGGTATATTTCTGGGATTCAGTAGACTCTCCCATTGAGAATGGTTATGAATCAAAGGCTTAGTAAATCAAAGTACCGATTGTTGTGTGGTTAGTTGTCAAACAATGACATGATAATGATGCAACTAAAAAGTGAAAGAAAGGAAAATTGCATCCGGAATGGGACAACATGGAATTGTGTTGTATATCTAAAATCAATTTATAAGTTAACTCCCAGATGTTTTATGAATATATGAGGAGAGATGATAGATAAACAAGGAGTTAGAGAAGGCAATGATATTGTGAAGCGTATATGTTGTAGGATTGTCATTTTGCATAGTTTATTAAACCCAAAACTAGTCACTTAACGAGCATGTGCACGGAGAGGAAGTATAGTACATGGACACAAAGAAACCAGTCACTGAAAATGTTCAGCGTGGATTTCAGTTAGTATTCTTTATCTACTCTAATTCGTCAAGCTACATCTTCCATTGCTCAAATCTGATTGAAGTGTGTTCTCTTTACTATTCGCACCTCTCGATGTTATATAATGTCAAAATTTATTCTCCACCAGTTATTGGGTTATGCATCAATAAACAGATCTACATTAGTCGTCTTTCTCCATATAATCCCCTCTTTCATTTTTTTGGTGCTAATGCAGTATATTCTTTTCCTTATTCCTTTTATCAGTGGAGTAGCATTCTTATTGTTTTCCTGCTTTAACTTTTACTGTAGGTATGGTTGTAAATCATACTTATTATGTAATTTAGCAGAGCTTGGGTTTAAAGAACCTACACCTATTCAAAGGCAGGCTATTCCTGTACTTCTCTCAGTAAGCACCTGCAACCTTTGCTCCTTGTGGTGCCTACATCATTTACTATTCTTAATAGCTGACATTTACATTTATCTTAATAGCTGGCATTTACATCTATACCAAAGTATTTCTTGTCTTTATGCTTCAGGGTCGGGAGTGCTTTGCTTGTGCCCCAACTGGGTCTGGCAAGACGCTGGCCTTCCTTTGTCCCATACTTATGAAAATTAAGGTATCATTTGCGAGCATAGTTCATTTTTTCCATGTATCCTGTTTCAATTTATTTCATGATTTCTTTTAACTGACTAGCCAGGATCCAAGGATGGAATCAAAGCTGTAATTCTTTGTCCTACCAGAGAATTAGCTGCACAAACTACTAGAGAGTGCAAGAAACTGACGAAAGGAAGAAAATTCTACATTAAATTAATGACTAAGGAGCTCTCTAGGTCTGGTGATTTTGGGAAAATACCTTGTGACGTTCTTGTGACTACTCCACTTCGTCTGGAATTTGCTATACAGAAAAAGAAGCTTGATCTGAGTAGGTGTGTCCATGTTTTCTGCATATTTGATGAGATTTTTCATTCTTAATTCTCAGAATATAATGGTTATTAATTCTCAGAATATAATGGTTATCATATGAATTTTTTTGGTTTCTTCTAGTTCCATTTCACATATCTGTTACTTAAACAGAAACATAAGAAAAGTTTGATACTTGTTCATATTGACTCTGAAATGAATGTACTGTTGCACATATTTTTTTCATTTCTTTTTTGTGCTGGCATGTTGCTGTGTGCGCATATTTAGTCTAGTAGACATGTTTACTATGTATGTTTTATATTTGGGTCCATTCCTGCACGATGCATACAAGTATCTTTTTACTATGATTATTTACCTTTGTGCCTGGGCTGTCTTGTGGGCACTTCAAAGAAAGAGGAGGAAAATAGAAGAGGAAGCACAGAGGTGATATTAATCATACATGATAAGTTAATTGTCTGCAAATCAAATAAAAAAAATATTAAGGAGAGAATGTAATCAGGTGGATGTTTTTATCTCACAGTTTTGTCACTGCATGGAAATGGAATCTTGAACAACTCGGACATAAAGAGAACAGACAAACAGACAACGGGGAGTTCTCTTTGCATTGTTTTTAAAGGTATAGGTCTATTGTAAAACCATTCAGAAAATGGCATCATAACATCTTCCTGGTCACCATTTTTAATTATCTGAAACATATATTGAACGTCTATCAACTAATAGATAGTAGCGTATATGGATTCCTAGGATCAGACTGTAACAGGGTTATTTCATATGATAGGGCTATTTCATATGATAAAAGATGTGTTGACGAAGTCTACAATGTTTGGATATGAGGTATGCAACAGCTATTCTCATCTTACAAAATTACTCCATATCCCTGATATGCTTCACTTTTCAAGATCAATATGTAGACGTGATTGTGAAGGCAGAGTATCATGATTACAACAACTGCCTTTATCCCAATATTCATGGTTGGACATGTATTCCACTATTCCATTTCTTATTCTCTATTAAAGGCTATTCCTCTCTTAAAGAACTATCCATGTTTGCACCTAGTCATTGGCACCCTTGGTACCATCCTATCACTTTTAACCGGGAAACATACTGACTTTCGGTGTGCATATCATTTGTTCGACTATCTATTTTTTATACCTAATCTTTTCTTTATCCATCTGAACTGCCCAGTGAACTATGTTTTATTGTTGGTTGAAGATGTCTTAATTTCTTTGTGATGCACTTATTTCATGGTCTCAACTTTTAGCATATTACTACTCATCCATCTCTACATTCTTATTTTATCGATGCTCATCTTTTGAATGTGTTTTTAGACCTCTGAACATTCCGATCAATGAATCATTGTGGATCACTAAAGTTTTTTGCCTTCGTTTGTTGGTTTTCTATGATAACATATTGTTCAGAGACACATTCTTCATTTCAACCACCTTGGTTTGGTTTGTGCTCATCCTCCTCTGTCTCAGGAAACATTGATACTAATTACTGAAATTACCACTCAGTATTTCTGACCATCAACGTGCACTACACCCCTCATTTGTTTTAGTTTGACGTTCTAATATTATATTTAATTTGTCATCCTTTGTAAATCTAAATCATTCAGACTCCAAAATTTCACTGCTTTCTACTTTAAAATTTATCTGGAATCTCATCAAGTAATGCAGTATCACTCAGCAACATGCACCACGGGATTTCATCCCTCGTAGTTAAAGATTCAAGCATTTTTCTTTGTTTCTTTCCCTTTTCATTTCCCCTTATTTCGTTATTGGTCTTGTAATGAGATGTCATTTCATTGGTTTGCTTGACCAAACTGCAACTCAAGATGAACAAAAAGCCTATTGTCATGCAGCTGTCCAGAGTCAACCAAAAATGTGAACTTGTCTGAGAGTTTGCGAGTTTTTGAAATTGTTTAATGGAAAAGATGACAAAGAAACTTTATGAGGTGAAGTGTAAAACTTGAGTAAATTCAGCAGCATAAATAAGACTCAAACTGCTAAGCTAGTATCTCATTTTGCAGAAGCACCCCTCTTTATGTTTTGAGATGTTCAAGTTTTGAATGTAGTTGATTGATGTTGTAGGGAAAATAGATGGTTGTGGAATTATTCTCTGAAATATTTGATGGGATGAGGCACAACATCCAAAAATGGTGATGTTTTGTTTCATATATGTAGTGTAATTTTATCTTGAATTATTCTTTCAGGGTGGATTTCCTTGTTTTGGATGAATCTGATAAGCTATTCGAGCTTGGCTTTGTGAAACAAATAGATTCTGTGGTCAAAGCTTGCTCAAATCCTTCCATAATACGTTCTTTGTTCAGTGCAACTTTACCTGATTCTGTTGAAGAGCTTGCACGCTCAATTATGCACGATGCTGTTCGGGTGATTGTGGGTAAAAAGTGAGTATAAACACAGTCTATCTCATTTGGTTTCTCAAAAAATTCTTCTAGTTCATGAGATCTATTGCTTGAGTTTTTGTAGGAACTCTGCGTCAGAATTGATTAAGCAAAAACTGATTTTTGCTGGAAGTGAAAAGGGCAAGCTGATTGCTTTAAGACAAAGTTTTGCAGAGGTATTTTTCCAGTTTATCTCCATTTCCTTTACGAGACAAAGCTTTTAGATGTGGTAAATGAAAGTCTGTAAACTATGGTCAAAATTGACCAAAATAACACAGAAACCACTTATTATTTGCTTTTAATTCCTAGTCATGCTGGATTTGCTTCTTTGTTGCTTGCGCAGAGTAGTCTGCATAAATACCTCCATTATGCTGTCTGTTATTTTGTTTGTCAACATATGGGACATGGCAGTTCGCCAATTCTGTTAGTAACTCTATTTCAATAGTGAACATGAACTGCTAGTGCATTTGTGGGAGCCAAAATTTGCTTAAGCAAAATATGCATGTCATAATGTCAGTTTTCATTGCTGGAAAGAAAACCATACTTTGAAATGCTTATTCTATTCGTTCTTTTTATTCTTAGTATTAATAACTTCCAAGTTTCTTGTTGATTCTTAACTTGAGAGCTTACTTGCTGATTCTCATGTTATGTTAACTTGCAGTCTCTGAATCCTCCTATATTAGTGTTTGTCCAAAGCAAAGAAAGGGCAAAGGAGCTGTACAAGGAATTGTCATTTGACAACATAAAGGCTGATGTGATTCATGCAGATCTTACTCAAGAGCAGGTAACACCTATATGCATTTGTGCACATAAAAAACTACTTACGGTATGATTGTTCTAACTTAGTTATTATATTTTCCTTCTTTTTTCTCCCCAGAGAGAAAATGCAGTTGATAACTTCAGAGCAGGCAGGACGTGGGTGTTAATAGCAACTGATGTCATTGCTCGAGGAATGGATTTTAAGGGTGTCAACTGCGTGATTAATTATGACTTTCCTGAGTCAGCTGCAGCATATATTCACCGAATTGGTAAGTCACCAGCCAGACCTTGCTTACTAAATCATTCTTATGGTAACTGGCAAGTATCGCTGAAAGCAATATCATTCCATGAACAGCTCCAAATGAGACACATTCTTAAAATAAAATTCAAGTAATTTGATCCAAAACAATAAAGGTGCTGTTATTTTTTATTTAAGAAAATTTTGTGCAAATATAATTATTCCCATGCTTTCAAGTGCATGTCTCTATAGTCACACAGTTATTCGTGAGAAGGCTAGTCATAGTTTATTAGCTAGCTTAGATTTCATGAAGAAGACATCACGTGGAAACAAATCGTGAACTTCTTGATATTGCTTTCATGCTTTGATTACTTGTTTTCTGGGCAAGTGGCAACTAAGCTATCAATTTTTCTTCCCTTAGGTCGATCTGGAAGAGCTGGGAGAAGCGGGGAGGCTATAACATTATACACGGAAGAAGACAAGCCATTCCTACGAAACGTAGCCAATGTAATGGCAGCTTCAGGGTGTGAGGTTCCTTCTTGGATTCTAGCGTTGCCCAAGCTCAGGCGCAAAAAGCACCGACCTCAGAGAGATGCAATATCAACCCTTCCAGAAGATAATCCATAGTAAAAAGGGAACATGCCATTGAAATCAGGGAAGATTTCTGTGGGAAGTACCTGACTGGTTCTGATGATTTCGTTTGTTGATTAAGTTCTTTGCATAATTCCTATTCAAATGACTGGAGAGGCTTGATGTTTTCATCTCTTGGCAATGCAAGGTGCATGTTTATGTTTGAGAGAAGAGAGGCTTAAAAGGTTTAAGTGATATGTCTAACTGTCTAAGGTTGTTCTTCCCTATTTAATTTGTCAAAAAATTGTTCTGCTTGTCGTAATTTGCCCAAAAAATAAGCATTTTTGTAATATGAAGTTCTATGAAAGCAATGAACATTGCATACCAATAGTAGCCTTGGCATGGTATTTTTTTATATTAAATTTTTATTTGAATTACATGATTGATGTTATTTGAATCTTGTTGTTTGATGACGGCTTAAAGTCTCTTCTACTACACCTAAATTCTGCAATTGTGATGAAGATTAGGGATTATACTTTTATACCCTTACAGAAAATATTAGACCTTCAACCTTCAGAAGATCATTCAAGAACTTGGAGTTTGTTTCTGCATGAAACGTTCATGTTTATTGCACAAGTATTGATGGGGAGATGAGAACTCAACTGGGAAGAGAAGAAAGCTAAATTTTTTTTAATAACCGTCTAGTTAAAAGATATTGAGTTGCTGAGGGAAGATATTGCTAGAATTACTAGTGTTTTACATCTTTCTTTCCTGCTTCGTTCCCACTACTAGGTAGAAGGGAGGCATATGTGCAAAGAAAATCAACTCACCAAGTATTTTTAGTATTGTGTTAACAAACAGAATGTAAATTTGGGAAAGCCCTCAAACATCATCACTTCTTATATATTCAATGACACATCTCTCAAGAAGAATCGCTGAAAATGAGTAACAAAGGGAAGGAAACAGGAAAGTAATCGATATTTCACACGTCATGCACGGGGAATGAAGAGGCCAACGATACATCTTATGCATCAAAAGAAGTTTGAGCTTTCAAACTCTTCCAGTGGAGGGAAACGTGGTGATCCCCGTGACTCCTGCATGGATTGCTCCTGTGCAAAGCAGCTGTGTAGCACTCAGGATGAAGGTCAGTGTCTCCATTGCCCTCTGCAAATTATAAAACATCGATGCTAATTGTAAGATACGTCGCACAAAAACTATCATACATTCTTTACTAAACAAAATGACCATGACTTTATTGTAGTCAACTACCATGTTTGAATGCTAGTTAGAATTGTTGTTACGTGCTTTGCGTGTGACATGTTTTGGTAAGTTTTGCCCTAATGCATACCCTTAATACTATGTGGGTTGATAATATAAACAAGAGTGGTAGCAAGGATTTCCAACAGTTTATGATGTTCTTTTGTAGTTTCAAAAGTTTATGGCAATTTTGTGCAAAACCCCTTAAGTTCATGTATTTTATAAAATTTCCTATGTGTCAGTGTATCGTATCACATCATTTTTGTGCCATGTTTATGTGTCTATCCGACATATTAGCTAACTTTGAGATGCATTTTTTTATAGTTCTTCGCTTACCAGACTTGGAGGCCTAGGACTTATCGTGATCTCTTTCCAGGCCAACCTGCAAATATCATGAAAACATTAATCCAATATATCTTCAAACAAGAAAAAGGTTAAAGAGTCAATTAATAATTACCCCATGGCTAAAAGCGTGAGTCCCAAAGCTATAACAGAAGAAGCCGAAGCTGATAACAAACTGGAAGCCCTCCATTCTAGCACATTATGCAGTCCACTGAGCGATGCAGCGATACCCACAAGCCCAGCAATAAGCGAAAACATTATGAAGAATCCTGTCGCAAGATTTCCAATGGGATAGTATATCGGAAACAGCATAGCTGGGAGTTTCAGGCTTTTCACTGCACAAAATGGAATCAGTATCTGAACCTAAGATTTACAATGAAATATCAAAAACTTTTAGTACCTGTATCAGGAGTTTCTTCGATACCATAGTTTAGAGCCCAAGCAGCAATGGCAGCAACAACTGCGTACATTATAAGGTTGATGAAGAGGATGAGAGATGCTACAGATTTAGGACCCTGAGATGCCATTATGATAGAGGGAAATGAAGGATTTGGAATTAGATATGACTAATTTTGCAAGTTCGTTGACAGATTTATATGTACAACGGAATATGTTTTCTTTGGTATAAAGGAAAGGCAAACATCCCTTGCTGCTATAGGAGGTTGGTACTTTTCTCCAGTGGCAAGTGAGGAATAAGATTCTGAAGCTGGAAAGTGTTTTTTGAATAAAATAGGATGATCTGAAGAGAACTTTGAATGCTTTAGATGCGTTCAGCTTTTGCTCATAAAAGACAATTTCAACTTTCATTGTTTTATGTTGTGCTTTTTACCCTGGACTAGTCTTATTACGCATTTGGATAAAGTAATAGTTCTTCAGGAAAGCATGAAACTTTTGATGATTTGACTTGTACAATTTATCCTCTAATAGAGCCAATTACAAAGTTTTATCTTAATAATGATATGATGAATTTCTAATCCTATTTTTTAACCAATACAAGTTTAGCCTACTTGACTCAAGATGATCAATATTCATTCCAAGTGTACGTTAATTTTGTCCCTGAAAGATTATAAATATTTGTCGTTCTACTGATTTTCGTTCTTTTTTGGATGTAAATTAAGAAAAAAACTTCAAGTGTATCTTGTAGAAATCATTGGACAAGTAATATTATTATCATGATTATTACTGACTTGATTAAAATATTTTACAGTACATAATTCGGCACTGGTACATGTTTGGTATATTCAAGTATATTTGGTTCATATTGATTTCTTCAGTGCACTTGTGCTGAGGAAACCAGAAACTCTGAAGTAGAAACTTTATAACCTACGCAAATAAGACGATAGTTTTATCTAATTAATTTGATCTATTCCATGAGTGATATACAAATCACAAACATAAGAACCAGAAGACAATACCCACAATACAAAGCACAGCAAAGAATAGGAGAGAGCAATGAACTACAATAGATAGTGTTCAAAGCTAGGCAATCAGGCAATGCACGTACAATATCTGGAATTCAACAAGATCCCTTTACAGAACGATGAACAGACACCAAGAAACGCTGCGGGGAGAAAATAAAATCCACGAGTAATAAGCAACTGAAACGATTTATTTGAGGCAGCAATTTTCCTTATATTGTTCTATCTTCAGACTTGCAACTGCAATTTCTTAGCGGCAAGAGCCTCAGACTCGAGAGTTGGCTCATAGAGAATTGTTGTCTCAGCTAGCAGACCGGTAACCACATATGGGTCCATGTTTGAAGCAGGTCGACGGTCTTCCAAGTAACCTACAGAAGAATAATACAGGAAATAACAAATAAAATCAACCTTCATATACCGTCTTCATCACTGATATATTTGTATTCAAAGTACATGCACAAACCTTTTCCTTGTTTCTCAGTATCACGACCTACACGAATAGAACAACCACGATTTGCCACTCCCTGTCAATTGCATCGAAATTTTTGAGAAGTTCCAATGAAAGATGTGGAATAAAATTTAGAAAGGAGCTGAACTATTGCAGTATACCCATGAGAAACTGTCGATGCTAGCTGTCTCGTGCTTTCCAGTCAACCTTCGCTCGTTTCCTTCTCCATAAGCACTAATGTGGTCTTTGTGGCGGAGAGATAGATTGAGAATTGCCTTCTTTATTACTTCATAACCTCCCTCTTCCCTCATGCTCTTAGTACTGCAGTAATCGTACACATATTTATGCAACTTATGAAGAAGGATACTGTAATTATTGATCTTTCCTAGAATATATGGTAATTATGAATTCCAAGGGCCTGTTTACGAGCAATTTGGAGAGGAAGAAAATAAATAGATACTGAAACCTTTCTCCTCTTTCCTTTTGTTCTTTTCACTTGATAATCTATAGTTTTAGGTTTAAACATAAGTTATTCAAACAGTTGTAATTAGAACCAGTTAAATATATGTGAAAATCTATTTCATGCTCTTATATATGACCAGTGCCAAATGACAGATTCAAAGGTAAGAACCACAAAGATTTATCACGTAAAGTACCTGTAGTTGGTATGGCATCCTGCACCATTCCAATCACCCTGCTCAAATAAAGTTATAGTTTCATTACAGAAAAAGAATTTGATATTATTTAACAAAAAAATATCACAAAATTCTCACACACACACACACACACGCACGCACGCACGCACGCACAAAGGCAAATGTAGATACCTCTATTGGTTTTGGATCAAGAGACAGCACGACACCCGCTTGCTCAGTGATTCTCTACACAGAAAAACCAATTAGAATACAAATATGCAAGAATCTGAACAAGTAGCGACATGTGAATTCTCTTACATGTTACCTGATTTTTAAAACAGAGATTTTCAAGAAAAATAAAGAAAATCCATTTACATTTTGAAACTCTTGTGCATAATCGGATATAACAGATACAACCTTGACACACGTTTTGTTTCACGATCTATTTTCCTTATAAAAAAAGCATACTATTTATAATTACAAATTACTTACAATTAGGAGAGCAAACTATTTTTCCTACTTTAATGTTCTTTCACGATTTTATAGCAAATAAATATGCTTTGTACGAATTACCTCAAGGATGTATCTAGAACACCATATATGATCCCCTGCATCAATACCTACACTAGGTCCAACTTGATATTCCCACTGCAAAAATCATGAAAATTGATGACCTTACTTATTCAATAAAATGGGACAATATGACAAAGTAGAGGACTATGTATACTCATTAAGATCATCAAGAAGATGGAAATCACCTGACCGGGCATAACCTCCCCATTTGTACCACTGATGTTGATTCCGGCATACAAACATGCTTTGTAATGAGCATCTGATATGTCACGGCCAAAAGATTTGTCCGCCCCTGCTGCACAGTAGTATGGTCCCTGAAAATTTTTGTGTAGAAACGTCAATCTGTTTAAGTAGAATTTTTCCCACAAAAAAAAAATGCTAGTTTTGAGTTATCTACGAATGAAGTCATGCACTGCCACACAAATAACTGTGATGCTAACTGTACAAGAAAAGACGTTACTTTATTCTGATTCGTTTCACTAACTGGCAAAGTTGTAATTCTGCACTGTACATGTGTGAACTAGCTCAAGCGATTTTGTACATTCTTTTTTTTTCCCTCCCTAAGTTGATGCCACCCTCTAATTTCCCATGAATGCAGTCTTTTCTAATTAAGCCATTTGTCATGTTGCCATTTTACAAGGACAGTCATTTTTCCTTTCATTCTACTCCACACCATAAAATCTTAAAAGGATTATATCTGAACCATCCTGGATGATCCATGGACAACACCCTAATCAACAAGCTTACAGTCAATGCCAAATAAATAAATAAACAATGTATCACTCTTAAGAGTGAAATATCTTTTATGACATGAAAGAGTTATAAGCCTACGTTAGAAAAAAAAATATTACTTCTAATATATAGGTTTTTTTTGTTTTTGTTTTTGTTTTTTTTTTTTTTTGGGGGGGGGGGGGGGGGGTCGTCCTCATTTCCCAGCCAAAG